>JAOTIZ010000004.1:20919310-20932500 GCA_027123425.1 Erythroxylum panamense
AACACATAGAAGCAAAAAACACAGAAGAAGCAGAAAACACAGAAGAAGCAGAAAACACAGAAGAAGCTAAAAACACAGAAGAAGCAAAAAACACAGAAGAAGCAAAAAGACATAGAAGAAGCGGAAAACACAGAAGAAGCGAAAAACACAAAAGAAGCAAAAAACATAGACGATAAAGAAATGAAGATACTCTATTACGTCGGACAGTTAGTCAGATGGAGTTAGTTACAGAACTCAACTGAATAACGGTTTCTACAAGAAACAAGAAGCAGTTGGAGACTTAGGCTATAAATACTAGTCGTAGTCGAAGACTGAATAATCTTTTTAGCTCTCAAGTTTTTACTTATAAAGAAAAATTCTGTATTCAAAGTGCGATACAAGAGAGTAAACTCTACTGTAACAAAAAGCTTATAATATCTTTCTAGTGAGAGAAAGAAAAGGCTAAGGGCCTGGAGAGGCTAAGATAGTAAAAAGAATACTTTGTGTAAGAAACCTGAAGAGGGTCTGGAAGGGAAGAAAGAATACTTGTAAACTTGAAGAAGTATAGTAAAATCTCATACGAACTCTGAGGGCTAGACGTAGCCCAAGGTTTAGGGTGAATCAGTATAAAATCGCAGCGACTATCTTCTAACCTTTTACTTTAATTTTTTTCTTGTTCTTAGACAAGTATATAGAAGTTATTTGTGATTTAAATACGTAGCTAGATTAGCATAACATTTTTGGTATTCATTTAATAGTTGAAAAAGTTCTATTCAAGAAATATCAAAGGTTTTTGTATTTACGAAAAGATTACACAATTCAATTCCCCTTCTTGTGTATTTAGTATATTATACGTGAATTCTATATTAACAAGTGATTTACTTCATTATGGACTGGTCGAGTGCCTTCATTGTGGCAGTTAAGGACTTGGGGCTGCCTAGCCCATGTTCTAAGGATTGAATCTACAAAGATAGAACCAAGGTCAGAAGTATGTTTGTTTGTAGGGTATCCTACGGGTACACAAGGGTACTATTTTTATAGTCCTCAGGAAAGGAAGGTATTTGTGTCGACAAATGTGACCTTCTTGAAGGAAGAATTTGTGAGAAATCATAATGGAAGAAGTGAAGTAGTACTAAAGGAGTTAGCTATTTCATGCAAACCAAGAGTTGATTTGCATATATCATAACAAGATGTCGAAATAGATTTGAGAGTTGAATCAGTTGAGTAGCCTGAACATCAAGTAGTGTCTAGACATAGTGGGAGGGTGTTGTGAGACAACCAGATAGGTATCTAGGTCTAGGAGAAGGCATAATTTCCATCTCTAACTAAGAAAAAAGGATCTCATTACTTATTCACAGGCTATTAATGATGTTGATGCAAAAAAATGGCTCAAGGCGATGGAATCAAAAATGGATTCCATGTACACCAATAAAGTCTGGATCCTTGTTGATTTACCACTAGATGTAAAAGCCATAGGGTATAAATGGATCTACAAAAGGAAAAGGGGATCTGATGGAAAGGTAGAGACTTTTAAAACTTGATTGGTACCTAAAGGCCATACTCAAAAAGAGGGTATAGACTATGAGGAGACATTTTCTCTAATTGCCATGCTTAAGTCTATCAGAATTCTTTTGGCCATAACATCCTATTTCGATTATGAAATATGACAAATGGATGTTAAGATCGCATTTCTTAATGAGGATCTTGAGGAGACCATTTATATGGCCCAATCAGAAAGATTCATTGAGCCAGGTAAAGAGCATAAGGTGTGCAAATTGCAGAGGTCCATTTATGGATAAAAGAGCATATGGGTTCATACAAAACCTAGATGAGCCTTATGTCTATAAAAGGATAAAAGAAGGCAAGGTTACTTTCCTAATCTTGTATATTGATGACATTCTTCTCATTAGAAATGATGTGGGAATGTTATCTATGGTTAAAGGATGGCTGAATGAACAGTTCTCAATGAAGGATTTAGGAGAGGCTAGCTTGTTCTAGGGATCAAGCTTATAAGGGATTGTAAGAACAAACTAATAGCCTTGTCTCAAATAACCTACATTGAGAACATGCTCAATAAGTTTGTCATGCAAGATTCCAAGAGGGGTTTCACACCAACTAGACATGGAACCAAATTTCCAAGGAGCAAGCACCTAAGACTTAAGAGGAGGTTGAATGCATGCGTAACATTCCATATGCTTCGACTGTTGGAAGTTTAATGTATGCTATGCTTTACACTCGACCAAATATCTGTTACGCATTGGGATTTGTAAGTATATTCCAATCCAATCCAAGAATAGAGCATTGAACTGTAGTTAAGTGCATAGTAAAGTATCTTCATAGGACGAGGAACTTAATGCTTGTTTACTTTGGAAGTAACTTTATTCCGATAAGATATACATATTTTGATTTCCAATCAAATGTTGATTCAAGGAAATCAACTTTTGGTTCTATATTTGTTTTAAGAGGTAAAGCCATAGTCTGGAGAAGTGTCAAGCAATCTTGTGTTACTAATTCGACTATGTAGGTTGAGTTTGTTACTGCTTGTGAAGCAGCAAAAGAAGCAGTCTAGCTCTGTAAGTCCTGAATGATTTAGAGGTAGTTCCTAAGATAGAAAAGGCCATTACACTTTATTGTGGTAATAATGGGATAGTGGTTAATTCTAAAAAACCTCAGAACCATAAAGCTACCATATACATTAAGAGAAAGTATTATCTCATAAGGGAGAAAATACAATGTGGTGAGGTGAATGTGATAAAGATTCCCACATAGCAAAATCTTATTGATCCATTCACGAAGATGCTGTCTCAAAAGAGTTTTGAGGGTCACCTAGCAAGGATGGGAATAAGGGATATGTCAAACTTGCTTTAAGGAAAGTGGGAGATTGGTGGAGTTATGAAAATATAGTGCCTTGAAAGGCAAGTGTATTTACATATAACTTAATCTTCTTCTAGTTACTTTTGTAATGAAAATATTTATGATTAATAAAACACAAGAGTTTGGTTTTATTTGTATAAGCATTATATATCAAGTCATAAGGTACCAAGATTTTTTTAAGTAATATACATATACATGGAGATGTATAGGAAACATGTATATTATTAGAATCTAAATTAGTTGATTCACAGTTGAATAATCAAGTTGGTTGCTTGGTTATGGTTTAGACTATAGTGTTGCGATTTATCTTCATATAAATAAAGGAGTTTACTTCAAGGGAATGATGAGTTTCATATTATGATATTAGTTGACTATTGCACTATTAAATGAATCTAGAATTACGTATGTTTTTAAAGAATAAAGTAGACCGTCACTTTAATCTTAAAACATACACTTTAGCATTTGTTTATTACAAACCACAATCTTGATCATACATTCATTATAACTTATATACATCTAGTTTGCAATTAGGTTTATGCCTTAAGTAAGTTTGGTTACCCTCAATTCATCACTCATACATTCACCAATTCTTTTCTAATGCTTTATATTCACATAATTTTCCCAAATCTCATTCATTTATACTTAATTCACATTGTTCATATCCTTTGAATCACATTTGCATTCATAAGAACATCCTTATTCCATTAACAACTCATACTTCCTAAATGCATATACATTGATATCATACAATTCATTCCTTAAATTATAGCATCAGTTAACAACCTAAACTCATCAAATACTTAATCAATTGATTCAACATCAAACTGGGTTCATTTTAAGCCCTAATCAAGTTCAAATACACCAACGTATAGTGCCTTATCCTTAGATGATTCAACAAGAACACAAAAGACAATTTTTCTCACTTCGAAGCATTTCCATGATTGTGGGAAGGAACTAATACAATTCCCATGATCATGGAATAGGTGAACCGAAAGTTCACCTTCATTTTCCTTGAGCTTTTCTTCCTAATTTTAACACCTTCCTAATAGTCCATCAACTATACCTCATTTATACCTTAAAAATACTTCAATTCCTTATCAATTAATCTCTAATTCCAATTTAAAATCATTCATTTGTTAACTTATAAACAATTTATCCTTTATGCATCAAAAACTAAATAGAAGCTTTCATTCACTTTTATACATGTAATCCTAGCTCTTTCCCATTTCAAGAACACTACGCTAACACCTTTCTTTTGCATAAATTCACCTTCAACATACTTCAATTCTCAATCTAATTCATCCTTAAAACAACCTATAACCTCAGGTTTCCATGTATTAAAAAAATGTCAATTCATTCATTAAATTCCAAGCACACTTCATCATCAAACCTATATGCAATTCATCCCTAATCAATCATCATGAATATTATGCTCACATATGTCACAATAGGGCAATTAATCACTTACTTGTTCAGCTCAAAGTCCCCTCAATTAACAAGCTAACCAAACCTTCCAAGAATTCAAGCATACACTAAGAACAAGATGGAAATAAAAGGGTTTCAATCACAGGATGAAGGCTGCAGCATTTTGGAAAAATTCAAGGTTATGGAGATTGTGTGGGTGTTTCGATAGTGAGGAGGAAGAAGAAGAGAGCATGTGACAAAAAATATGAAAGAAGATGGTCTTTTAAATGTAGGAATCGTGGCGTATAAGTGTGTGGTGAGGGATGAGACACATGGTGACATTTGTCAAGTGGAGAGCTATATCGTGTGTCTTCCTCTCATGCTTCCAATTGTCACCTAATGTTTGGTCCATTTGTCACATAGTTTCCTAGGCCACTTGTCACCCAATTAGCTAAGTCATTTGTCACTTATTCTCAATGCCATATTTCACCATTTCATAGGTCTAATCAACCTAAATTCTTATATATCAATTTATCTTGCCCTTTGACATTTTTCCTATAGTAAATGCACATATCATTCCATCAATCATTCAATTGCAACAACAAATTTCCAAATTACTAATTATAATCCATCAAAACAAAATTCAAGACATAATCAATACATAATCACACAATCACATCATAATCACTTAAAACCTTTCATACACCGGAATATGTCAATTGAGTTCAATTTGTCTAAATCACAATTCATGTGTGTTTGCCAATATGATGCATATGAAATCAATCAAAAAATCATTTCATAAATGTACCAAATTCATTCGATATGAGGCCACTCATGTGACTCAATAGTCTAACACTTTAAATCCTTCAACAATTTAAAAGACAGGATATTACAAAATAAATATACAATCTATTAAACACATATCACCAAGGGAGGTTCCAATTGATATATTGATGATAAAAATAATATAATGAATACTAAGGTGATTATTATTTTGATGTAAAGAAATATAAAAACAAATTATAGTCATAAACTTAAGAAGATAGCGTATGAAGTTGATAAAGAGAAGTTGCAGTTTGTAATTAATGAAATCAAGATTAAAAAAAAGAATAAAAGAAGATCAGGGCTCATCAAGATTATTTTACATCTTGTGTTGTTATTTGTAAGCTTAGTCTATTAATTTGATGATCCAAAAGGATCACCATACATAATCATTGCATCTTACTTTACTGCATGAGTCTTTACATTCATCAAAAGGCATTCAAGCTTTTGATTTTAATAGAAAAGACTTTTGATCTTTCAAATATTCTTTGGGGAACATTTTTGTAAGTCTTTAGTCTTACCTTAATTATTGTAATAATGATGTTGAACAAACATATGATGAATTAGTAGAAAGTTTAGAAATTAAGAGTAAGAAAAGAAAGAAATTGTCTTCCAAACTAAAAAAAGTTCAAAAAGAGTTAGGTGCATGCATGGTGATAATAAAAAGATGTAAAGTGAATTGTACGTTATTAAAGCATCAAAAAATGTGATTATTAATGACAATCATAACTTCTATGAATTAAGGCATGAAAATGAAGCATTTAAAATGGTAGATTTCCTTAAGGATTCTTTGTCCAAGATTACTAAAGGGAGTGAAAAACTAGAAAACATATTAGTATCCCAAAAGAGTTCTAATGATAGGTATGAAACTGGATGTAATTTTGAGAGTGCTTCCAACACAAAAAACTACTTTTTTTCAAGGAAAAATATTTTTTAGTGAAGAACCTTTTCCTAAGATGAAAAATAAGTATAAAGCATCGACATTTAAGCATACATATGCATATAAAACATACACTAAGGCTCAACCTAATAGCAAAAATCATACTTTCATTTATGGCTCACTACTTCAAAATAGAAATCAATACTCTCAAAGGAAGAATAGGCATAACATTTATGATAACATGCAAACCCATTCATACCCATATTGAAGCACACATCACGCCTTCATTCATAATAGGCATCATACATATAATCATGTTAAAACTTTTCACCAACCTACGAGACCATTCAACACATTTAATGTCTAAAGAAAACTTCCTCATTATACAAATGCATAGAATTCCAAACAATCACTACTCATATAACATGATATGTCATTTTTACCTTAAGTTTGGACTTATTGATAGATTTTGCTTTATTAAACAAAGAATATTAAGCAATTTTCTCATCCTTGTTTATATTGATTGTTATTAATTATGTATATTAATTAGAAAATTGTTAAATTTTGTAAACACCCAATTCACCTCCCTTCCCCCTTAGGTGCCATTAGGGACTAACAAGTGGTATTCTTAACTAATGTTAGTATGACCCATGTTTAAATTTGAGATATAAAAATGTCTATTAGTTTTCTAGAACACAATGGTTGACTAACATCTTAATGCGGTCAACCAGTGAAACACAAAATGTTGTTTTCTACCTAACTAATGAATTTTTTCTTTGTTTGATCACTTGTTTGATTTTCCAGATAGACACACTAATCGACCAATATCCTCCAATGTTCGACCAATGTCCCAGACTTTAAGACTTCCTTTTTTAAAAAGTTTGCAAAGATTTTGGTCCCTCCTTTATCGATCACCTATACATATTAGCTGAGTAATATACTTCATTGGTCAACGAGTAGATTATGTTTTAAAACCAATTCAATTTTCTCACCACATATCCACAGTTGATTCTTCCTTCTTTTTTTTACACCAACATTAGTCAGCCAGTTGAGTCAAATGGTTGACTGGTACTACTATTTTTAGTCTTTTCTTCACCTCTTTTCCCTTATTCTCATATTTTATGTTTTATCCCCTCTAAAACCCTATATAATTAACTCTTTTCCTTGAAAAATATCATCCTTTATTTCATAAAATTCTCATTACAGTTGCATGAAAATGAAAAATTTTTATTTCAATATTGGGAATTTCTCAATATTTTCTTAGTTAATAGTTATATTTTTTAAGATGATGCCTTCATAGTTAAATTTTCAAAGAAGTTAAGGTTGCTTCCCTTTTAATTATATCGACACATATTTTTTGTTTATTTGGTATTTTTGGGCTTTTAAAATTATGCTTTTTTAATTTATTGTTGGATATTGTAATTATTCCTTTATTTATTACAATTCCATCCATTAACTTTGTGAAAACTTGTCTATGATGTTTTAATTGAATTTTTCAACTTAACCATTGTATCAAAACTGGAAAAAATTAAATTAGACATAATTAGAGATGTCTCTATCAAAATCAATATTTTATTACAACTCTTTAAATATTCAATAGCATTCTCTAGTGAGAATGGTTAGCAATCTTGAGCAAATTCATCTTTTTAACCAAATTAGTTTAATGCATGAAACTTTACATTGTGCTTTTTTATTTCTTTTTGATGATTCCAAAAAGCAGGGAGAAAGTTTGGTGATATTATATTTAGTGTGATAACATTTAGGGGGAGTACTGAAATTTAGGGGGACTGATTGTTTTTTATTTTTGTATTTCTTACATTTTATATGATATGCTTGAATAAATTGAAGTTATCATCTATGGATATTCCTTTGATTTGGAATATCTCTTTTGTTCTTGATATTGAATTATGCTCTTTAATAAATGATTATTTGACTATATTTATATACCCATATTTAATGTGATTTGCTTTTTATTTAATAGTTTTATAGTATTTTAATACTTAATTCGCTTCAAGTACATTTATAGGTGATAATTGCCTTCCTGGACTAAAAGGAGAAGCATTCAGATGAAATCGTGGCATGGAATGAAGACTTGAAGCAACTTGAAGATACACGACCATGTACAGTGATTGTGTAAGTCTCTATAAACATGTGAAGATTTGAAGAATTTTGTTATGTTCATGTGAAGTTACACACCCGTGTATGACAATATACACGATCATGTTTGTTGTCTATGTATGTAGCACCCCCTTATCTTAGGGTACATACCGGAACACCCTGAGGACATTTCAATACATAACCTATGATAATGGCGCACTACATTCAATCACAACATTCACATAACTTGGCATCATCTATCTTTATTCTCTTATAAACATCATAAGGAAAGTCACCAAATTTTAAATTCAAAATTTTCCTTATTTCATTTCATACAAACCGAATGTCTAAAATGTATCTTTCAACATTCACACTTATACAACCCATAGCCTAATACAAAAAGTGCTACATGAAAGAGGAAATATACAAAATTTATCTAATTTGTCCATATCCAGCTGACCGACCTTTGAGTCATTTCTTCTTGTTTCCAAAAGTAAAAATGTCCCTCAGTATCTAAAGTTATCCCTCGATCCTGAAAAGTCATTGTTGCAATTTTGATGAGTTTTGCGAACTCAATGAGGTAACTATCATCGATGGTTCACTCAATTCATGCATCACATCAATACATGTAACATATTATTCACATCTTTTTGAATATTCATAAAATATCACATTTCACTTTCAGAACAATCATCATAATCCTTTCATTCATATACAATACACGTATCAAGTATAAATGCAATGCACGTGAGACTCACTTTCATTTATTATTGTCGTTGTGACCGCGTGCCTTTTTACTAGCTCATATCCCTTAGTAGATACCGAGTACATTTATAACTGAGCCTGAGGCACTAATCACAATTCGAGCTTTAAGCTCTTTATCCTAGCGACTCCAATCACAACTTCCTTTATCTTATATGTATTCATGTATTGAATGTTTCACATAACATATTCTCAGTCAATCATATGATTACACGTTCACATTCAGATCATATTTATCATCTGACCTTAGTCCAACATTCAACAGAATTGTTGAGCAACTTTTATTTCATCACATTCACATATAAGGAGCACTTCAATAACTCATTCATACACTAGAATCATCGAACCTTCATTGTCTGGAATCAACACAAGCAACTCACATTCATTCAATAACTCAAACATAATATAAAGCAAACAAGTGATTGGGTGAGACCGTCTAGGTTACTCACAAGTCGCTCCCGAAGCTAATGCCTGGAAGTTCTGGCAACATCTGGAGGTTGAGGTTCCAGTTGCTCCTCTATAACAAGCAATATACACAAATCATAATTTGCACAATTATAAGTGTTTAATAATGCACATGTATGTAAATGAAATATGCATAATGAATTTTTATGACAATCCTGGGTATTTTTCCATTATCCTCATCACATAATCAATCCTATATCAAATCTAAGTATGATTTGTACTTAGGTTTATATCTCAATAAAACCATTAAAATCGCAATTCATAACACATTGAATCACTTTCAGGTTTTTCCAAAAACGGACTTTCGGGTATACTATTCTTGATCATTTATACAATGAAAATGTTTGGTAATACTCTCTTCTAGAAAAATGTTCCCCTATCTATTAAGCTTCTAATGACACCAAGAGTGTTTAATTTGATTTAGAAATCTGAAAGTTATACCTTAATATTTTTGGAATGTTCTTATACTGAAATAGTACACTATACTCAATTTCTATATAGAAATTGAAAGTCATAGAGACTGAATCAAAATTTGACTTCTTCATATAATTTGTATCCCTATGTCTCTAGTTTACTCCAAATCACAAATCATCTCATTTGGATGACTATAGAACAAGATATTATTAAAATACCAAAACCTATTCAATGAAATCCTCCTGGTTATTATATTCCAAAACAGTTAAAATTTTCATCTTAATTCATCAATCAATCCATTAAAAAACAATGTCTTATGAATCTATTGGTTTAAGTCTCATATCAATTGGATGTCTAGAGAAGAAGATATAGCCAAAAGATCAAGGGATATTCAAAAAAATAAACTCCCTTTAATAAACATCAGAGTCGCAATCGTGCTCATAAATTTTTCAAAATTGCGATTGTGGTTCTGATTTTAATCTAAAGAAGCACGATTGTGGCTCCCCTCCTTCTTCCAAAACCCAGTTTTTTTCTTCTCCTCTTTCATTCCTTCAAAAACCACTTCTCTAAATCATCTATCTCCATTTTTGACTTCTAAGCAACCCAATATATTCAAACATATCAAAAATCAAGAATTTACATCAATGTTAAAAGCAGAAAATAACTCATTCACTTTTGTGTTTTCCAACTTTCATTATTGCAATTTTTTCATCTTTGTATATTTTCCATTTTCTCTTCATTTTTCAACTCTCATTATACTCTAACATTCATCAACAACTCCAATCTTTCATAAACAAGTATCCAAAATCCATGCTTAAACAAAATCATCAAAACACAAAATGATCATTCATGCATTTCTTTCCTTCTCTACGTTTTCTTTTTTTTTTACTGCATCTTTCATTTTTCTGTTTTCTCCCATTGCTTCTCTAAAAATCATTTTAGTCATTCATTCACATCTCTAACATCACCATACAACTATTCTTCATCTCTAAATTCGTTCTTTTATTTATCTCTAAAAATGCTCAAAATTCACGTATATGCATATATATATATAGTGAAAATAGGGTCATCACTTCTGTTTTCTTCAAAACGTTTCTGCATCTAGTTATACACATTTTCTATGTTCTATCAACTCTAAAAATCATTTCTATACTAACTTATAATGCAATGATCATCAAATCTGAAAAATCAACAATTCATATTTTCATATTATATTCACAGTGAACATGAGAAATGTCCATCTTTCTCTTATTCATGACATAACAACAAACCACCATTTTTTTTTCATAAAACAACTCTAAAGGATTTACACAATTCTTGCTTGATATAGCTCCAAAATTAGCAAAATCTCAAGAATCCCTAAACTTCATGCAATGCATGTATACCTTGTAAAAGTTGGCAAGCTTCGGTTTTTCTTAAGGTTAGTGAAAGAAAATAGCAAAGTTGAAGTGGAAATGAACAAATAAAACAAGGTGTGGCATTAGTGAAGGTTTGATGAAAAACTTTGTGTAAAAGAGGAAATTTGAAGGTAAAGACTATGAAAAAGGAGATGAAGATGAAAACACTGTGTACTTAGTCTTTCAAGTTACAAGAACTTGACTTGGTCTTTCAAAATAATCTAAACATTAAAACTAAACTAGACAAGTGATACTTGTCACTCGTATATCTTCTAAGGCATAACTAAGTTCCTGTTGAACTAACCCCTTACTCCCATCTTTTTGTTCCAATTGTCACTAATTTACATCATCAATAACTCACAATTTCCAAATTCATCTCCAAATTTTCAAAGTCATTTTTTTTAAAAAAATCTCCAATATCATTTGTTTTCTTATTTCTATTTTCATCCATCAATTTACTTGTCACATGGTGTTTTTCCTAATCTAATAATAATATTCAACATTTTTGGAAATTATTCCTAAAATTTACCAAAATTTAAAATTAACAAATACACTCACCAACTAAATTGTCAATACAACAAATTCACAATTCTCAATAGTATCACATCATAATTCAATTATACCCAAAATTATCTATGAATGTATGAACAATTATTTTCATATGCAAAAAATTAATTATTTACGTGTATGTGTATCTCATACTATGCATAAGCATTAAATGTGTTTTCTAATCTCTCAGTAATCTTTCATATTTACTATTTTAACCTCCTCTCAGGTAATGGAATTTTACAATGTAAGTCTCCATATTCGCGTGAAATTGCAAATTTAGGTATTTTTAGAAATACACGGTCACTTACATGCCTGCGTATGTTAACCTATATCCCAGAAACCCTAGTTTTTACTATAAAAGGATGCAAACAAAGGAAAAATAAGGTGAGTTGAGTTTATAAGAGATTTTAACTTGTATGAAATAGAAAGAGGTGACAATGTTGATCAAGGGATGAGGAAAATAGAAGAATATGTTAAAAGATCTGATAAATAACAACATCCAATCCAATTTTACAAGACTATCCAATTAAAAAAGGAAATTTAGAATTATGATTTCTTTGTTTTCTATTAGCTTTTTTGTATGTTTATCTTTGGTTTTGTTTTCTATAAGTATGAACTAAATTTGTTTAATGCGTAGGTGTGATGAACCCTAAGTTGTTAAAATAATATGATTTGATCTTTTGTTTAATGCAATTTTATCAATTGGTTTATTGTGATTCAACTATGCATTTTATTCTTGTTCTAATAAATCTGAAATATTAGTTCATGATTTGATTTCATATGATTGAGATTGAGAAATACTTTTGTATGAATAGATCTACCATAATCAAAAGGAGCTGCATGCAAACCTAGAAACAGCTCGACATAAATCCTTTAGATTATGGTCAAAACTAATAGGGAAATTCATAAATAGATAACACAATCCTAAGGGTTTTAACTAGAAAGATTTCTAGTAATCCACTGGTGGATTAGTTATTAATAATCTTGAGAAGGATATTAACAAAAGAAAGGAGTTTCTACGGTCCAATAATCAGTAATATAATTGCATGATAAATGGTTAATATTTAAGGATTCTTAGGAGGATTTATCACTTAGGTACTATTATTTGATATTGAATTTTCTTAATAATTTCCTTGATCTGAGTTTAGTATTATTTAAATCTTAGTTTAATTTTTAATTAAATCCACAATTTGATTCAATAGTTAGATAACAGAAAAAGGTTAATTACTAATATTTATAATACTTGTGAGATCAACCCATATTTTCCTATTTTAGCTACTACTATATCGTGCATATGTAGTTTTTATCGTTGATAATTTCTTATAAGAATAGAAAGCAATCAATCACTCTTCATAGTGAATAATGTTTTATGCATGTATTAAGGTGAGCTAATCACTATCTTGAATTATTTTTGTACCCCGAAATTTTCATGAAAATTAGAAATTATAAAATGAAATTAAATGAGGAAACATAGTATAATTCTTTGAAATAAATGAAAAGTATAAATGAATTTATGAGCTTTTGATAAAATGAAAGACAATTGGGTT
>JAOTIZ010000004.1:20940864-20956272 GCA_027123425.1 Erythroxylum panamense
CATATGCACCTCTGCTGAAGATGAGAGCTAGAGTTCTTGTAGTTAGTTAAAATGGTGGCTGAAAAAGCCACGACTTGCTGGAATTGGTGTTCAAATAACAAGTAAGACAAGAAATGGTTGTAAAAGTAGAATAAGTGATACACCGTTTTCCTAAACTTGAGTAAATCAACTACTAGATGGGGGCTGACGAATTACTAATTTACGATCAATGTTTACTAGGTGAGTCCTACATACAGTCTATTCCAGAAATTTCTGAATCTGGTGGAACCTTTATCTTTTCTTTGTAGATGCTTACCATTAAATTGAAGTGTTCTTTTGACTTCCCTCCAAGCTATTTTTGGTTATATTAGAAGATTAAAATGCCACTTTACTGGATGGCTGAGGTTTATGCAATATGAATATTTCATCATTCTCTGGAAAAAGGAGAGTTTTAACTCATGAAATTCAATGTATATCAGTGGTGCAGATTTGTATTCAATGTACGATGTATTCAATGTGGTGCAGATTTGTATTCAATGTACGATGTATTCAATGTGGTGCAGATTTGTATCAGTGGGTGTTTTGATTTATTGAACTAGATAGCAAGAGAAAATTGTATGGGACATTATTTTTTATACTACTTTAGTTAATCGCATATTCGCTATCTCCATTAGCTTTTTCGAACCCCCTAATAAGTTTATTATTGTCATAAAAAAAAACCATCAGTCTTTTCCTGTTACTTCATGTACTATCCCACTCATTTATTTTGTTGTACGCGGCCTCCTTTATAAGGCAAGACTTTTATTTTCTTGATTATAACATATTTATTATCTAACCTGCATCATTTTTTTATTATTACATTTATATGTGATTCTATTGAAAACAACCTCTACATTACATAAAGGTAAGATTGCATACTATCAAACCTATCCCGACTCTGCTTCATTACAAAATTTCAAATTAAGTGTGATAATGACAATGATCAAATTTACTTGTACATATTTTTTGTTTTAACAAATTATTAATTTATATATATGACATCAAGGGTAGATTTTTTATAAAAAGTATTATTTTATTAATTCAAAACTGTTAGTATGTTAGTATATTAATCCAAGTCCTAATTTTAAAAATATTGTATGGTAAAAAAATTATTAACTTATTGAGGCTTCAAATTTATTATTTGTTACAATTGCATGCCTCGACCCAGATCTGTTTAACATGGCTCTTCACAAGAGATGACAAGAACTGAGTTTTTCAGTGATGACATCAATATAGCTATTTACGGACACAACCTCAGCTTGATGATAAAGTACGTAGCAACATAGATGAACACTTTTGGATGGTCCATGGCGAGAGAAAATGTTCTTCAAATAAGTTGAAAGTATACATGTTATTCTGCCAAAGAAAAATTAAGGAAATGCCGGGATCGAAACAAGAAGATAAAATCTATGGAAATCCATATGGATTAAGATACAATTTTTGCAACCGCAGCTACTTGCAACCCAACTTCATTACTGAACAATTTCTCCATAGATAATGCATTCCCTCTTTCTATAGTTCACTAAAGGTTCTGATATGGATCAATGCACCAAATCTAAATTTTGATGTTAAAATAATCTGGATCAAAGTGATGTAATCTTACATATCCATCTTCTCCTCCGCTTGAGAAGCTACAAGTCACAAGTAAAATAATTAGCACGTCAGCTCACAAATTATGCAAGAATGAAACATATGACTGACAACAAGAAATTATAATAACCAAGAAAGATCCTAAATTTTGTTGTGCAAGTATTGACAAACTGCTGCATCATGTCACTTGGCAACAATGATAACCTTATGCCCGTCATAGGTTTCACCATAGACTACAAAACACTCACAAAGACAACTTGAACAGATACAAATAAGTCGGACAGAATGAAAGATGAATTGCTATGGAGGTTCCCACATTTCTGACCACCAAGAATGCATTAAATTACTTAAAGAGAATACAGAAGTTTCAAAGGAAAAAAGAGACCACAGTAAACAGAAAAAAGCTGGAGCTGGCAATCAAAAAGACGTCTTAAAATCACCATGTAGTGATTTGTGTCGAATAAAAAACCAGTATCAGATTTCAGCAAGAATTGAGTGTGAGCATGCTACTAAGCAATATATTACTGAGTTGAAGTGCATGCTTTGGTAAAAATAAATTACGAATAGATTAGCCTATCATTCTTTAAGGATTTAGTTTCATGATCATTTTGGTAATCTCATAGACAAACCATGCAAGCTTCCTCCCCTAACCCGTGTTCCCAACAAATTTTATCACACAGTACCATGAAATGGATTAAGTCCCAGTTCAATAGTCAGAATACAATCATCTTTGGCTAGCAATAATCATTTCTGCCTTAATGCAAACTCAGACCATAAAAGTTCATATATAACTAACTAAAATGTATTCAAAAAATTAAAAAATGACTGTAACGTGTGACATATACATAGGTATTGAGATGGCCCCACACCAGATATCTAAATCTTTATTTTGTTAACTTCTTTTAATCACAGCTCCATCAGACATATATGAGCCACCTCACACTTTCACAACACCCAAGAAATTTCATACACCAATTGCGATATTTTTCATGTTAGGAAATAAATTTGAACATAAGCCGCTGAGGAAAAGAAAGAAAATTTAATTGGTGAAAGGGGAAAGAGAAAGGTTAATGGAGCCAACACAACCAGTTAATGAACTTCCATGTAGTACTACCATCCAGTTACTCAGTTAGACACATAAAACTGTAATCAGGTAAAGGAAATCTCAGTAAATTTTATCAGACAAAATATGCAAGGATCTTAGAATTATGTAGGCATAAAAAGATGTAAAGGCACAGAATAGTGCTCTAGAGAAGCTCAGATTAGGCATTAATTTGTTCAAAGCTAAAAATAACATAATCTGTTGGATAACAAACTTTAAAAAGTAGAAACTCTGCATCAGATCCTATCAACACCAGTACAAAATTTACAGGGGCAAATAAGCAGCAGATTTACCTTTTTCCATCGGGATTGAAAGCCAAAGCATTTATGGCCCCAAAATGCCCTTTCACACCTCCAATTTCCTCTTGTAGTATCTGAGCATAAAAAGCCAGCAAAAACAAATCAAAAGGTGTCCAAACAATCGACTTTCCAAAAACATAGAAATAAACAGTGATAAATTTAAGTTAACCTTGTCGTAGAATTTTGCTTCAAACTTTCCAGCACGATGATCTGTTGTAGTGACAGCTGATGCATCCTGACCACCTCCAAGCACAACCTGTATAGCACAGCAGTCAAGATCTTGAAAAATTAAGTATAAAACTTATACACACATCGCCATATTCATCAACTATATCAAATTTTATAAGGAAAATTCGCTTCCTGACCCAAACTGATTTGGAAAATCCATCAATAAGTCCATGCTACAATAAAGGGATTCAAAACTAATGAAATGCTTCCATCCTATTAAAGTGCCTATCTATAGCCTAAAACTTGGGCACTCTAATCACTGAATCATGATACCTTATCAACAAAATATTGGGGCAAATAATTTATATTTAACACAATGAAAACAGGAACAGGTAGCCACAATGAAAATGAGCAGGAAAAAATTAAACTAAAATGGCTAAGCACATCCAAGAAAGGGATCACATTAAAACCCTGTAACAAAAAAACAATAAGATGCTTATTATACAGATACTCAGGATGATTCCAAATAATTTATCCATACATGATCCAGAAGTGGCGACATTGCAACAGCATTGACTGGACGCTCTGTCACATATGTCTTGATAAGAGTCAATGATCTTGTGTCCCAAAGCTAAAAATTGCACAAAGACAAGTGCATCAGGTTATACGCATCAGTTGAAAATAAAAATTGAGGCAAAAGATCAAGAAGAATGACAGCCTCCCACCTTAGCAGATTTATCTACAGAGCCAGTAATAAAGTGGGAACCATCAGTAGATTTTGTAAGAGAGGTTATTGGCCTCTTGTGTCCAATTTCACGATCAGACTCTTTCAGCAGTGTTCCAGTCTGCAAGTTTAAAACAATAGCCGGATTGAACTTCTAACTTTGAGATCCATAATATAAATAGAACTCACAGAGCTGACCAAAGTATAAGAATCAGGTTCCCAAATGGCATGAACAAAAAATTTAAATAATTGGGAAAACATCTTTTGAATGTTTTTTAAACCAAGAGAAAATTAAGAAAATGGGACAACAAGGGCTTCCACTTAGTTTTCAATGTTCTAAACAGAGAAATGACACTTTTTGACAACAATCTCTTTCTTCTCTTTCACATAGATACTACAGTTTTCTTTAATGCAAATTGAACCCCGTTCAGATCTCCAAATATATTTTACAACTATGGTCTACTTCCTTAATGAGTTAGGATTATTAAAACCAGAAAAAGGAAAGAATATCGTTTCATTAAGACAGTTACACTGAAAATTGGTAAGCAAATAGATCTTTTATTTTGTGATGGAAATAAAAACAAAGTTATCATGAACAATGCAGGGCTAAATCAATAAACTTCTATCTTTCTCTTGAATATTCTTCCTCTAAATATTGACTTTGACTCAAATCTCAATTAACAAAATTTGAACTTTTTCACTCCTCCAATCGATTCCATCTTCTAGTTCTTGTAAGAAAAAATCCAACAGTATCTCCACATCTTTGGGCAAAGGAAACTGTTTGCAAAGCTCCTACTTAGATTAGAATTAGCCAAAGACTTTTCAAAGTCAGTCCAAAACAACCTAATGTAACTACCCATGGGAACCGAGATGAAAAAAGAAAACTTGCCTCAGTATCCCATATACGAACTACAGCATCCTCTCCAGCACTTATGATAGTTTTGTTGAGAGGACCCCAAACAGCTCTGTTAATTCTTCCTTGAGGGCCTTTGAGGACAAGTACAGATTTACCAGACTCTACAAAATGACAAAAAAGCGTCGCTTGATTTGGCATAAGTACATAGTAATCAAATTTGGTAACTATTTGGACATTAAAATCAGGAGTGTGTAAATCCCCAAATTTATCGAGAATTTGAAGCAGGTGCACCTATAGACCTTGAAAAAAAAAGTTACATGAAAACCATAAATAAGTGAAGAAAGCATGGTAATGGAAGCAACTAGAAAAACTCAGAAAAAGAAAAAAAATCAACAATACAAATAAAATTTTAATTATTGCTTATCATATCGATAAAACAACCTTCCAAACAATAACTTGTTTTTCTTTCATGTACAAATGCAAAACTGGGAATTGAAATTTCCAAATTTCTCGCAACATTGGAGCATCCATAATAGCATCAACAGATACGTCAACATAAAAATAAATTCGAAATAGTGCAGCCAACAACATGAGCACATGGTAATACAGTTGCCATTGGACATGGCTATTAATAATAAACAATATACACAACAAAACGCAATTGTAGAAAACATACGGTCCGCAGGATCTCTAGCAATGAGCTTAACATGAATGGCTGAAGACAATTCCATGAAAGGGTCAGTAGTGATAAGAGCAAGCTTATCACCCACAGAAAAGTCCACAGAGCGAGCAGGAGAATCGAAATTGAAAGTGTACAACTGATTCCCACTTTTAACGTTCCACAGCTTTGCTGTCTGATCCGCACTCCCCGTAATTAGCTGCAATGAATCTCCTGAAAAAGATTTTAAAAATTATTTATTCAAGATACATAAAAAAAGTAAACAATTCAACAAAAGAATTTAATGAGCTCCTAAGAATTTCATAGAAAAGAAAGAGAGTACTTGAGACATCGCAAGACCAGACAGCGCCGTTATGGCCGCGGAAAGTGCCCAAGCGCTCGCCGTTGTCAGCAAACCAGACGGTAGGGTTGTGGTCCTTGGCGCAGGAGAACAATAAATCACCTTCCCTGTTGTACTTGAGGAACGTCAATGGCCTTTCATGGCCTTTCATCAAAATCGGTCTCATGGTTGCAACAAGAAGAAAAAGAATAGGGAAGTGATGTGAGCTTTCTGCCGAAGAGAAGGAACCTATTAAGGGTTTTAGAAGGTTGGCAAAGTCGCCACACAGTTTTGTAAAAATTTGATTTTGGGCTTTCAATTACAGATACTGCACTGACCCAATATACGATGTCCCACGCTGCTTTAAAAGCGATGACATAGTTTTAAATTTTCCATGATTTAAAAATCGTAGCGAATACAAATATGTAAAAGATAATTTTTAAAATTTAAAGATTGATCAATATTAAATTATTATAAATAAGAAGTAAAAATTTTAAGTTAGTTGGTTCAATTTACTTTAATAATATTTATTGTAAAAAATGAATAAATTTATTAATTAATAAATTTATTTTCGTAAACTAATTACTTTTTACAAACCATAATTAATTAATTAATTATATTCATCAATTTTTTAATTAAATCTTGATGGATAAAAATAAATTTTTTTAATCATATTTTAAAATTTTAATTTTATTCAATCTTTGACCAATTTTATAATATTGTAATACTTATTGAATCTTTTAAATCTTAAATTTCTTGTCTTATCAATTTAACATTGGGTTTATTTTTAAAATATTAAAAAATACAAAATTTGAAAATTTTCGTTGCAAAATATTAAGAAATGAAAAAAAAAGTTTATTACAATAGAATTAAATCATCTATTTCTAACCAAATAACTTGGCTTTTCACATTTGAAAGTTATCATCATTTAAAATTTTATGAACAACGTTTTTATATATGTAAGCAACTTTAGATTTCACAGAAGAATTTTATGGAATAATGTCAAAACTATCAGCAACAATATCACTAAACCTTGGATGACCTGTAGGGATTTTAACTCAACCCTCTACATATTATAAGCTAGGGATCACTGCAATTTAAAGAATTTCTCGTAATACTTCAAAGATTGTGTGGAAGAATTGGGGTAACAGATTTTAAATACATGAGACACACATTTACTTGGTCTAACAGAAGAAAGATCATATTGGTACATCAAATAAGTTGGATCGAGCATTTGTTAATGACATTTGATTGAATCAATTTCCTAACAACATTGTTAAGTTCAAAGATCCGCTATTCTCGAATCATCTAAGTTCAAAGATCCGCTATTCTCGAATCATACTCAAATTACAGTGGAGAACTTATTCCACAAAATTGTTAAACATTATCCCTTCAGGTTGAAGAACTATCTTATTAGTAAATCAACTTTCTTTGAGGCTTGCAGGAAGGAAGCATATTACTCTTTTGTGGGCTTTTGTGGGGACTAAGAAGTTTAGTTACGTTCAAAAGTTGAAGGTTAAAAAAATGAACTTAAATTGTTAAACTCCTCAAAGGGATCCACTACATCTACTATAAACTCCACCATATTGGAACTTGAAGCTATTCAAACCAAGATTGCCTTTAATCCAAAAGATCTACTCTTGTTGGAAAAGAAAAACTAGCACTTTCTAAATACATACAAGTTGTTAAAAACCACACCTCTCTTCTTCAACAAAGGGCTAGAGTGAGTTGGCTTAATGATGGTGACAATTACACAAGTTTCTTTTTCAACACTATACTTGCAAGGAAAAACCATAACAAAATCTATTCAATCATCGTCAAAGATGGCTGAACACTTCTGAAAACACCAGGAAATTCAAGATGACGCTATAAGGTATTTTGTTTCTCTCTTTGCCAGCCCTAGCTTTTTAGTTGTTTCACTTATTGATCTTGGTAAAGTCACTTTGAAACAAGTATCTCCTCTGAATTTTGATTTTTTTAAACTAAACATATGGACGATAGTGAGATGAAGAATGTAGTTTTTGGTATGGATGGTATGAAGGCCTCAGGGCCTGATGGTATATCCCATGTTAGGGGCTAGGACCCCAGAAAGGATACTGAGAAATTTGAAGTGCATTTCATACATCATATGACATGACATGTGAATATTTATTTTTGACTCATTAAAATAATTGTACATGCAGTCATTGATATTTTCAGGTATAATTGATTTATAAATGTGATTAAAATATAAATTGTGGATTATTTGTGTTGAAATTTTATTTGGAGAGTATTATGATTATTTTGGATTTTTTGGTAAATTTTAGAAAATTTATGAAAATTTGGGGTATTTTAGCCTATGAAAAATATGGAAATAAGAGATAAATAAACCAATTATAGTGTGACATGTGGCAGTCTTGTTTGGGTGACAAGTGTATTACATGCAATAGTAATATGTGGAGAGATCATATACATGCACGTGGTTATGTTTAGGCTAAAACATAAATTATTGTAGCTATTGGTGTTTTCTTCACCGTATACATCAACACCAAAATTCTTTTTGTTCATCCATCACCAAATTAGCTAATTGCTTCTGATTGTGTATTTAGCTTTGGATTCTGATATCAAAGTAAGAACTTTAATCCAAGTCTTGTGTTGTTAATCTTTATTTTCGTTATTTCTCATCCATCGATATGAGTTTTGTAAAAGATTTGTGTTGATGATATTTTAGTGTGTAGAAATGGATACATGCACAGTTCAGTGATAATTAGTGGGTTTGAAAAGATGCAGAAAGTGTAAAAAAATTCAGAAAAAGAGTGAAAGTTCATAAGACATGAAAATGCAGTAGTAAGAGAAAATAAAACTGAAAAATGCAGTAGTTAGAGAAAATAGAATAGAAAATGCAGTAGTAAGAGAAAGCAGAATATGATGAAATACGTAAATGATTTCTGTTTTGATGTTTGTGTTTAATCTTGAATTTTGAGATGTCTTGATAGTGAGCTAAATGTAAATAGAAGTATAATATGTGGAAGAGTATAAGTTAGGAAGAAATGGTGTTTAGGAATAATGGATTATGTAGCAGAAGAGAGGAAGTAGAAGGTGATGGTTTGCACGTCTAATTTTGGTTTTTGAAGTGTGAATATGAACTAGAGTATTTTTACTACACATCCTTTATTCTTTTTATTATAACTTTTTCTTCTGACATCCAAATGACATGAGACTTGAACCAATAGACTCATAATACATTGGTCTTCATCTCCATGAAAATTTAAATCCATCTTGATTCATTATAGAAAGATTTGATTAATGGATTTAGGATGAAAATGTGGAAGTCTATTGGAATATTATGAACTAGAATATTTTTATTGAATATGCTTCGATATTTTGATTATATCTTGACCTGTAGATTTCTAATTGAGTTGATTCTTAATTCATATTGAACTAGAGACAAATATATACAAGGTTTTTAAAGAATTAGAATTTTAGTTCTGTCTCTAAGAATTTCAAAATTGGCTTGAAATTGAGTCTTAGCTTAAGTTGTAACACGACCCGTGATAGAAATCATGTCTTGTTATTATCAAATAAACTGTATTGATGTAGGTTGAATCAAACAAAGTTGTCTTCATAAAAATTGTAGCTTATTTTCTTAGCTTTCAATTGGTATTAACTGTGTAATTTTTGAATATTGGAATTGAGAGTATGGGTTGTACAACTTTAAATGCTTGATCATGCACTAGCCAAAATTTCAATTGTACTCAATATGTAGTATTTTGAGTATAACTCATATAATAATGAACCAAATTGTATGATCTTGGTGTCATTAGAAACTTAAGGCATAGGCGAACAATTGTCTAAAAGAAAGTGATACAGAAATACACCATTTTGCTTGTCCTATTGATCATGTAAAGTAGACCTGAAAATCTATGTTGATAAGAAAGCTGGAATAGCTAATGAGTGTATTTGACACATTTGGAGTACAATTGATCTTTGCATCAGTTTATTACAGACGTATACTCGGGCATATGTCATTGAGCATGCATGTTACATGATACATTTATAAAAATGCATATTTAGTTACATGAACAATGTGGTAATATGAAATTGTATTTAATTGCATATAGAAGAGCAAGTAGAGTGACCGCTTCTAGATATTGTCAAAACTTCACGCTAATAAGCAAAAAGGGAGCAATCGTGAGTAACCTAAGATGGTCTCACCTTGAATTATTTTGTTTATTACTGGATTGAATTTGATATTGATGAATGTGTACTGAATTCCAGACATAAAATGTTCGAGGAGTTTTGATGCACAATTAAAACATTGGAAGTGCTACTTGAATGTGAATGAGATTGACTACATGGTTCTCAACTTGAATGTTTAATACCGGACTTAGTCCGATGATTATTGTGAATAAGAACATGAATGCAAATGTAATTGATCAAATATGATGATTGAAATTGAGGAATGCATTTCATTCCAATGCATGAAATATAAAGATAGTTATGACTGATGTCGCTGGTGAAAAAGAGCTTAAAGCTCACACATTCGTGATTAGAGCCTAAGGCTCAATGTGTACAAAGAGTTCTGTATCCCCAACAGATGAGGGATAGTATGAAAGAGCTCGGTATCTATAACTGATACGGGAGAGTGAAAAAGGTACATAGTCATAACAATGAAATAAATGAAATCAAGTCTCATAACATTGCATATACTTATGATCCAAATAAATTGAATGATTGCAATGTTTTAAGAACTTTGTGTATGAAATATGTGATAATTTGTTAATGTGCATGTTCTGCAAAATTGTACTGAAGTGATGAAATGTTTGAAATTTGATTTTGAAATATGATAAATGTGATTAGGGGTTATATGATATTACTTAACAAAAATCATGTTGATGTGAATTACATGATAACATGATTTGTTGTGTGTTGTACGACAAGAGTGAACCATCAAGGATGGTTACAATGCTGAGTTCACAAAACTCACTAAAATTGCAACGTTGACAATTTCAAGATCGAGATAGAGCAACGACTTAGCTACTAAGACTGCATTTGGTACAAGTTATGACTCAAAGGTCGGTCAGCTAAGGATTAAAGATTAGTTTTTAGTTTTTGGTTTATTTCCTCATTTATGTAGCATACTTTGTAAACTGAACTGTGAGCTTTGATAGGTTGACAATGTATACATATGAATGATGCTACATTGTAAATTATGGCTTATGATATGAAATGAGGAAATTTTTGGACTTTAGATCATTAGTTATTTTTTATTATTTTACTTATAATGCCATATAGTAAAGTGAAGGTGAGATAGTTAACATGCCACTTCTGTCAGGCATGTGCATGTGTGATCGTAGAGCGCATATACATGTGTAGGACAAGAGTGGGGTGTTACATTAATGGTTATTTTTTCCAAAAATGATGGAACATTACTAGGAATTCTGTTAAAAATGCAATCATGAGTTTTTCTCAAATGGAGTACTTCTTAAAGAGATTAATAAAACCTTCCTTTGCTTGATTCCTAAAGGTTTTAATTCCTCTAATTTTGGAGATTTTAAACCCATAATATACACCAATTTTCTTTATAAAATAATATCCAAAATCCTAGCTACTATATTGAAAAAAGAAATAACCCCTCTAATCAGTAAGAACCAGGGTGCATATTTGAGTGACAGAAAAATTGGAGCCAATGATCTCATAGTGTAAGAACTCTTAAAGGGTTACTCTAGATCCAACTACTCTCCTAAATGCACCATGAAAATTGATTTTCGCAAAGCCTTTGATAGTGTAAGTTGGGAATTTTATGGAAAATGCTAAAAACTTATGGGTTTATAGATGTCTTCATTCAATGGCTAAAGGAATCCATCTTATTAGCTACATTTTCAATGATGATTAATAGGAGTCCAACTAAGTTTTTCAAAGCTGCGAGAGGCCTTAGACAGAGAGATCTCCTATCACCCTATCTCTGTATTCTTTACATAGAGACTCTCAATTCAATCATCAAGCAAGAAGTGCAACTCAACTCCAAATTCAAGTATCATACAAAATGCAAAAAAATTGGTTTAACTAACCTTTGTTTGGTAGATGATCGCCTCTTATTTTGCAAGGCCAATTTGGATTCTATCCAAACATTTATCATAGCTCTTGACATTTTCAAATGGTTTTCTGGACTAGAGATTAATCTAAACAAAAGTCACTACCTTATCTCCAAAAGTGGTAACACAATTGAAACTTTACAATGCAAAAGCTACTAGAATGCAATACACCTTGAATATATGTTGGACTTCCCATATATTCTTATACCAAGACATCACAAAATCAATTGAAAGGATGCTCAAGAACTTTCTATGGAGTCATTCGGATAACATAAAAGGAGCAGCTAAAGTGAAATGATATGATATATGCTTCCCCTAAGAAGAAGGTGGACTGAACATCTCCCAAATCAAGATTACAAACCATACACTGATCCCCAAAAGATTTTGGTCAATATTGGTGGACAAAAACTCTCTATGGATTAAATGGTTACACTCATACTTCCTCAAAGGTTGCATATAGGAAATTAGTAAAAATACCTCAAATTCACACTTCCTAAACCAGTTCTGAAGTTGATAGATATAGTGCAAGCTGACAATTCATTCAGAATTGGAAACGGCAGGTTGGTAGCACTTTGGTATGATAATTGTTTAGGCCAAGGACAAATCCTACATTCTCTTTACACCTCAAGCGATTCATCAATTTCATCACTCCACACCAGATTTAACTATGTGAAAATTACTAGTAGTTCACCTATAGATTGAGACATCTACAACTTGTATACCCTCCCAATCCAAACTCTCTAGACATCTTTTGCTGGAAAGATCAACTTGTCTACAAATTAACCAACAAAACCATTAAGAACTTGTTGAGTAGAAGATGTTTTAAGGTTGATTAGTATAATATTGTTTGGATCAAGGCCTTAACTCCTAGAATCTTTTTTATCCTATAGCTCGCAATTAAAAATAGGCTCTACACCACTGATAAAATGCCTTTCTTGCGAATTGAAAAAACTTGTCTAATGTGTTTGGTACATAAGAAATCAAGAAACCACTGTCTCTTTAGATTTCCATTCAACAACAACATATCGGAATATGTCACTAGGAAATATCTCTAAGGAATTCTCTTATGGATATTGCACAAAGACTATTAAACCATACTGCTTACTCGAAACCTGATAAGTTGATTCACATCCTTACTTTGGGGCTTTGTGTATATAACTTATAGAGCGAAATGAATTTTAAATGGTTTGCAAATAAAAACTCTCCAATGGAATCACTTAAATCTATGATCATTAATGAAGTCAGGGAGTTGATACTGCTGAAAAACCTTAACCAGAAGTATAGTTCAAACATATTATCTTCTCTGAATATCTAATGTAATATTTACTTCATTTTGTCCTACTTCTTACATATGTATACAAGGATTATATAAAGGTACACCACTAAGGTTTTTATGTTTGTAATACTTTCTTTCTTTATTAATTAATTACAATTTTCCTTTTCAATAAAAAAATTGTCAAGGTTAGCACTAAACAAAAACAAGAATCACTTGATACTATCTAATGCTCAATGTTAGGGCAACTGGTTAGTTGCAATCTCAAGGCTTTAGATTAAGCAACCTATATTTGTGTATCTTGGCTTACCAGCCTTAACTAGAGGACTACAATATAAGGAGTGCATACCATTAATTAATAAAATTCAAAGAGGACTCTGCAACTAGTGCAATAAGTCCCTCTCATATACAGGAAGACTTATCCTTATCAAATTAAGGTTCAACTCACTATATATTTATTGGTCATCAATTTTTTTTAGTTAAAGGGTTGTAAAAAAACCATTGAGAGAATGATTATAAGGTTTCTCTGGGTGGGACTTAAGGAGGGCAATTATAAAGCCAAAGTTAAATGGATTAGGTTTGCAAACTACTTAAGGAAGGAGGCCCGGGGATCAGTTCAATAAACCTAAGAAATAAAGTATTTAGTATAAAGAATGCAAAGGAATAAAAAATCATTATGTACTATATGGAGCAAACCTATTTTCTAAAAGAAATGAGCTTATGGGAAATCAAGATCAAATCTTCTTTCTCCTGAATCTCTAGACAAATGTTAAAGTTTATGGATATTATTGGAGAACGAATTAAGTATAGAACAAGCAATAGTGAGAGAGCCTTTTTATATTTAGGCAGTTGGTGTATTAGTGGAACTATATATAACACTCAAAAGACTCAAGAGCTTCTTATAATATTAACTATCCAATCTCAGGTTAATATCCTAATCAAGGGTAACCAATGGTGTAATGTTCTAGGATGTTTATAATAAATCATACCTAACCATAACCCAAATATGGGAAGGTATGATACCTACATATGGTTGGCTCATTCATTCGATTCATTTACCTACCTATCTTGTAGAAGAATTATAAGGTTTATAGGACAAAATTTTATCTAGTATAAACAAGTATGGAGTAAAACTCTTTACCTAGGGTGTCATTTAGACTATGTTTAATTATGATAAATTGATTGGCAAATCTAGATAAGTTGCAATATCTAAATATCACCAATAGGTGTTTTCTATATAGGTAAAGCTACGAAGACCTCCCACACCTATTCTTCAAGTATGAATTTTTGCCGGACCCCGCATCTAGAACCCAGCATTCGAAGTCATTAATTGAAACAGTACTTGCCCTCAACAAACTAAACTTGTTTCATGACATTTATCATAACTTTCGCTAGAGATATCAAATTAAGGTGTTCTTTAGATGGTTTGAAAGAGAACTTCAAGATCTACAACTTTTATGAGACCTCAAAGACAAATTCTATTGAATACAGGTCTAAAAGTGGATCAGACGATAGGGTCAGATGAAACCAGATGAAGGGTCAGACGAATTGGGAAGTTTGTCATAACTTCAAAGATAGATTCTATCGTCTAGATGGTCAAATTTGGACTAGAAGATATTCTAGTCAATGTAAGACGAAGCAGAAAGTCAACCTAAGACGAAGCAGAAAGTCAACCTAAAACGAAGCAGATGGTCAACTTAAAATGAAACAAAAGGTCAACTTAAGACGAAGTAGAAGGTCAACCTAAGACGAAACAAAGTCAACTTAAGATGAAGCAGATGGTCAACTTAAAATGAAACAGAAGGTCAACTTAAGATGAAGCAAAAGGTCAACCTAAGATGAAGCAGCGTATACTCCTAAGCAACTCCAGTCATAAAGATCATAACTTTTGACTCTGATGTCCAAAAATTTCATACTATATACCGTTAGAAAGCTAGAAAGATAAGCTATAACTTTTCAAAAGTCAACTTTGACTCATTTAGCCTCAATTAGTCCATTTTTTCGCTTAAAGTCAGCACACAATTTCTATATCTAGGAAAGACTTAGATTTTGAAATGTACAACTACAAAAGAAACATGTACACATCTTAGGACTTTTCAGTTCTAAACTCATTTGTCAAATCAAAAGAAATTAGTACATAACTTTAATTACATATTAACATTTTAATTGAAAACTTAAGACATAATACAACATACATAGGATGCTCAACGTTTAACATGCTTATAAAGTTATCCAAAAGTGATCGAACTAACTTAGTTACACAAGTTTCTAATATCTTGGAGTTTCTGATGCCTTGCAAGGATTGC
>JAOTIZ010000004.1:21001018-21014756 GCA_027123425.1 Erythroxylum panamense
CCCCCCCCCCCCCCCCCCCCCCCCCCCCCCCCCCCCCCCCCCCCCCCCCCCCCCCCCCCCCCCCCCCCCCCCAACACCTTCTCTCTTCTTCTCCTCCTTGCTGCGTTTGTGTCTTCTCCTCTAGTGCATCATTGTCAGTTGGTTGTCCTTTGTCATCAGCATTGTGGAATGGTGGTGGTATGTTTGAGTAATTTGTTTGGTACGTTTAAGTCTTTTATGAATAGGTAACAACATTTTAGGTTGAAATGTTAGTGTTAGAAGGTTAAGTTCTCAAATTTTCTTTTGAAGTTGGGATGATTAGTTGATGCATATTAGGTGTTTGATGAAATGCCTCTTGTTCAAAAATTTTGTTTATTTGTGAAGATGGAGTTGATTTATATCATAGAATGGGTTAATAGGTGAGCGTATATGCATATTTGGGGGTCACATTTAATAATTGAAGATCATTATCACTTGTATAATTAAGTTACATTAAGAAGCATTAAGATAGTTATATACTAGAGACCCTAATTAAGTACCCTAGTAAATATTGCAAAAATCTGAAATAAACATCTTATGCATGGTATTTACATCATAATTAGCGTCATTTTGCATTCTTAAGAATAATGCTTAAATTCATGATAAGTATAACATTATACTTAAGACTTGTCATATGTTTTCTAATTTAGCCTAATTCCTCCTCTACGTCCTTTTCTTAGGGTAGAATGATAATTCCCCTCTCTATTTTAAAATGAAAACTAGGTAACTCTTCCTCCTCTTCTATAACTTAGATTATATGGATGAATTATATCTTAATTAAACTTGATTAGACTTTGATATCGATTAGGACTTTAACTCCTTATATGAATAAATATTTATTAATTAAACTTACCCTTTTCAAATAATTATGCATTTTAAGTAAACTTAAGGCCCATAAGCCTATAGAAGGGACAAGTCATGCCAAATTGGTCAATCCCATCTATACACTCACTAGGAATATTGTTTTCCCCTAAGTATCTTCTCTAAACTTTGATTGAGAATAAACTATTTAACTTAATCAGGATAACCTTTAGATTCATCAAGGATCATCTCTTAATCATTAAACCATATGAACATATGTCTGTAATGGGTGGGCCGAAATAATAGATCATTGATCCTTAAGCATTAATTCATAAACCAATATATGTATGCTAAAAATAAGCAAAAAAGAAACATCAACCTTTAGAGATCCATCTTATTTTTAACCCTCAAGCCTTCATCATAAGACATATGAAGACTTAAGAAGAATCTTCGTCTTCCTTTAGAAGACTCATTAGGATTATTTCTAGATAAAATATGTTTTGAAATACATTTATTCCTCATAATATATAGAAACTTCAACAAACTGTAAGGGATAAATTATCATTTAATCTTAATTGTTGACTCAAGTCAAATCCCTCTATATAAGGTGCATGATGCTAAGATGGCTCACTTCATAATTTTTTATAATTGTCAATAAAGAAAATACCACCTACCCTTTGTATGCCTAATCTTTGTTTATTAAAAACATCATAGATTATTGTTTAGTTGAGAGGGCTAATCTCTTATATGCTTAACAGACTCTTTAATTCACATTTTAATATTTCATACAAATGAAATATACTTAAGAATCAAATGTCACATAACGCTAATCATAAAATAAACAATATATAAATAATGTTAGCAACTTTACATTTACATGTAGAGATATTTCATGTTCACTTCACCTCATATGACTATATCCTTCACACATTTATACTTGTCATCTTCATACTTAGTTTTGTAATAAAATTTGAAATCTTTTGTATAAGTGATTGATACTTGACTATCATATTTGATTAGTACTACATCAAATTACTTTTAGTAATTTCCCAATGAACTAAGAAACATTAGTCAAAACCGTATATTGTAATGCAATTAAAAATTCTATAAATTCAACTCTCATTATAGATAAAGTAATACATGATTATCTCTTACTACTCTATGATGTTATACCATTATTGAATGAGAAAAAAAAAACCTTACGGTAAATTTTCTTCCATCTAAATCTCATCTCCAATTTCTATCCACATAACTTTATATACCTAAGTCATTACCTTAATAACATAATACGTAATCATGTATACCTTTTAGTATGCCTTAATATTCTCTTTACTTCTTTTAATGAGTCCAAGATGGATTTAACTAATATATGCTCATAATTGTAATATTATAGCCAATACTTAGTCTTTTATATATCATTTACATATATAAGACTTCCAAGTACATTGAAATAAAAACTTTTTTCATTTGTTCCTTTTCTTGTGGTGTTATTGGACAAACCTTTTAACTAAGACCTTCACCTTTAACAATAGAATTATCAATTGGCCTGTAATTTTTAATACATAATCACTCATGAATTCTCTAAATATATGTCATTTATGAAAGTGAAAGCAATTTTTTGGTTGATCTCTTAAAATCTTTAGTTTGAGGATGCACACATCTTCACTCATGCTTTTCATTTTAAATTCATATGATAAATTTTTTTTAATTTTCTTAACAAACTCAAAATCATTACATGTAATTAAAATATCATCCACATATAAAAGTAAAATTCTCATTTATCTTTTGACCTTATGCAAAATGAAGTTATCACGTGGTTATTAACCCTATATATATTGTGGTCTTCATCAATCATATGGAAACCATATGAAATTATAAAAACAAAGTGTACCATTATATTAAGAACTACTTTAAGTTGTAAATTGATTTCAATAATCGACATATTTTATGTTCTTCAAATGTCTTAGTAAAATCTAAAGGTTATCCATACATACATACATACATACATATATATATATATATATATATATGGAATGTCTTAGTAAAATCTAAAGGTTATGCATACATATATATATATATACATATATTATTTGTTCTTTGCTCAAAATTTATCACATATTCTAAACTGTGTTCAATACATTTTATATGATTGTTTTAATATATCCCGCTTTTTAAACTGTTAACAATTTTGTTCTTGGTTGTAGGAACTCATTTGTTAGTAGTATTTGTTTTAAGAGAAGCTTTAGCAGGTATTGAAATAACATTCATTTCCTTATATTTTTTACAATGTCAACAATGACTTTGCACACATTTTAATCGAAATTGTATCAGTTTCTATATTATTCATTGTAGCTCCATCATCATCTTCTTTCACGTACTTCAGGAATATCCTTCTGTGTGTCGGTTGAGATAAGTGAATTTGTTTTCGACTACATTTTTGAACTTGGTTTAATTTAGGTATTTGTTTGCAGTTTGAACTTCCCATGTGAACGTATTACATGGCTGATCATGAATTGAAACTTATTTGTGGTATGAACTTCAGTTTATCAGTGAATTAATATAGGATGAGCTTGACTTATATTATTGTTCCAATTACCTTAATTATGTCAATCTGTTAGTTCATTGATGCTCTCTCAAATGATTATGTTCTGTTTACTTTTCATGTGCAAATTTTTACGTGGTTGTTTTTCTTAATTATATATTTTAACCTAATTTATTAAATTAAGTATTCATATTATTATGAATACTTATTATATTTCGCAATACTACATATATTTAATATAGGAGTTTTAACATTAATTACCTTATAACATATATGTTCGATCTTAAGTTTACAAATATTTTAGATCTCAACCCATAAACCTTAACCTATAACCCATGATAGAGCTCCTGTGAGGCTTATCGGTGAAAAATATGATGAGCTTAGGAGTTACAATGAGAACTTGTTTTCTTGATTCACATGTCTTATTTTAGATGTTTTCTAATCTTTGGCTAACATGAATGATACTAACTATGGATTCACTATTTTAAACTAACAGTTTTCCAGAGATGAGTTTTCGGGATAGATCTTGGATATATAGACGATTAATCCCTGATGGTTTCATTAATCCTAAATTTGTTGAGGGAGTTGAAGCTTTTATTCATTATGCTCGTTCTCAACCTGCATATATGGATGGGCCAAAGATCAGATGTCCATGTAAAAAGTGTAAACAAAACTATTTCCTTACTATTGATGAAGTTAATGGGCATTTGCTGAGAAATGGGTTTGTCCCCAATTATTTTAAGTGAATTCGACATGGGGAACTGTTGGTTTCTAACACGTCAAGGGGTAATGAAGCACAATAACCTGTCAACTTAAATGAGTATGAAAGGAGGATTAGATTTAGAACAAATTATGTGGATGGTACTGAAAATCTGTACATGTAAATGGTTTATGATGGGGCCAGTTATACCTTTGAGGAAAATAGGGAATGTAACACCCCAACTCCCATAGGACTCGAACCTGACATTGTGGGTGATATTTGAGTCCGTGTCCCGCGAGGGTGGCGTGTTAGAGCACTCAATCATTCAAAAATCGGTATAAATGTTTTTTTTGAAACCACAAACACAATATGCAGAAATCCATAACCAATTCAGGTTCACTTTCCTTCATAACATTTTCAATCAACACAATACAATCAACAAAATTTTCAATAGCCATTTAGGCCCATTCACAAATACAAAACACTTTAGTCATTTCAGAATACAATTTTATACAAAAAGTTACATAATATGCAATTTAATACAAAATAGAGAAATACAATGCAGACGCGAACTGATCCCGACCTCTATCCTTCACTTAAATGCTGTAGGTATAGTCCCGTTGGCCTAACGGGTATTCTTCTGATCCTGAAAAATATTTGAAAATTTTGGGTGAATTTTGCAAACTCAATGAGTGACCATCATCGATAACTCACTCAGTTACATAACACATAATTCACATTTCACATTATTTTACTTTTAACATTCAAATTCACACTTCACATTCAATACACTTAATCATTCATTTTATGCATATGTAGTACACATAAGACTCACTTTCCATTTGTTACATTGTTATGACCGAGTGCCTAACTATCCCATATAAGGCTTATTGATAACTGTCCCATATAGGGCTCATTAAACATTGAGCCTGAGGCTCTGAATCACTTTTGAGCTCGAGGCTCTTTTTCACACGTTAAGCTTTAAGCTCTGGTCGGTGGCTACTCTGGTCACAACTGCCATTATATTTCATGCATTCATGAAATGGAATGCATCAATTACATTTGCATATTCCCATTTACTCACATTCACATATCATCAGATCGTAGTCCGGCATTCAACATTAAAGTTGAGAAAACACTTTCATTCATATGCAAATGCATATTCAGAACACATGTATCATCAAATTAGGTACACTTAGTTCATCTCATTCACATACAAGTAACATGTTCCTCATTTAGGGCCTAGTCAATTTACACCTGATCCTAATTTCCGACTCAATCCTAAGTAATCTTCAACCTAACACCAAACCTAACATAATTCTCAAGCCAATTTTCACAATAATAATTCACCTACTCAATGTCAAATTTGCTAGAAATGGGGACATATTACTACTTACTGTTGTTTTCTGTATTTCGAACCTCGAAACTGCTCCACTGAATTTCACAATAATCCAAATAATCTTATCATAGCCTTCATTGTCATGAATATTCAATCTGATCCAGATCTCGCTCCATTCAATTACAACATTGTTACTGATTGATTACTAGATACTGGTGCAACTGCTCACATGACTCTACATCTCGATTTTGTAGAATCCATCACACCATATGAAGGATCAAATCAAGTCACAAATCAATTCTTAATCCATTAAAGATCATTCACAATTACAAACACAAGGCATTTACCTATGCATTACATACTCATGTTCATCATACATTAAACACCATCATATGCCATTTAACCTCTAACAATAATCACAAATGCTTCAATTACCCAAACCCATAATATTTAATAAGCTACTTACTTGATTTTGCTTCCAAATCTTCAAAACAACACTAACCCTAGCTCCCCAAGCATCACACGTTCATCATCTTGAAGGAGGTAAGGATAGGTTTTTCTTGAGGCAAATAGAAGAACCATGGAATGGAAGTAAGATGTAGCTCGATGGAGGTTTTGGGTGAATCAAGGATCATGAAGGAGAAGAAGAGAAGAAGAAGAAACCACGAAAAAGGAAGGTGTGGAGAGCAAAAAGAAAGAACACCAAATGGATTTTTAATGAAAGCAACGTGGAAGACCAAAACAAAAAGGGTTTAAAACCCTAATGGACTAAGGCATTGTTTGGCAAGTGACTTATATCACTTGCCACATGTCCAATTCTTATAACCTAAGCCAAATTTCTATTCTAATTGTCTCCTAATTTTCAATGACACTTATCAATAAATCCCATAGTCATTTATCAAATTTTCCTTTGCCATTTGACAATAAATTCTAATACCATTTATCATTTGTTTTACCAATTGTCATTTTTCCTAGTCCAAGAATTATTCCAATTCTTTTTAGAAAATTTCCCCAAAAACTCTAAAAATTCTAAATCAAGAATTCTAATCTCCAAATCAAATTTTCAATACAATCAAACCACAATTTCTAATAAAAACCATATTTACTAACAATTATACCCGAAAATATCAATGAATGCATGTACAATCATTTTGATGTGTGCAAAATTTACTATTCACATTTATGTGCATATCATGAAATGCATGAGCATAAAATGTGTTTCCAAATTTCTCCATAATCTCTCACATTTACAGTTTTAGCCTTAAAATGTGTAACGGGATGTTACATTGCTGAACCTGTTACTCAAAAGAGACTTTGATTAAAGAAAAGTCATACTGATAGATTTTTAATTGACTATATTTTTACCCTATATTTAACATATTCTTGCTTGATATTTTATAATTTTGATGTATATTTAGTACTTCCTTTGTTTCAAGTGTGTTTTTAGGTTTTAATTGCTTACGTGGACTTAAAAGAGAAGAAATCGAACAAAAACGAGACTAAAACAAGAAAAACAACAATCTAGAAGAAATGAAAGACCATGCACTTTTACATGCCCGTGCAATTTTGCAATATCTGGCAAACTCTAATTATGCACTTTCTTATGCACTGTCATGCACACTAATGTGCATAATCCAAAAACTTAGATTTTCATATAAATTGGATGCTTCAGAGACAATTAGAAAGGGGAAAGCGGTTGGCATTGTCCTGAGACGTTCAGAGGTGATTTCAAAGGTGATTTGGAGCTTATAAAGCAGAAGACATGTGATTTTATCAAGAGATCCATCAGAACATAAGATCAGGCATCTACATCATTAGAATATGTGATAAAGAACAATAAGAGAGATTTAGAATTATAATTTCAATGTTTTCTATTCTATTTTCTGTATATATAGATATGCTTTCGCGTTTGTCGAAGTGTAGCTAATTTTTCCATTAATATTTAGGTTAGATTAACCCTAGTTGAACAATTTGACATGTTTTGATTCTTTTGTGAATACAATTGTGTTTGTTGATTACTGCGATCCAATTATCCGTTCTATTTATTGTCTATTAATCTAATTTTTGGGCTTTAATAAGATTGCATACTTAGCGATTCAGAAATCCTAAGTTGAGTAGATCTACAATAATTGAAAAGAGTTTATTACAATATTAGAGATAGGATGACAAAAATCTTCTAGGGTCAAACCTAATAAAGGGATTCAGAATACAGTAATACAATCTTATAAGTTTTAACCTGAATAATTTGATTAGATACCTGAAGATTAATTATTCATAGACTCAAGGTCGGCTACCAGCATACCTTACGTATCTCCACGATCCAATAATTCAATAACATAATTGCTTGACAAGAAATCAATCGGTTAAGGTTTTAGGGTATCTGGAGCTTAGGTACTAATCATCTAATATCAGTAATTAATTTAGGATCACCAATCCCTTACTTTAATTTACATTGCTTGTTTAGTTTATTTGCTTAATTTTAGTTTCTTAAGTTAAAAACGATTATCAATTCGTAGGTTAGATAATAGGACAGTAGTAATTACTAGTACTTACCATCCTTATGAGATCAACCTGTATTTTTCTGTACTAATTACAGTTATACTGTGCACTTGTGGTATTAAATATTGACTAACACACTCTAGGTCAACCATATACCACATTTCCAAAGATAGAGTTGAGAGATTGATAAAAGAAAACATTCTCTCAACTCTAGATTTTGATAATCTGAAAACATGTGTTGACTGTTGCATAAATAAGTTGACTAAGATAAAGAAAGAGGTTCACTCAAGCTTCTGGTTTATTGGATCTCATACATGCGAATATTAGTGGACCTTATACAATTACTTTACACAATTCTAGATATTTTTTGACATTTATTGATGATTATCCTCACCATGATTATATGTCCTTGCTTAAGAAAAAGTCTAAAATTCTTGACAAATTCAAGATTTTTAAGAGTGAGGTTGATAACTAATTAGGAAAATCCATCAAGATTGTCCTATCTGATCGTGGGAGAGTATTATGACAAAATTGGTGTTTCAAGATAAGAAAAAAGGTTTGTTTACCAGATATGAAAAATAGAGACTCAGTTTATTATGCCAGATAGTCCTGATCAAAATGGTACAGCTGAAAGACATAGCCACACTCTAAAGAACATGATAAGGTCAATATAGAACAGGACTAACCTGTGATTATCTTTGAGTTGAAATCATCAAGACATCATTGTATATACTTAAGAGAATCTCGAGCAAGTATCAAAAACTCCTAATTTAATAAAACACAAACAATTTCATTAAGATATTTTAGTCTAAAATTTTATATTATTTTTAGACAGACTCCTTTGCTACATAAATATTGTAATTAGTATAGCGACCTACCAAAAAAGATTAGAAAAGTTAGAAATTATATTCATATTCTCCAACTCAAGTTCAACTCAACGACTTATTTCCCAAATTTTCTTCTTTTTTTTCCATTGGAGTTCGATTTTGGCTTTAGCTTTGGATCGGTTTTTTATTTCAATTCCAACTCCTAATTCAAATTTAATTTAAAAGAATTTTTCTTTATTTTGAGAGAAATACCCACAATCAAAAGTTTCCACAAGTTCGCATCTCACTGTTTCTAAAGGCCTCACACCACCAAGTCCAAGTTGGCATTTTCCGTCAATGTTTAGTCCCATTGCATAAGGGAATCTAATTCATATGGCCTCCAATTTTGATGGCTTTGTTGAAAACACTTAGATTCCCATTTACACTATCAAATATCAATACCCTCTTCGATTTCTTCATCCAGGATTGACTCTGCATCTTCTTCATACCCATCACACAATTCCATGAAGTTACCTTATGAGTCAAATTCCCCACTAGTTGTCTGCCAATTTTGGCTCGTTAGAGAAACTGAATTTTTGTAGAATTGGTTAGTGGAGTGGAAAACCAGAATTGTCAAATATGCTAAGACGCAAAAGCAATTCTAAAGGCTCATCAAGAAGGAAAGCGCCTTGGAGTTTGGTGAAATTGCAATGATTGGTTCGATGTTTGGCGGAGAGTATGTTGGGATAGGCTGCGAGAAGTAGGATAGCTGCTTCGCTGTAGGTTTGGTTGGGACGTTTTTAAGGAGTTCGAGGTTTTCTTTCAGAGATTGCTAATGGGAAATTGTTGGATTCACAGATAATTGAAGATGAAGATGTGTTTGATGTCCAAATCGAGGTAGAAGAAGATTTTACTATCTAAATCTAGTCTATAAGTTCTGCCACCTTCACTTAAACATGAAGACATTGCAAATTTAATGGGGATAAGAAGAAAAAAAGACAAGTGAAATTCTAAGGATTTAAAATTCTATAACCAGGAATTCAAACAAAACATGTAAAAATAATGATGACAGTCATAATAAGAGCATAATTTGAGTAGAGTTTGGTACCTTGGAGAGGGTAAAGGAAGTTTATAAGATGCAAAAACAATAATGGAAGTTAATAAAATCAAAGAGAATTTGAATTTTGAGAAAAGTCCCTCTTCTAAAAGGTTGGCGAATCACAGAAATTTCGTCTGACGCATCCATGAGTAAAACTTAAAGACTTCACTTTTTATTTTATTTCTAATCCCATATTCATATGACAAAGAAATCCATCTAAAAATAATATAAAATTTTATACTAGAACATCTTAACAAAATTGTTTGTGTTCTGTCAAATTAGAGGCTATTTTAAAAGCTTGACAAATTAAAATTTTAAAACATTAAGATTCAATATACCTTAGAATCTAATTTGGGCATTTTTCTAAAATTTCAAATATATCATCAAATTTTACTAAAACTACACTAGCAATTAAGCTTCACATTCATAGTTCTTTGACCAACTCCTGAAATAAGAAGCTTAGTAGGATCGAATGTAATTTGGAAAGTAGGTAAAAGAGACGGCCTCTTTATGGTTTGATAAGTAGACTGGGCAAGGTACTCTTATACAAAATCAACATGCAACGACAACTCTATCCACTTTTCCTCAAAAGCCAAGGTGTAGGTTCTCCTAGAAAATGAAAATTGTGCACAATTATAAAAGAACTAAGAAATATTATAAAAACCCTACTCCCAAACCCAACAAATGAAGTATCTATTATTGGCATAACATACCTATAATTGACTTAACCAATAAGAAAGCCAAGGAACGAGTCTAAGGGATTGGTTTTAAGGTATAATGGAGTAAGAGTGATATGAAATAAAAACCTTAAGTGTCAATTTTCTGTTGTGGTTAGCAATGTTGAACTAGCTCAGCATAATTGATAGATTTAGATATATATCTCTACCTAAAACCTATGCTTGATGCCAGCTAGAGGATAAAACTAGAGACCACTTTTTTTTCCAATGTAGAATTTCCAAGCAAATATTGAAGACCACTAAACTATATCACTGGGAAATCAATTCTATCTTAGCTGACATTATTCAATGGATACAGGTGAAACCATTATCGAAGGATGATGACAAGAATGCCCACTCAATGGCATTGGCTACCTGTTTTCAAAAGATATAGAAAGAAAGAAACTCAACAAAATTCACAGGCAAGGAAAAGAACATAAACATACTGAGCAATTTATAATAAACCAATTTGGAAGAAAATGCAACAACACACTGGTGACTTCATAGAGAATTTAGAATCTTTGGTTTCATGCTCAATGTAATTTCTTTCTCATTGTGCTTCAGCAATCTAAATTGTAGAAAGTGGAAAGTAGCTGTTGACAGTTTGGAGTGGAGTTTACTCCAAAGTGTGATCCCTTTGTAACTTAACAACTTCATTCATAGTATATTTATAAGATTTTACTTTTTTTTAAAAAAAACTTTTTTAAAAAAATCAACATGAGAGTTATTACGCTTGTATCAAACATTGACCATAAATAGAATGTCAACAATCAACTAAAGCATCAGGCCCATGAAACAGTACAACTATTCATATTCTGAATTTGTCCAAGACATCAAATGACCATAACCAAATTTTGGTGAAAAGAAAAACTAGTTCTGGTAGCCAAACTAATACATGTAGTTAATTGTAAGATAAGCATCCTTCAATGCCATACCGAATTGCGGAAACAATTAATCTCCGTAGTTCACCTACTTGTGTACTCTGGCGACAATTTTAAATCTTCCCGTCTGCTGTTGCTGTCAACAAGAATCATTATTAGTAACCTAAAATTTTATCTTGAATTTAAAGACTAAAAGAAGCCAGCTTTATACTCACTTTTTTCCACAGTTCACTGTGGTTCTTGCAGAATCCAGCTACAATGGCTTCTTTATTCTTCCTTCCCTCTTGATACTCGATACAAAGACCCCCATTTAATGCACAGGTGACATGAAATGCTAAAGAGCATCTAGGCTCAGAGCATTCAATAACACAACCTTTTCTATTTTTACATACATAGCACTTCCCTCCCCATCTCCATTTAGGAATTCTTGACAAGTCAATTCCCTCACGCCCATCTGGGTCCTCAAAGAACACCTCAGGAACCAATAACGCGCACACAACATGTGCCCAAGACCCAGCCACAGTGGGTTTCATGGCACCACTCTTATCTGGACACAAACGACAGGATAAGGGCTTCTTTTGCTCCTCGGATTGAGAAAGCATACATTGGGTACAAAACCAGTCACCTTCAGGGATACCCTTTATTAAAGGATTGCCATAGCAAGTTGTATGGACCATTAGATCACAACCATCACAGAACACTATGGGATCTGCTGGGTCTCCGTCGGTACTTTGACAGATTGCACACAAAATCCCATCATCATAATCATCATCCTCTTCTCTGCTCTCCAATGTCCCTTCGTCCTTCTCTGCTTCTCCGTTATCTTCTGAACTGGTGTTTCCGCAAATAAATGGCTCTTTCTTCTCTTCTCTGGGAGTTCCGATGGACTGTTCATCACTACTTGCCAACGGGGTCTTTTCTTCGTTGTCTGGTCGGCGAGTTTCAACAAACAGATTGGCACTAATACCCTTCTGTTCTTCATCAAAACATGGCTTATATTCAACATTGAGATCCAAAGGCAAAAGGGGCTTACCGGAGACCAAATCGGACTGCAACGCCCACACTCTTTTCTTGGCCGGCAAACAGTAGGCAGTGGAAATGGTCGTTGGGTCAGGGAACGCTTGGCTCCTAGACTCCTTTCGTTTCTTGGTCGGAAGGTGCAATGTCATATGTACATTTTCTTTGCCATCTTCCACAGGCTGGTGCTTTTGCATGAGGCTGAATCTTTTGAGAGGAGGCAAAGCTTGAAATTGGGAGTCCATTTTCAGAATTTGTTTACAAGAAGGCTTTGCTTGCTTTCAATTTAGCGGCAGAAAGGTGGTGGTGGGATTTGAATTGGGGGAAATGAAGATGGCGGGAAGTAGGTCCGTTTGCAGCAAAAGTTTGGCGGGAAATGCGAATGGCGCTGGTTTATGCATTTATTTTGTCCCGCCTAACTAAAACATTGAAGTTTAGGTTAGGTTAGGGCGTATTTATTTATTTATGGAGTAGAGTAATACTATTAAACCATATAAAATAGGGATGACCTGACCCTGCCTGCAGCTGAGGCCCTAGCCCCAATCAAACTTGAGATAATGGGCTTGACCCTGAATCTGAATTTGTTTTTTGTGTGAAGCGGATACACAGCAATGAAGCCTAAGGCCTCAAGACCATCACAGATAAAGCATCATCCTGTTAAAATTGTCGAATACGCAGTAGAGGCATCTCTTACGACGATGAAGAGCCTAATTTTGCTAAATAATCAGCATATTGGCTGCCTTCTTTCATAGTACGAGCAATAGAACAGGACCTGATCTTCTAACTCAATAAACCTGTACTAACTTTGTCCTAATTCATCTCAACTATTTATTTATGTAAGACCCACATAAATAAATGGGTGAAATAAGTTAAGATAAAGTTGGTACAGATTTAATAAACCAAAAGATTTGAAGGGATGGAACAGTCCCGATCCTTCTTTCAAGTAAGGATAGCATTGATGACATTTTCGGGTATACGTTGCTATATGTTGAAAGTTGTCACTGTTGAGTTGACCTCCTATTATGGACTCCATTTAAATCATTTACCAAACTTTGTTCATAGTTATTAGGTCATCTCCAACCATTACACCAAATTTGGTATAAAAGGAAACATTATAAGAATCTTTTTACACTAAATTTGATATTGCTTTAACCATTTTATACCAAATCTTTACACCAATTTTTTTCAAAGAATATACCACAATAATTTAGTTATTAACTAAATTAATTTATATTTATACAATAATTTTTATTTATTTATTTATTAAAAATAAAAATAAAAATAATTATTCTTAATTAATTAATATATACTTTATATTAA
>JAOTIZ010000004.1:21023595-21041384 GCA_027123425.1 Erythroxylum panamense
CTTAAGTCTGAAAAAATAGGTAGAAAGAAGGGAAACTCATCTTCTGATTCTTTGTTCCAAAGACCCTTAACTAGATCCCAAACCAGGGCCTGTAACATAAACCCTGAAATCTTAAGCCTAAATTTTCAACAATCAAATCGTAAAATTTCAGCTATATAACATCTAAAATTTCAACATGTTTAATCAAAATCTAACCATGAAACTTGATATTCTAGCAGCATGATATCAGTTGTATTTTTTAATTTTGTGATTTTTAGCTACTAGTTAATAATTCTTCTATCTATCCTACATAAATTTGGTATCAGAGCTTTGGTTCACAATGGTGACACCTAGCGGAAGGGCACATAGATGAATATTCAACGACCAAGAATGAGATGAGATACTTCTAAGAGTTATAAAAAAAATTGGACCTTACTGACCAATCTATACTTGACGGCGAGGGTGGAAAAAGTGAAATCCATGACGAAGAGGCTGACACTAATCAACAATTCAACAACAAATGAGTTTAGCAAATCAATGCCTACGAGAGACCTAAAACAACGAAATCAACCAGCAGCACATGGAGAGCGCATGCGAGCCTTTAGAGGCACGATAGAGTTGAAACACACAACAAACTTGATGAATTTACTAGGAAAATTTTTGTTGAAGCCCCTGATATCGAGAAGTTTGATTCGTAAAGATGAAGCGAGTTAGACACACTAAAATCTAGTGGAGATCGGATTAGGGCTAACTTCAAAAAAAGGCCAAACATCAATTGTTGATTGGGAAGATATGAAACTAAAATTATTAGAAAAATACTTACCATTTCATTACCAAGATCTCCAAGATCAACTCACAACCCTTAGACAAGAGATTATGTTCGTAACTAAGTACATGGAAATATTTGATGAATTTTTTATTCAATGTGAAGGGATGGAGTCAGAACGACAACTTATATCCCACTACAAAAATAACTTAAGGGCAGAAATTTAGAAGGAGCTAATAATGAAAAGGATGTACAGCCTTGAAGATCATATTACTTGGCTTTAAGACTGAAACAATGAAGGGGATATGGTGATGGTTAGGATCCGTCCAGATCATTTTCAAAAAGAAAAATATAAGAAACTTCATTCACGAAATGCTAGACCTTACAAGATCATCAAGAAGATAAATACTAATGCTTACGTTTTGGAATTACCAAGTGACATGAGAATAAGTCTTTATCTTTAATGTTGCAGACTTAACTATTTAGCATGGACAAAATAAGCAATCCCTTACTGCAACTGTAAGACTTCTAGCCACTACTTATCTTAAAGAGAAAATAAAGGATGTTCTTGATAAAAAATTGTAACATAGGCACAAGACATGGAGGATATCGACAATTTCTTGTCAAGTAGAAAAAAAAAACTCATTTCTGACAATCCTTGGATTCTAGAATCAGAATTTCAAAAGTTGAACCCAAACTTATATGAACAATATTTGTCACATTTTACATTGAGGACGACTTCAAACAAGCCAGGGATAATTGATGTGAAAAAACTGAAAGTATTTAGAAGAAATAAACGAGAAAAATTAGTAAACCACAAGCCTTAATTTGGTTGGACGAAGATTGAGAATTGAGCTAACAACCAAATATAAAGGCTGAAATTTAGACTATGTTAGGATTCCTTATTAGATAGGAAATAGTGGTAAGTTAAATATGTTATTTTATTTTAAATATATTATCTTAGTTGTTTAGGATTTATAGAACTTTTATTAGAATATGATTTAAATTTGTTAAAAACTGTTTCCTACTAGAATAAGAGTTCTAAGAATTCTATATATATGTGTGCTCACAATAACAACAACAACACCTAGTATAAATCCCATTGATACGTAAGGTCTGTACTATGCAGACTTACCTCTTTACTCCTAACTAGTAGAGATGTTGTTTTCAAAATTTGTGTTCTTAGCCCTTCAATAATAATAAGCAATATAAAAATTTTCTACAAACTTGATTTTTCAACTAGAAAGTATGATGCTTTCTTCTAATTCTTAGACCTTAGATGTGATTACTAGTTTTTTACCTTCCATTCTTTGTGTTCACAATAAAATTCCAGCAACCAAAATCCTAACTTCCATCATATTAAACCTTGAAATCTTAAGCCTAAATGTTCAGCAATCAAACCTTAAAATTCCAGCTATACAAAATTGAAATTTCAGCATTCCCAGCCAAAATTCAACCTTGAAAGTTGATATTCTAGCAGCCTAATATCAACCATATTTCTTAATTTTGTGATTTTTAGGTATTAGTTAATAATTCTTCTATTTGTCCTACAGCAAGTAGACTCCATTTTCACCTTGTTGATTAAAAAAATTGTGTATATCTAATGTGCTGTTCTTTCCTTTGTCTAGTGTGCTTGTCTGTCTAAGTTCTTCCAATCTCCACCAAAGTTACATTACTCTTGGGACAAGTTTCTACCCACTACATATGGAGCTTTTCATACACAAAAGAGGCATGGTTGTATGATTACCTAAGATAGCTGTGATTGGATTCAAGTTAGGTAATGACATTATCATAATTATTCACTTCATTAAACTAGAAAGGTTATTAAAAAGCCAAAAGGGCGATTGAATCAGTTTTAAGAAAGGTTGGATTTAATGATATAGGTGTTAATGGAGATCAAAATATCAAAGTTGTAAACGATGGAGAAAGATAAAAACTAGCACCACTAAATCTTCCTCATGATGTGGAATTTCATATATTTGCTTTAACAGTGGCAAAACAATGGGAAAATGATGGAGGTGGGTGGAAGGAAAGGAAGTCCAAGAGATAGTTTCAGTGGTCTTTTTGGAACTGTTTGGATTTAAATTTTAAATAAATGGAATGCTTACTTCTAACTTTTGAAGGCTTCTTATTCACTATTTTAGCCAATTATTCTCTAATAACCAGCAAATAAATTGTCCGTCTTCACTAAGATGTTCACGCAGAAAAGAAACTGTTACATACCAGCAGCAACAATCTCTGTCTCTCTCAAATGAAAGCAATTCCCAAGCATGAACATTGTTTCAGTTTTACAGTATTCAAACTTGCGGCCAATGGTGAGAAGTAACACAACCACAGAAAAGGAAGTATAGACAGAGTAGTTGAAGATACCTGGTGGCTAAGTATCGATAAATGCCAAAGGCAGCAATTATTGTGCCAAAAGTTGGTAAGCCTAAACGGAAAAATAAAAGATGTTAGAACACAACTGATGTATAAACTAACTCTGCAGGGATTTTTCACAAACACCAGGTACCATATCTTACAAGACTCTAAAAAGGGAGAATCCGTATGTTTCACAGCTGAAAAATAAAAATATCAGATTTAGATACAAAATTCAAGACACCAAATCTAATCAGGTACTAATCCTACATGAAACAAAACCTTTTAGATAAAATAAACTAAATACCAATCCCATACAATGATTACAGGTCAAAGAAAACAAACTAATCCTAAAATAAAGATCTACCACCATGGTTTTGGAGTAGAAATAACAGGACTCTGAAATTTTGTGAGGCATTTATTCTATCAGAAAAAAGTTAACAAGGAACTAGAATTGCCAAATTATACACCATATGAAATGAAGGCATTGCTTAGGTCTATGTAAAAAGTACAATTTTTTGGCTTCTATCTGATATTGAAATATCTCATGGAGTGACAGCAAGTAACTGCATACATTGCATAAATTGACTTGTGCTCTAGGATTTGTATATTGCATAACAATTTGAAATCAATGACCAAAATCAGCAATGCAATATATTGCAAATGCTCAAGCTTTCATAATGTTTTCAACTTGTCATGTTGCACACAGCCACATTGCAGAAATTTTGAACAGATGTATATTATTTTCAATATCTTACTAGGTCAATATATAGGTACAAGTATATATAGAAATAAAGAGGGCAATTCTAGCAAACTAATATTTGTACATAATATCCCAATATCTGTACATAATATCCCAATATCTGTACATAATATCCTAACTGATCTGATTTGCTAACCTTTAGGAGTCAATAATATCTAGGAGATATCCAGCTGGATATTTCCCAACACTCCCCCTCAAGCTGGCTTGTATATTTCATCCATAGCCAGCTTGGTAACCAAAACCTTAAACTACCTCTTGTGTAATCCCTTTGTGAGAATATTAGCTACCTGTTGTGATATTGGTATAGGGAACACAAACTAATCCTTTTTCAATCTTCTCCTTGATGAAATGCTTTTCAACCTCAGCATGTTTTGTTCTATCATGAAGAACAAGGTTGTGAGCAATTGAAATTGTAGCTTTGTTGTCAAAATACACTTTCATAGGAATTGAAATAGGAATTTGCAGTTCCTCCAGTATCCTTTTAATCCATAAAGCTTCACAAATTCCATGTGCCATTGAACGAAACTCAACTTCAGCACTGCTTCATGCAACAACACTTTGTTTCTTACTCCGCTAAGTTACCAAGTTACCCTGAATTGATTTTCTATCAGTTGCACTCCCTACCCAATCAGCATCAGTATAGACTTCGACTTGAAGATTGTTCTGCTTTCGAAACATTAAACTTTACCTGGGAGTTCCTTTTAGATATCATAGTATCATGTATACAGCATCCAAATGTTCTTGGCCTGGAGAATGCATAAATTGACTCACTGAGCTTATGGCAAAAGCTATATCAGGTCTAGTGTGTGACAAATATATTAATCTCCCAACCAATTGTTGGCATCTCTCCTTATTAATAATATTTTCAGGTTGAACTAGTCTAAAATTTACACCAGTTTCAACAGGAGTATCAGCTGCCTTACATCCTAGTAAGTCGGTCTCATTCAATAGATCCAAAATATATTTCCTTTGATTCACAAATATTCCATCCTTTGATCTGGCAAACTCCATTCCAACGAAGTATTTGAGAGGTCCAAGGTCTTTAGTTTCAAATTCTTTGGCTAATCTCTTCTTCAACTCTACTATTTCGAATACATCATCTCTTGTTATGATGATATCATCTACGTAAACAATAAGCATAGATATCATACCTGCCTTGGACCGCTTGTAGAATAATGTATGATCAGCTTGACTTTGACAATAGCCATAGCTCTTCACAGCCCTTCCAAATCTATCAAACCATGCTCTAAGGGACTGTTTTAGGCATATAATGACTTCTTTAGCTTGCACACCTTATTTCTCCCATAGGTATCCTCAAATCCTGGAGGTAGGCTCATAAAGACTTCTTCTTCTAAGTTTCCATTAAGGAATGTATTTTTTACATCTAGTTGATGTAAAGTCCACTCAAAATTTACAGCCAAGGATAACAATACCCAAATAGTATTTACCTTTGCAACAGGAGCAAAAGTCTCTTGGTAGTCAATACCATAGGTCTGAGTGAATCCCTTAGCAACTAATCTTGCCTTCAGTCTTTCCACATCACCATCAACCTTAAACTTAACAGTGAATAGCCATTTGCAGCCTACCAACTTTTTATCTCTAGGGAAATTTACAAGTTCCCAAGTTCTCTTCTTAGGTGCATTTACTTCTTCCATAATAGCTGATCTCCAATCTGAAACTTGAAGTGCTTCTTGAATGTTTCTTGATACAAAAAAATTAGTGATTTTAGAGATAAAGGATTTGTGTTTGTGTGATAGTTTCCCATAAGATAGGTACTTTGATATGGGATGGTTGGTGCAAGCCCGTTTCCCCTATCTAAATGTTATGGGTAGGTAATTATCAGCAGAGAGTTCAGTAGAAATATCACTGGTAATTTGTGGGCCAGTAGGTATTGATTGATCATTACTAGGCACAATAAGGGGTAAAGTAGCAAATGGGTTACCTAAATTGTTCCCAGGTTCATTCTCTGAGGGTTTTGAGAGGTCGTGCATTGTTGAGGTAGGTTATTCTCTACTTCTCAATTGAGTCTTCCTCTTAGTATAAACACGAAGCTCATTATTCTGTTCCTTAGGAACGGACATTAGTATTTCTCCCCTTATGGTTGAATTGGGATTACCTGGCATGGGCAGATTAGGAGTAGTATCTTTGGATTCATTATCAGGAATCATATTATGATCAAAAATGACAATAGGTAAGGGGTGGGCATAATAGTAGCATCCAAAAATTTTCTGCTTCACTGAAGTTCTCCCCCTGAAGGAAAATTTTTTGATGTTCTAGAAATGTGACATCCATGGAGACAACAATTTTTTGGGTTAAAAGGTTGTAGCACTTATAACCTCGTTGACTAGGAGCATACCCACTAAAGACAAATTTTTCAGCTCTTGAATCTAGTTTTGAGTTTCCCCTAGTCGGGTTGTAAACATACACTGTAAACCCAAAAACCCAAAGACGAAGAGTAGAGTAAAGTCGATTTTTTGGAAATCATTGTTTAAACACATCTAAGGGTGTGGCATAATGCAAAACACAATTGGGCATTCGATTAATTATGTTGCAGTCAAAACAGCGTCACCCCAAAGGTATTTTGTCACATTCATTGTAAACATAATGGACTGAGAGCCTTCCAGTAAATGTTTTTTTTTCTCTCGGCAATACCATTTTGTTGAGGAGTGTTAACACACGTAGATTGGTGAACAATGCTTTTAAACTTAAGAAATTTTCCAAGGACTTCATTAAGATACTCGGTACCATTGTCAGAGTGAAGTATGTCAATGTGTGTGTGAAATTGAGTTTCAATCATGGTATAAAAATTTTGAAAGATTTGAGCAACTTCAGATTTTTCACTCATCAAAAAGACCCAACATAATTAGGTATGATCATCGATTACAAACCCTTTTTTTCGGGAAAGAGTTTTAACATGAGATGGACCCCAAACATCACTATGAATTAAGTAAAATGGTTTGGAGGGTTGATATGGTTTTGTAGGGTAAATAGTCTTATGATTTTTTGATAAAATGCAATGCTCACAATGAAGTTTTGAACAATCCAAAGATTTAAACAAATGAGGTAATAGTCTTTTGAGATCAGAAAAATTAGGATGTCCTAATCTATAATGCCAAAGCAAAATATGTTCTTTAGCAGGGGTAGAACAAATACTACTTAAGCACTGAGCTTCTTTATTCTTCAGGTTGTCATCAACAAAGTAGTAGAGACTATCTACAACTTAGCTTTGCCAATCATCTTACTCGAAGTTAGTTCCTGAAAGACATAATATGAGCCAAAAAATGTAATGGTACAATTAGAGACACGGGCTAGTTTGCCCACGTATAGCAAATTACAAGCTAGTTTTGGAACATGAAGGGCAGATTTAAGGTAGATATTAAAGGATAGAGTTATTGAACCTTTACCAGATACAACAGAAAGTGATCCATCTGTTATACGGATTTTTGCATGGCCAGAACAAGGGTCATAAGTATGAAATAAATTAGAAGAATAGGTCATATGGTCAGATGCTCTTGAATCAATGATCCAAGAAGCGAAATTGTATGGAAAGGAACATGATAAGACATTAAAATCACTACCAGTTTGTGCAACAGAAGCATTAGGGGCACTTGAGGATTCAGATTTGAGTTTTAGTAGCTTCAAGATGTAATTAATTTGCTCTTGAGAGAACTTTCCAGCATCTACCTCATGGGCTGATGGAGTTTTACTTGATTCATAGTGAGTTGAAGTTTTATTAAATTTTCCTTCATGTGATCCCTTTCAATTTGCAGGCTTTCCATGAAGTTTTCAGCATATTTCACTGGTATAACGAGATTTATTGCAATAGTCACACCAAACTTGTGACTTTTCCTCAGTCTTCTTAGTATGGGCAATAGCATTCCCAACAACTAAGGCTGTGTTTTCAATAGTAGGCGTAGGATTTCATTTGCCAAGCATCACAAACCGTCTACTCTCTTCACGTCGAACTTCTGCAAAGACTTCCCCAATGGATGGAAGTGGTTGTCTTCTAATAATCCTACCTTTAACCTCATCAAACTCAACATTAAGTTCAATTAAGAACTTAAAAATTCGATTATCCTCTACTGTTTTTCGAAAATAGTTAGTCCTTAGGGGATTTCCACTCATAGTCATTAAACAAATCTAAGTCTTGCCACAAACGTTTCAGGGAATTAAAGTACTTAGTGACATTGTCCTCACCTTGGTGGATCTTACCCAATTTGATAGTTCATACACTTGGGACTGGTTTCCCAAGTGAGAATACATCTGATTCACGTTGTTCTATAACTCCTTAGCTGTGTGGTAACACATATAGTTGGAGCTAATATCCTCCTCCATAGCATTTACCAGCCATGTCATAACCATAGAATTTTCAACATCCCATATTCCGTGTGTAGGATCATCAACCATAGGTTCCTTCTTGTCTCTAGTCAAATATCCAATCTTGCCTCTACCACAGATGTACATTCTAACCGATTGGGACCAACGAAGAAAATTCTCTCCATTCAGTCGTGTAGTAGTGATCTTAATGGAATAAAAATCTGAGGTAGGATTATAAGGAGGAGGTGTTTGAAAAAATGGGTTAGAGGATTCAGCAATGTCAAACAGACATGGTTCATATAGATGGGTAGGATTATAGATAGTAGGTAACAAATAGGGTTTAGGGCTGTTCAGGTTACTCTGATACCATGCAGAAATTTTGAACAAATGTATATTATTCTCAATATCTTACTAGGTCAATATATAGGTACAAGTATATAGAGAAATAAAGAGGGCTAATCTAGGAAACTAATATCTGTACATAATATCCTAACTTATCTGATTTGCTAACTTTTACGAGTCAATAATATCTAAGAGATATCCAGTTGGATATTTCCCAACACACATCATCTTGGAATCTATTGAGTTTTATGCCAGAAAAAATACCCCAGGACATCTAAGGAATTCAACTGCACAAGCATATAATCATTAGACTTATTAGCTTCCTAATGGTACAAGTTTCATCTTATATGATAGGATCCACCAATATAAAATATGCACATGATTCTTCTATAATGTCCCAATTAGATCCTCTAAATCTTTCTTGAAGAAGAATAATTACATAGGAAAATAAGATTGCCAACATGTTTCCTAGCTCACTTTTCACTCCTATGTTATAGCTGCACAGCTTGAAGACGACAAAATATCTTTTCGACGTATCCATTTCAATAGCCAATAAATGCCTTCTTCAACTCTTAGATGTGCTAAAACTCTTCCCTAAGACACACAAGCAAGAGAAACAAACTCGGACAAAGAAGACAGCAAAATATAAAGTTTTAATCACCAAAAAAATCATATGATGAACACAAATTTAACAAAGTACAACAGTGCATGGACATAATCAACTTAGCTACTACATCCAAATAGAAAAACAGCTTATGCAACCCAATTTATTGATTTACAAGTCACTTACTATGCACTGAAAGATAAATGGTACTAACCCTCTAGTGTGAGCGCACAAAGAGATGGGCACATCAAATGAAGAGGAAGAGTTGAAAAGGAATTACAGTGAAAGAAGCACATGCCATGCAAGATATCACTTGCTTGACCAAGAAAACTTTCACGTAGCTTCGATGTTGAAATGTCAAACAACCAGACCAGCATACCTCAACTAATGGGTAAGCTTCTCTGAAAATGTAGGTTGATCCCTTTCAAATGGAATGATATAATGGTGGCTATTGTCCACCCCTCGCCTCAAGATAATGATTAGAAGAGACTGTAATTCCAACCAAGAACCAAATCCTCCAAGAACCATTGGATAGAATCCCATATGAACTAACTGAGTTATACTGGACAGGCATTAAGTAGCGCACCCATGTGGTATAAGAAATGGAAAAAGAGAGGGGCAACGCTCATCAAGCTTGCAAGAAAGCGAGAGGACAGAGATATGGAGAGAGAGAGCAATAATCCCACAAAATTGGAAATTCATACCAGTTTCCATTTAAACATGGCCAAGATAAACATGAACTTCTACATAAATAAAGGGACGACCAAAAAGACCGAGCTATTCCTTAGAGAAGCAAGAAAAGCCAAATAACCAAACAAACAAATAAAGCTAGTACTAATGATGTTGAACAAAGTAACCACATGATAGGCATCAAATGAAATACGTCTGACACAGAACTCAGTAATATTTCAAAACAATTGTGAACCTAACCTAATACACAACAACATCTACAGCTCAGAAAAAATGCAGTATAATAAAAACCCAGAATTAGTTATTAAGTTATAGAAAGTAGAAACAATAACCTGAACCAAAGAAAAAGTATGAAAAGGTTCATAAATGTCCCAAGTTTTACATAACTAGCTTCACGAACACCAACACAAGTGTTAGTCAAGCTCATTTGAGCTACTAAAAATGAAACTGTGATCATCATTTCAAAAGCTAACAACATTTTGTTGGCAGAATGAAATAAAGATTGAAAACTAAGTGCTCAACAATCCAAAGCATACAACCATAGGTCTTACACATATATGTTTTATTATGGATTCAATCAAAAGTATATAAAAGGTGTTTCCAGGGTCAATGGTGTATCTAAGTTTTCCTTTCAAAGTCACAAGCTCGGCAAAATAAGAATGACAAATTTTATTAATGTTAGAAGTCATATGACCTTAATCCCACTAAAATGAAAGTCATTTTTCACTACACAATTTCATCTTTAGGCTTTTAGGATTATAGTTAACAAGTACTTCAATAATGCAGTCATAGACTGTTCTTTTGCTAGTCCTCCCCCTAACCACCTTACTAAGGAATCCTTTCCTCTAGTACCATGCTTGGCAAAATAGCCCAAGCCCGATCAATCCCGGGATGGGCCTGTAAAAAATTTTGGGTTGTTTCGAGCCCCATCTCTCTAACTAGTACAATCTTAGACCACACATCTCTTTCTTACATCTTTTCAAATATCAAAACTGATCATTTTTACACAATACAACCAATGATATTCAAACTTTTTTTATCTTCTGAAAATCCAGTAACTTAGTTGAAATCTAAACCACTATGGGAGAAAACTCAGTTCACTTGCAACTTCAACATGTGTAAAAAAGAGGGGAAGAAATACTCCAACAAGTATGCAGCAACCTGACATCAAATGGCAATTCCAAGCTACTCAAGTTAGCCCTGAGGTCTATGTAGCATGGCAGGAAAGAAGCACGAGGAGATTCAAGAATGAACAACAAAACAGGACAGATTTTTACACAAAAGCACTTGCAAAGATAAAGGAAAACTTCTTGTTAAGCTTAGGGAAGAAGAAAACAACTTAGCATAGTAGTCACAAGATGCGGAGTTAATTAATAGTCAGGTTCATGACTCTGTCAATCTCTCAATCTATTGATTAGTAGCTCCACTAAGTCAGATTGAATGCAAATTATAGTGGTTTGTATTATATCGACCATCCCTCTCACTTTTGTACTATAATGGTTTGGTCCATAAGTTTTTCTCCTTGTAAATTGTAAGGCATTGCCTCCATTTTTGGAATACAATACCTTAATTTCCATAAAAAATGTAAGCCATTTTTAAAGCCTCAACCATAAATTTTTTTGTGGACTAGCTTAACTCTAATTGATTGCTAGAAAACACAAGCCATAACTTATCATTACATCACTCATATCATTCAAAATTCAACAATAGAAGGTCTTTGAGGCATCAGCTTATGACCCAAAAGCTAAAGCTAACCCAAAGTACAAGAATGAGCTGCAGGGAAACCTATAATTAGAATATTTTATTCTAAATACTTAAGAGCATTACCAGAAGATGTGTCACGCTAATTTCTACCGACAATGTCTCACTTTAACATGCAGAGAGAAGATAGAATGCCAAGGAAATACAAAAGGAAAAAAAAAAAGGTCGATGTCAGTTGGGTATCAAAAACGTACCACTTAAATGAGGTAATAACCAAACAAAAAATTCGGGTCCGAGTAATTCTTCTAAAGCAAGTAAAAGACCAATGACAAACATTATATGCATTACCAGTTCTCTAGATCCGATAGAACTAGGCCACACCTACAACAAAATACTAAACAGGATAACAATTATTTCCTGACATGTACTCCAAAAATAGGTATAAAAGTAATTAAACCCCACTAATTGATGTAGACTGAGAAAGGGAAATCTAGAATTCTAGGGAGGTTGAGGATGACATCCAACAATGACCAACAATCTAGAATTCTAGAAAGACACTTTTATCATCATCTAGAAACTGCACCTCAGTTAAGTTGCATTGCACCTACTGAAAAAAAGAAGAAGAAAAGAACTCCAACCAGCCCCAGCAACAAAATGGAACATCATCGGATAATTTACTGCGTTGCAATTCAACAGGTTACCTAGCCTTAAAATTTCATATGCTAGAGGAAAATTGACTCTTGAACACATAAGATCATCAGTTTTAAAAGTTAAAGCAAGCATAGAGGAGAAATCAAAAGAAGTAGAGGATAACAAATGGGTAAGAATTTTGGAGTGGATAAAAAAAGTGACAGAAGACGACTGAGGCAGCACCAGAATAGATCGTGCTTCCAATTTTTATCATAGAAGCCAGGTTACCAAATGAAACAAAAGCATCATTTCTTGACAATATCCATGCCTATTTGAAAAGAGGTCATCGTAAAGAATCTTGAAAAATGTAATCAAATAAAAGGAACAAGGTGGAGATAATCCAAAATAGTACCAAAATCTCAAATACAAAATAAGAAGTTTTTCTCAAATTAAATCCTTTTTGATGGGAATAAATTCTACAGCCTCCAATAGACTTTTGAATTTACATAACTACCTCTAAGCCAAGGGCCAATATGGGTGAATAAGAGGAGCAAAACTCAAACATAAAGGTATACATGGTTAAGTATCGAGTTGTTCAAGGATAAAAGGAATAAATATTATCAAAGATTGTCAAATAGTAGCCATTAATTCCTTTCTCATCCTCGGATTCTCAATAAAAAGGGATGAGTTGGCCTATTTCTTTTATAATGCCCATACTTGTTTGTCGAATAAGTAACAAGAGAGAGAGAGAGATTATTTCTTTTGAGAGGAGACCGACATAGACAGAGAGAAAGATTAGCGGGGGTGTTGGCGGGATGTGTTGACTTACTAGACAAATAGACTTTTGATTACCAGTGTAACATTAGCACCATTGATCAAAGTCAGAAGAGTTATCAGCTGTAATGCCAAAGTTAAGGCCATCAATATCAAATAGATGTTATGGGAATTAGGATACACTTTAAGTTAAGATATTGATACTACATATAGGTAAAAATGATTAAAGATCAAAACAACAGAACCCTATTGCCAAATTGCAGAAAAATCTGTCCTAAAAAGGCAGCACTACAGCCATGGGTAATCAAAACGCCACTTTTGAACTTCCAAATGCTAGAAATTTCAAAAAAAAAATCAATAAAGACAGTAGTTGCAACAAGAGAATTTAAAATGGAAATAGCATAATCAATTATCAGAATAACATAACTGTCCTTGCTTTCAAGTACAACTTAATTAAACCCAAAGAGAATCAATTCTCTTAAACAAACTATCATAAGATAACAGTTCAAACCTATGCAAGTATCTAAAGTTGCTGCTCAAAGGACTCGTTGGAAGACATCTTAGCTTGACTGTGATATCAGTTTATCTGTGCCCTTGACCTCGATGCATATCATATGCACCCCAGGAACCAGGTGCCACTCCATACTGAGGAAAGTTTTCGACATGAGCTTGCACCTAAATGTTCAGGAAATGTCAAGAAATATCAATAATGCAGTAGGAATAATCACCCATGCAATTTGAAGAAATTCATAAACAAGCAAACATGTGTACATACATGTAAAACTTACAAAATTCAAACATCAAGACAATTGAGACCAATATCGTTGCCAACTTACAGGGTTCATTCCATAGCCAGTCGGATAAGTGTGTCCTGCATATCCAGATTCAGGATTGCTATAATTTGCATGATAAGCTGTACAGGAAGAACAGCAATAAGAAATAAGAGTTTAGTAATAGAAATATTAGGCCCCTCAAGCTCCAAGGGGAAAACAGTGGAATATAATTCGTTGGCTTCAGTCACTGCAGCTGAAGAAAGAACAGGTTGAACTCAGTTACAATAAGATGGGTTTTCAGATGCCAAGACCATGCTTCCTTTCTCTCAATTATCGCAAAAAACAAGGGATATTCCACCTACTAAATACAAATTAGTGTACCTGGATTCACTGCAGCAGCAGGGGGGCGAGCTCTCTTCTCTGCACTTGCAATCTCTGCTCGAAGTTTCTCCAACTCCCGAGCCATTGCTATCAATTTGTTCTGCATCACCTGCCCGTGCTCATAATTCTCTGCATACCCTTTCTTTTCATACTCAATGGCAGCTCTATATCCATACAAACACCAGAAAACATTCAAATTTAACAGTAGGTTTTTTTCCTGAAACTAAAACCAATTTATCTAAAGTAATAACCTTGCACGCTGCAATTCCTGCTTCATAGTTTCAATTTCAGTCTTCAAAACCGGAACTTGCTGCAAATCAGCATTATATCTCGCTAAATCCTGAGTCATCATCTGTACTCTTCCCGTAAGGTCTTGCTTAACATCACTAAGTTCCTTAATATCAGCACGAACACGACGAAATTCAGACTGCATAGCCTCCACACCACGAAAATCAGCCTCCAACCTCAAAGACTTTTCATGCAATTCCCTCATCTGCACATCCTTCTCCGCATGCAAAGAATCCAAAAACCGAGTTTTTTGTTGCAATTCGTGCTGTGCAACTTCCAATTCCTGCTTTAACGCCACATGTGTCGCAGCCAGTCGCTGATTGTCGGCCAACAAGCCTTGAATTTCTTGATGTTGAGCGGCCAAACGCTCTTCGATGATAGCTGGGTGAGCAGGGAGCCTCCTCGGGTCTAACCCGAACTGGGTTTCTCGGATTTCGTCCAAAATTGCCGGATGCGTTGGCGGCATTACTCCGCCGGCGAAGTGTGGTTCGTGAATGGCGTGAATTACTCCTTTCATCGGCAAAGGGGGTCCTCGATTCTTACCAGACATTACTAATTCTATTTCCTATTAACGATTAGAACCTATTCGATTAAGAATCTATGGAAGGATGGGGAGAGCAATTTGATACTCAATGTCGAAATGATTCAAGACAAATGGCAAAAAGGAGAAGGCAACAAGGAAACGCCAGGCGACGAGGGACAAAAGTGTTGGAGCTTAGGGGCAGACTATGATGTAACAAAAAGTTTGGAGTACGATTTGGTAATTAAGCGTGGCCCGGCCTAAAATCAATTTCAGTAGATCCAATTCGGTTAGGCTGAATTTTAGGTCATAATATAAATACATTGATATTAATAATTAAGTTTGTTTTTGCTTCTATTCAGACCGAAATTAAAAATAGAAAATAAAATTAAAAAATGCAATAAAAAGTAAAAGTGAAACAAACGGCTAAAATTTAAAAACAAATATGACCTTTTTATTGAATATGATTTAATATATTAAAATTAATAGTATGATCTTTCTTTTTTTATTTTTTTCTTGTATGCTATCTATACCTTGTTTTTCATTGAATTCTCTTTCTTTATTTCTTTGATTCTCTTTTTCTTTTTCTCTCTATTTCTACACAGATATGATAATGAGTTAAGTCGGATCAGGCCTGAGCTCAACCAGACAATTTTTGCCTAGGATTGGGCTCAATTTGAGGTCCGATCAACCCCAAGTTCTAGCCCGATCTAGACCTGATAGCTTAAAGTTGGACCTGACCTAACTAGGTCTAATAATTTTTTATTTTATTAAAATAAAAATAATAAAACGTCATTTTGCCTATACATGTCGAGCTCCAGGTCGAGCCAGCCCTGAGTAGCCTGAGCCCGAGCTTGGCTTAAAGGTTGATTTTTTAAAGAAAAATTCCCAAGGCTCGACCAACCTACACTTATTGATTTCGGATCAAGTTGAGCCTAAGCCAAACTTCCAAGCTATCTCTACACCTTCTTTTTCTTTTTCCCACTCTTTCTCTCTCTTTCCTATTCTCTTTGTCATCTATATACTTAGCTTTATATCAACAATTGAGAACATAGATGCATTTATCAACAATTGAAAACATAGATTCATTAACTAGTTAGACAAGTTGTAAGGCATTTATACTATAAGTGAGTTGCATTACTCCTTTAACATAGTTACCTCATTTAATTGAACAAGTTACATCACTCTTGAGCATTGCCAAAGACTTAATATATATTCAGAATTCAAAATATACTAAAAATTAACGATACAAGTGCATTTATCATTCTTATCATATAGTTTAGTGAATATGAGAATAATTTTCACGAACATCAAAAGTACTAATAATAACTATCTTTCTGTTATCTAATCTAATAAAACAAATAACTGACTTAAAAGCAGAAATTAACTAAACTAGAATTAATAATCTAAAATAACAATCCAATTAAACAAGAATGAAACAATAAATTGATAAACATGATCCAAGTATAAAGAAAATATAGAACCTTTCTATACTTAAATTTATCTTAATTTAATTACTAAGCATAGTTTTTTGGATTGATAAAAATTTAAAAGTTATAACTATATTCTTTATCAATAAATACAAAAAAGAGAGGAAAAAAAGGAAGACATATTTTTTTAAAGTTATGTAAAAATATGAGGGATAGAGAGAAGGAAAAAAGAGAAAAAAAAGAGAAGTTAATTAAAAGAAGAAGAAATAAAAATAAAGGAAGGATAGAGAGAAATAAAAAGAAAGTTTGTTAGCGGTATGTTAGAAACCTTAAGAGTATTTTAATGATCTCATTTATACATTATGAAGAAAAAAAACTTTGTATTCAGTAAGTGAGTTAGAAATCTTTTTATTTAATAAGTATGAGTTGGAGATTTATGTTTGCAATTGTTCCAAATAACAAAGAAAGAATAGTAACATCATTAAAGAAAATGAAGGGAATAAATTGAATTCTTTAATTTTGTTTTTGAAAATAGAAAGTCTTAACTCTGTCTTTTTCTAAAGTAAAGTAACAACTACCTTTTTCTTTTCTTCACTGGCTTATTCGATTAACATATATTGTTTTTCTCCATTTATAATCATTGTTGTTTATAGCACTTATTTTTATAATGTTTTCATGATTGTTTCTCCATTTGACAATAGCTTATTAATAAGTTCACCACCTTTAGCCTTTATCATCTCCATCATTCATCGTTATTCAATATCATCTTCATCATCAACCTCCAATAAATTTTAATGCTTCAACAAGCAAAGAACAATCTTTGGTAATGAAAACCTTACCTTAAAATTGTTAAGTATGATGGTTTGAGAAAGGACAGACACTTAAACAAATAGTTTTTGATTATTCCCTTTGTTAGTATGTGGAACCAAGTGAAAAATGTCTAAGCTAGCCTAATTGTCAAAAACTGCAATCAAAGTTGATAAAATGGGTTTTGGGTCATTTAAAAGAACTAAGGAAATTTAACTAAAATTGAAGAACAAAGTATAAAAAGTATCTTTTTGGATTTTAAGGAAATAAATGAAATTGAAAATTTTAGTAATAAACAAATGAGAATAAATCCTCTTGAAAATGAGCTTAGGCTATCATGGTTCAAAACAGATTTCAGGGAGTAAAATTCACTAAGTTTTCGATTATCAAACCTTAAAGACTCTCCTTAAGTCCAGGATCTTAATTAATGAACTCCATTTCTCAAGATCCCATTAAGTGCTCTTAAGCTTTAGAACCTTAAGGGAATCTTTAAGTCCAAGGTTTTAATCAACGAACTCCGTTAATTACAAGCTTGTTAAATGCATCTTAGTGTGTGAAATGGACAAGTTAATGCAATTGGTCATTTGGCTCAAGCACAACCTCAATATCAAACACAACTAGGCAGATAAAGAGAATCAACACAATCACCAAAAGACATATATGAAA
>JAOTIZ010000004.1:21041484-21073448 GCA_027123425.1 Erythroxylum panamense
TCTACCTCATTCTTGTGTTAGGTAAAACCTAACCAATAATCACCTACTTCATTCTTGTGTTAGGTAAAACCAAACCACTCCATATATACACTAACTATGAAATGGTACATCTACAATTAGTGGTACACCATATTATTTCTATCTTTTATAACAATTAGGAAATAATCCATTATACAAGCAAAAGGTGAAAAGCTTATCCGAGAAAAAGGTGAAAGGACTCCATCATCGGCCAGTACATTGTACCATCTAGAATAAATAAATAACATATTCAGAAACTTTATTACAAAACGCAAGTGGTGGTTGATATTTGTCGGTTGTCACCTTCATAATTCCTTTCTCTCTCAGCCTCAGTTTTTCCTGTTACAAATAAAAGGATTTGAGCTCTCTATTGGAATTCATTTTCTGGGATTTTAAGATCCATGGCTGCTATGTCCTTGGTACCTCATTTCTCATCTTAAAGTCCATGCTTTTGAGCTCAAAATCAGGTATTAACAGCCCATTTGTTGTATGGAACTATTTCACAGATTTTGTGCATAGTTGATGCTTAAGAGCTTCCAAGGTGGTGAAAGTTTGGATTTTTTCAAAGTTTCCTGATCAGTTTGGTTAAGAAAAGCAAGTACCAGTTGAGTTCATGTTTGATGACATTATTTTTCCAAGAAGTTGGATACTTCGTAAAGTTTGAGAACTTGGTTTTAATGTATGGGAATCGCTAGCAGTTGATATATAGTGGAGTTGTCTACCATCAGGATGTTTAATCATGCGGAACGAAGGTGATTCTTGATTACGATATTCAAGAAACAGTGTTCCAAGCTCGAAGGACGTTGATTCTTACTAAGATATACCAATTATTGGTGATGTTTTGTTGATAACTAGTCAGGATAAGTAATAAAGTTCTTGGCTTTCTGGTTCAGGAATCTAGATTTCACATACGAGTGATCAGTCTTTTTTTTAAAGATTTGCTGATAAACAGTCAGATATTGGGCATGATGATCGAGAAACAGAAAACAATAGAAAAACAGCAGAGTTTTCGTGGAGTCGTAGAGAAACAGAAAGTGATGCAAAAGCATCCGAGTTTTCATGGCGTAACAGAAATCCAGTCGACTCCTGGCCGAGTGATGGAAAAGCATCCAAGTTTTCGTGGGGTGATGGAGAAACAACAAAGTTTTCGAGGATTCATGGAGAAACAGAAGAGTTTTCGGGTTGTAATGAATAGACAACTAAGTTTTATTGGTGCTGGCGAGAAGAGAAAAGGCAAAGAGTCACCTGGAAAACGGGGTGACTCACAACTTCATTTGGCTGCTCGAGCAGGGAATTTGAGTAAAGTAGGAGAGATTCTGAATAACTGTGACGGTAACGATTCAAAGAGTTTACTGGCAATACAGAACCAAGAAGGAGAGACTCCCCTTTATGCTGCGTCAGAGAATGGACATGCCATGGTGGTTGCCAAGATGTTGGAATGTATGGACATAGAGATGGCATCAATTGCAGCTAGGAATGGATATGATGCCTTCCATGTTGCAGCAAAGCAGGGTCATCTGGGTAAATACCAAGTTCTGATATCCTTTGGTGAAGCATAAAGATAGATCTGCTTCTTAATAACACTATGTTCTTAAACTATTTTAGTAGTTGACTAGCTTGCTTTTTTGAAGTTACTCTTCTCACCATGTTGAGTTATTTCAAGTCTCTAGTACAATAAAAATAACGGGATTTACTAAATTTTAATGACAACCAAAGATCTTATTAGTTGCATCTCCTAATAAGCCAAGGAACCTCTTCTTGTTTATAACCGGTTGTTGGGCTTCATAGCCATGACATCATGCAATTACTAACTTGTGTTCTTGATTTACAAGAACAGATTGTCGTTCCTATTATCTTGAAGAATGGATTGAATGAAGGCTTGTGTTCTTCTGGGTTCTTTGTGCTTATATGTCTGGGGTATGTGTTGTAGGAATAAAAGGGCTAACGAGGACTACACTAATGAAGCAGTAGCCTCCAACGTGTCCATGTCCTCTAATTTGAATTGGTGATGTTGTTGATACAATATCTGCATTGCAATCTACCCATGATAGTGGACAGCTATGCTTCCTTTCCTTTTTTCTTCGCACATATGTGCATGTGCTAGTTTCTATGTTTGTTACTGCCAGAGATTTGATTGAGTGCCTTTTTCTCACTGGGGTCGGTTCCGTGAACTTTTTCATCCATTATGCTTTACCAAGGACTGGTTCGTAGGATGTTTCTAGTTCAAACATTAATTTTATTGCAATTTACTTCCTACGGGTCTAGAATGAGGTGTGAAATGTAGCATAACTTCACCAGATTACATGATTTGGTGTTTTCGACTTATGATATTGATAGGTTCTTCCACATCAATATTTTCACTGTTCTTGTTTCTGATTAATTTTAGCTTTTATGTTGCAGAAGTGCTGAGAGGACTTGTGCTAGTGTTTCCCAACTTGGCCATGACTACGGATTTATTATGTACAACTGCCTTACACACGGCTGCAACTCAAGGACACATAGATGTTGTGGATTTCCTTCTGGAAACAGATTCTAACCTTAGTAAGATTGCCAAGAATAATGGTAAAACTGTTCTCCATTCAGCTGCAAGGATGGGACACTTGGAAGTTGTTAGGTCCTTGTTAAGCAAGGATCCAAGCATTGGCTTTAGAACTGATAAGAAAGGGCAAACTGCATTGCACATGGCTGTAAAAGGTCAAAATGAAGAAATCACGCTGCAATTACTAAAACCTGACCCGTCTGTTATTAATCTGGAAGATAACAAGGGAAACACAGCATTACATATTGCCACAAAGAAGAACCGTACTCAGGTGCTTCCTCATTTTCTTGATCCTTGAACCTCTCTCTGTAGCTTTTGATTGTGTTAGAGACATTTTTCATGGAAGCATCTTTCCAGCAGTACCAAGAAGAAATAACTATTGTTATTACCAGATTATGGCTACTACTGTCTTTCCTTTCCACACATATGGAAGTATTCTCACATGTTTATGTTTATTTTTATTTCTTGACAAATGGTTTTAGTCCCAGAATGTTGATACCGACTTCCACTCACCTAATTGTGACTTCACTGTCAATATGTCCAAACAACCTCGTAGTACTAATCAACTTATTCAGCATTAGAACTCTGATTGATCAGATAATGGTTGTGAGGTACGACGGGACATCAAAACTTTAAAAGAGGATTACTTTTTACCTTTTCTTCACTCTAATTAATCTGTACTCAAAATCCTGCCTGGCTTTATGAATTCTTACTCAGATTTGCTTCATCTTATTGCAGAATCTACGATGTTTGTTGACAGTTGAGGGTATCAACACGAATCCTATTAACAAAGCTGGAGAGACCCCACTTGACATTGCAGAGGACCTTGGAATACTAGAACTTGTGTCCCTTTTAAAGAAAGCAGGAGCTTTCAATTCCAAAGACCATGGAAAGCCCCCAAATGCAGCAAGGCAACTTAAGCAGACTGTTAGTGATATTAAACATGATGTCCAGTCCCAACTTCAACAGACTCGTCACACTGGCTTCAAGGTCCAAAAAATTGCGAAGAAGATGAAAAAGCTTCACATTAGTGGCCTCAATAATGCTATAAACAATGCAACTATTGTTGCTGTTCTCATTGCCACAGTCGCTTTTGCAGCAATTTTCACTGTTCCTGGACAGTATGTTGAGGATAAAGCCAATGGGGCATCTCTTGGTCAAGCTCATATAGCAGATGATCCAGCTTTTCTGCTCTTTGTCATTTTTGATAGTCTGGCTTTGTTCATCTCTCTGGCTGTGGTTGTTGTCCAAACAACTATTGTTGCTATTGAGCAGAAGGCAAAGAAGCAGCTTATGTTTGTCATTAACAAACTCATGTGGTTGGCTTGCCTATTCATTTCAGCTGCCTTCGTGTCTCTCACCTATGTGGTCGTGGGTAAGAGCTTCAGGTGGCTTGCTGTCTATGCAACAGTTCTTGGAGGTTCAGTCATGCTTATTACTATTGGTTCCATGTGTTACTGCATCATTATAAATAGAATGGAGGAGTGTAAATTGAGGAACATAAGAAAGGCTGAGAGCGGATCCCGTTCTTACTCGATATCTGCTGTGGCATCAGATTCAGAAATTCTAAATAGTGACAAGAGGATTTATGCACTCTAGGGGCTTAAAAATTCCAGTAAAGCATGACTATGGAAGAAGCATTATGACGGTCTATGATTCACGCCTTTCTCGCGAGTTATTTTTTTGGACTAGAACTTGAGCTGGTGTGTTTCTTTACTTGAAAAAGGTTGAGAGATGAAACAAATGATGAGACCTGACTGAAATGGGTGTTAATCTACTTATACTTCAATCTTCATGGACAATCTGCGTGAATCATGACCAGGCACGTGAATTTTGTTCTAATGTTGGCTATTTAGTGGTTCCACTTCACTACAAGCCTGGATCAGCTGTCTGGTTTTGATTTTTTGTGACCGATTAACAGTTTTTGATCAAAGCTTGAAGGGAGCAAAAGGTCAGGTTGATTGATATCTATGCAAGGTCATTGAATTATCTATAATATGTAAAGAGGATTTTGTCACAATAATCTCCTTAAATTAGTTTAGAAGTCTTGCTTACCTGGATTCATCTCTCTGTTATGTATCTAGATTTGTAAGGGGAATTTCATTTAACAAGTGAAAGAAGTAAGGCCTGTCCATATCCTATCAGACAGTGTAAAGTGTAGTGACTTCAGTTTTCCATGATCAGCTTTCTATATATTGTCCATGTTTCAGTTAAGTACATCAACTCGAACTTTTCTAAGGAGCCTGTTTATTATCAACTGCTGGTATTGATTTCACCGAGTTCTATTAGATAGAGGCTTGTCTTTGTTTAACAATGCTAACCTCCAAACTGTCTTCAATATTCAGGAAGAGAACAGGAAAGAAAACTGCTTCAATCTTTAGCTACCAGCTACTCAGCGTTAACTAAATTTGAAGTCCTTAATTCTAACTCTGATACAATTTGAATGAATTAAAGCAAAACCATATATAGCTCTCTAGTCATTTTACAGAAAGGTTCTATGTAAATATCACCAGGCTTTAACTGCAAGATCATTTCAGCAAGAAACAAAAAAGTACTTCATCAATTACAAAAGCTTTAAGAACAGAGAATAAATGATCACTGTTATGGAATTTGGACCTCATGCTACACCTATATGCAAACACTGGTGAGAAAAAATACCCCCCCATTCATAGTAATAATATACACTGACTTAATTGCATTGTAATCATACTGAGTTATCTCAATTTATGCCTCTTGGTTGACGCATCTATGCCTGTCTTTATATCATCAGTCCTCAGTTTTATCTACAAGATTTCTGCAAGTTACAAAAATCATCAGATATGTCAGAAGAACTGCTTAGTTGCCTAATCTCAGGTCAGTGACCTGTCTAAATTTCATCGGTTCTTCCGAGAGCTGTTTGATTTTGATGAATCAATGCGCACCGGCCTGGCTGAGAAGCAGTGACGGACATGGATCCGGTGACTTTTTGTCTCCACTGCATTGCTTCCTTGGACAGTCACAACCAAAATAACTTCTTTATCTCTAGTGTCTTCACACCACCAGTTCTGAGGGATGCCATCCACAGATTCTTCTACTGCATGGAATTCTTCATGATGCACAGAAACATCAGCAAAATGATCTGATCTTATGATGCCAGCTGCTGGTGTGACCTATGTAACCACAAGCACAACAAATTTAGCTGAAAATCCACGCCTCCCATATACCATAACCAGAAAACACAAAGATAAACGAACAAAAAAGGAAAGAAAACGTTGTTACTGGGCACTTCTTTTAGTTGGTGAATGAACAGGAGTAATGAAAACTACCTCAAGCCATCGTGGAAAGCCATAGGAACCTCTCGGACGATATTCTTCCTTATCTTCATCATCCTTGACAGTGGACTGACCTTCACAATGGATTCTGAACACAACTTTTTCCTTGACACTCTTGTTAGTAATACGGAGAGTGTCGGTGTCCTGATTTTGAAGGACAATGTTGGGGGGGCTCACGGTGTGTTCAGGAACCTGTTGCAACTCTTCAAGCAAAGATCTGATTTTGTGATTGGACCTGACAATCTCTCCAAACCCTTGTCTTCTTACCGATCTATCAACGTGGGCAACTTGGATATGGAATTTACAACGAACAGGTTTGTGATCACTCTCGGTCACATCCATGCAAGCCTCGTACCTGTTGACACGGAAAGTTGATTAAGTAACAGAACAACATAAAGTCTGGAAAAAGATAGCATCTCCCAAAAAAAAGTAGCATACTGTATGACAGATCCAACCACGGGACACTCCAAGCCACAATCAACCGCCGCAGGTGATCGGTTGTCCCGATATATTACTCTGTCGCACCAGGCAGGAATACGCTTTTTCTCTCCAGAGTCATATCCTGCATGACAATAAACATTGACGATCAAAGTTACAAAAGTATGAACCATTTAGAAAACGAAGTCTCAAATTCACAGGCAAAATCAATTAACATCTACTTTCAGAGTTTGCATGAGATAGTCAGATTTCAACCCAATAATCCGAATCAAATAGGCTATGTAACTCGTGCTGAAAGTGGTGTTATCACTGCAGAGTGCAGAGTTTTACCTCCTAATCCTGGTACACCTTTTTCAAACTTGTAAGTAGGAGGGAATTTTATGAGTGCTTCACGCATTCCCTGGAAAACTTTTCCTGCTTTCATCTCTGCTCTAAGCTGGTCTTTTTCTCTAAGCCAATCAAAGCATCTTTGTGATACAATGTCCCTTGCTTCGTCATAAGATATACCAAAGAGTCGATAATTAAAATCACCAAAAAACACCACCATATCTGCTTCAGCCAAATCAAGCTTCTGCTCTTCAGAGTTAGCAGCCACAGCCTGAGGATAAGACATACGGCATAACTAACAGAAATGATAATAGCAATTTCAAGAACAAAATACCATTTTGGCAAGTAATATTGGCTGGAAAAGAGAAGAGAACGTACATTTGAGCCCTTCATGGTGTGAGAGGCAGTTGAGACACCAGCTGCAACAGATAGGACCAATGGCAATCCAGAAATATAAAGCAGCCAAAATAAATATGTTGAGAAGAGAAGATAGCAACACAAAAACAGGTACCGCACCATACCAGCAGCTGTAGGGTTTGACGACCGGGCAAAGGACATTGTTCGATAGATGTGATCAAAATCGGCATTGCGTCGATTGACTGCTTCCAAATGAGCAGCCAAATGACAGTTCACAAAGCACATTATCCGATCAAGAACTCTTATTCTCAAACCTACGCCTCCCTGCACAGGAGACACTCAACAATTGTAACATGATAGCAAAAATTACGAGCAAACAAAGAATACATCATAAATGCTGATGAACAAACCTTATTGCCAATAGCACGTCCAAAGCCGCATGGAACAGCTGCTGCGTCAACATCTCCAACGTGTGTTCGGAGGTTCTTTCGTACCCTAATTCAGAATTGACAAGAGTTTGGAATAAGCATTATGAACTGACAGGAACTATTGGGACCTAAATGAGGCAGGTTTAAGACTCTTCACCACCAAGAAAATATATGGACTGCATCTTCATTTCTTTTAATAATCGATAAAGTCTGCAGCTCACCCCTCATTATGTTCACTTACCAAAGAGATATGAGCAAGCCTGCCAGCTGCCTAGATCCCATACGTTCAAAAGTTGTTCCTTCATCCAAGGCCTTTCCAATGGCATCCTGCCACCAGTGGCCAACAGAGCTACCCTCGAGTCCTACCTACAAGTTTTATATGCAGCAAATGAGTGTAACAAGGCGTCAACCTGAAGCAATATAACTCATGTATGGTCCAGGATAAAACTGAGAATGTCTAAACACAAAAGATCTTGACGCTCCCCAGAGTTCAGTGTTAGATCATAAAATGACGCACAAGATTAACAGAAACTACTAATAAACAAGCAAAATGTCATCAACAACTTTACATGGGATAGACAGTCTTACAGTCTCTTTTGCAGCAGACATCGCAAGAAAACCTGCACCCATGTCTACTTCTTGCAATCCGACAACTACAATACCAACATCAGCTACATTAGAACCTAACCATGACATAAGTGCATCAGAAGATGCTCGTCCTTGACCAACGTTCCATGTGCCAATCAAAATTCTGAAACTGTGTCTTCTTGTGTATTCAAGATCTTTTTTTGCCAATTCCACTCGTAGGATGCTGTCAATAGGTCCTGGAGATGTGATACTCCATCCGCGGATACCACCATGAGTAGCTAAGCTAAAAATATGACCATTCCCAACTGCCAATTTCAGAACTGGATTATTATGAGCCACCCAAGATGCAAGCAGGTTTCCCTCTAGATCCAGTATTTGGACAGAGCCACTAACATAGCCTACGTATATCCTGGCACCAAAAGTGCAAAAACATTGAACAGCACAAGAGTGGTGATTAAAATCTTGCAAACGATTGCCATTTCCATCCCACTGTACAATAAGGCCATTTGTGCATCCAGTCCAGATCATTCCATCCAATGTTAGAACCATTGCTTCGGTTCTCTTGGTATCTTCTACAAATCCCCCTGCACCCCTCGCTACACGGCGAACAGCATCTGCAGCTCCCAATATAGCATTGCGTGAACGTTGTAGAAAGCCTTGTGATTTCTCCTTTTTTGTGGAAACAAATTTTACCTTCATCTCATCTTCTACAGGCTGGTCTTGCTGCTGCCCTGATGATGGATCCACTCGATTCTCAATTTGACCTTCAATGTTAAACACTTTCAAAAGCTCCTTCGTACGAGCATCCCTGCAGAGCATTTATGGTTAAATGGTGCTTCAGAACACATCAACAAAATCTTTTCTAGATCAATTTGTTCTCCAAAACTTCGTTGATTTAAGCTTTAACTATGTCTTCTTTTCTCTCCACACCAGTCAAATGATCGATTGAAAAAGTTTTTGTGGACTTAAAACTTTGGCAAAGATCCGAAGTTTGCAAAAAGAATTCAAGGTCCAGAGTTCAGAATCATGATCGAGACATTATCATCAACCAGACAACAAGCACTTTCTAAAGTAAACATACCATAGAGAAAAGGACACAGGCTGAGCACACCAGACTTTAGCTCTAACAGTATCAGATAGCAAGCACTTAATGTCCGAAGAAGATAATCTACATTGACCGTTAACCGTGACTTGGCTCCTCAGATCAATATGTGACCTCTCCACCAACAGAGCAGCCATGTGCTTTTCCTCTGACGAAAGAGAGAGAGATTTCTCAATAGTCTCCCAAGGGAAAATCTTAAGAACACCACCCTCAGCACCTGACCACAGATCACCTGGACCAAAACACATTGTTCCAGTTAAAAATTAAAAATACCGACACATAGGATGCATTTCATCTATGCAACTACAGATCTAAGTTTAGAACATACCGTAAGAACTCATAACAATAGAGAGACAAGGACCTTTATGAGCCTGCCATGACAATCCCTCCTTAAAAGGGACATTATCATCCACACATTGATCCATCTTCCAAGATCGGATCTTTCCATCCTTATGACCACTCCAGACCAATCTATTCCCAGAGTCAATCATCAAGCACATGGTTGGAGACGTATTCCCAGATTCATGAAATGGCGCTGCATCCTCATCACCTCTCCTCACTCTACCTCCCAACCCGCACCCTGGTTCATACGCATTCTCCAAACTCCAGAACCGAACCCCACTTTCTTGTCCAGCCCAAAGTTGCGTGTCCGTACAAGCAATGTTCCTCAAGAACTTCCCCACCTGTGTCTCTCTCAACGGATGTGGCCTCAGCTCCAGACATGGTGGCCTTCCGGGATGAACAACCGCCCTGGTGGGAGCCTTAAAGATGCCAACGCCGCCGCTAGCAAGAAACTCTGGCATAGGCTGGCATTGCTGGAGATCATGAGGCGCAACATCGTCAATGCTGAGGCTGAAGTCGAGGCCTTGATCGAAGGCCGAGGAGGTGACAGCATCGGAGATGGGGTTGACGAATTCCTCGTCGTCAGAATAGGAGTCGTTGGAAGAGGGCAGCTTCTGGTTAGGGAATTGGTCAAGGCTGTGCTGTCGGCTTCTGGGGTGCTTGTTCTTCCTGTTTGAAGATGCGGTTCGAACCCGTTGGCTGTGGGAGTGAACCTTTCGATTTGTGGTTGGTGTTGGACTCAAACCAGCCAATGCTTCTTTATCTTCTTCTTCTTCCATTCTATCCCCCATTAATGTCTCCTCTTCGTTGTGCTTCTGGTTAGTTAGTTTCTGTAAATAACGAGGATTAAGGTTCAAAGTTTTGGTCTTTTCTTGCAAGAATATAACAAGATGAAGTGTGAGAAAGAGAGTGAAAGAAGGGAAAACCTGGAAGTTGGAAAACATAAAACAGAATGTAGAGACAGAGACCGAGTCTAAATGAGATCCGAGAGAGCAGGAAGGAGACAGAGAAGTAGAAGTTTGGTTGGTTCATTTTTTGGCGGGCATTGTGAGGATAGTGTACGGGTAGGGACGAATGCTTTGTTTTCTCGTTGCATACCGTTAAGGGAGACTGCAATAATTCACCAATATATGATTAACTATTTACACCAATTTTGTGATAGTTTTCATTCTTGTTTTATTTTATATGATAAAGTGAAGAATTTTTTATTTCTTTTATTGGCATGTTTTCCAAGCAATTTCGTACTATTTGACTCTTGTTGTAGTAACTCCTGATAGAACAAGTTCAGGTCAGTCGGTCACTGCCTCCATCTATAGCTTGTCCACCATAAGAAGCAAAAGGCTAACTTACAACTAACAAGCATCATCAACATGTTGAAGATTTACGTTTCTCTGTAAACAATCAGCCAAATTTGACATCAAATAGCTAACCGGATTATAAGTATCATTTCTTGTGTATAATTCCAGACACGTATCTGTTGCTCCATATTTAAAAACTACTTGTAGACACAGGCATGTAAAGGATTCTACTTTCCACATAAGATTAAGGTAAACGGCAGGAACTGTCCTAAAGTGAGCATTCAAAACATCCGGATCTCTTTGCAAGACGAGTATTATACATCCATTCAAGTTTGAGACAGAGACCTAGGTTCATATAACTCAAAAGATCCCAAAAGCAACATGTCAATGGGAGACCTCCATGTGCAATATCCCGAAAAGAAAAAGCCTACAACTAAGATGGTACTAAACCTAGATAGACTCATCTTGTATCTTATTGAATATCTTGGAATGAAAGAAGAAATTAGAAATGGTTGCAGAATGAAACGTCTAAATCATGATTCACTTGGAAGTTGACTGATCACTCTGCAAGTCCTCTTTCCCTTCAAGCAATTTCTCCTTTACTGCAGAAGGTGATCCAACATTCACAGCAACTGGTTTTGGTTCTTCAACACTCTGGGATCCTGTCAACCTTGCTAAAATGACAAAAGTCATACCACCAAGAACATTATTAACACATCTGAGGACAACGACTGACGTCTTAAATGCCAATGGAGGAAGCCCCTTGGCCAACGCATACTCAATTCCATTCAGAGTCTGATATCTTAAGTTGCTGCTAACACCCATATGAATGGCCCAAGTTACTGCATTCAAAAGAGTTGGAGGTGGTTTGTTTGGAGTCTCGAAAGTCGGATCCATCTTCTTCCTCATATTGATCAACCCATTGGAGATTGCAGTACCAACAAGTCCCGCAGCAAAACCAACTGCAGCAAAAATAGATCCTTTATACACCAGCGTTCCAAACCGGTTCAAGACACTGTATGCACCAGGCTCAAACATATGACTCGTTGGACAATTGGCAAACATAGCAGGAACACCAGCACTAGAAGCAGATGCAGTAGGTGCCAAGAGATACATGAGAGTAAAATTCAAAATGGAACCAACCACTAAAGTTGAGAAAACAAAATCAAGCTCATTGAGTCCAAAATTAGGACGTGAAGCCATATCACCAAGAACACAAGCAGAGACGCCAACTAATTCCTCCATTACAACCTTAAAAGGGAACTGCGGGTCTGCAGCTACCCTGGATCTCCATCCATTCAGGAAAAGCCCTAAAATCCCAAAGCCTTCCCATGAGGATGAGGATGATGAATTGTTGAAATTCGAGTCACCAGCCCAACCTCCAGAGTCCCCACTGCCTCCACCACCAAAGCCACCCCCTTGACCAGCACCATTACTGCCATTGCCTCCAGCATTGCAAACTTCAGGTTTGGAGAGTTTTGAGTGCTGAAGGCAGAAAGGAAACTTTTGATGACTGGAAGACGGAAGTGGAATAGCAGGAAATTTAGGGTTGTGCACACGGGTATTCCTTCTCTCAGTGGAGCTCAAGCACCGCCTTGCTAAGGAAAAAAAACGAAGTTGACCAGCAGAAGTTGCCATTTTCCCAGTACAGACAAGGCTTCCTGCAGGCGTAAGGCAAATAAGCAACAAATAAGGATTCATTCTGTACTCATAACATATTCAAAGGGTTTATCTACCTGAAGGACTTAAAACAATAAACTAACTGGAGCAATTAAATTATGTTTTATCAAGCCCCCAATAGTTGGTTCAAGCATGTAATAAGGCCAGTAACTAGTAAGCAATAGTTGGTTCAAGCATGTAATAAGGGCAGTAATTAGATGCCTCATGGCTATCTCATAAGAGAGTTCCTTCCGTTTCCTGACAATCAATAAGAGAAAGAAAACCATATTATAGGCACCTCGCCAGTTTTACAACAGCGGGTAATAGTCATATCCAATACGATTCTCAAGACTGCCTACAGACGCATTCTTCCTTTTTTTTTCAAAAAATGAAAAGATGACGCAAAATAGATATAATCAAGTTGACCAACTGCTGCGACAAGTGCAGAAATTTAGTAAATTTCGTATGTTTGCAGTGATTAGCAGCATTCACTACATAGAAAACTAAAAAAGAAGCATAATTTGCACATTCCGTTGAACTCGACACTACAAGCAGTCCCATAAGACCACAACAACAAAAGTTTTCAGCAAATTCAGCCACAAAAATGCCAATAAATTATCCATCTCCACATTCCAAATCCCAGATTCTTAAAATTTCTATTTGTTCAAAAAAAAGTTCATAATTGGAAGAAAACACTGAAAGAGATCCAAAATCAATACTTATAAAGCACGAGACTTGCTGATCTAGAAGAAGAGATTATGAAAACCCAGATCAGAAAAAGAGAGAATATTCTACCTCAGGTCGGAGCAAGCTTTCACAGTGTCTGGAATGCTCAGAAAGTGAGAGAAAACAGAACAAAGAACACTCACCAAACTTAATCAAATCTAAGCTACCAACAGACCCAAAGGCATAAAAGCGATTAAAGTTGCAGACATTAACACGAGTAGGCAGAGGCAAGAACAGAAGTGATTGAAAAACAACAACGAAATGTTCCAAAATGAAGTCTAACCTAACAGAGACGGACGATGGCCACAGAGACGGACGATGGTTGGCGAAGACCGGATCTCCTTCGACAGATTCCAGATCTGGCGAAATAGACGCAAATGGAAACATGTATATATGCATTACAAGGGAAAAGATTCATATACAAGGGAAATAAGGGGGAAGAGAAGAGAACAATCTGGACAGAAACACAAAAGCTTACCGTGCGTTTGGCGGTGGAGAGGAAACCGCAGACGAAGACGCAGACTGGAAGGAAGGGAAGACGAAGACGAAGGAACCAGCGTTTTAAGTTTCAGCCGGTAAAAAATCGGGGCAGTTCCGTCATTTCCAATTTCTGCCCGTTGGATAGTTTTTTCTGTACCACAGGTTTGGATCGGACAAGATTTTTGTGTCCATGTCTAGGTTGGACAGGACAAAAATCAAGCACATACTTTAACCAAACATGATCATGGATAGGACTTTAGCGTCCTTGTCCACTGTCCTCAGGGCTATGGACACTAACCAAACGTAGGGTAACCAAACAGACCGTTACTTCCTCCTATTTGCTTTTGATTGTTGGAGGGAATCGTTTCCCTGTTCCGCGATAAACCATTGAATAAATAGGGTAAATATTGATTTCATTTTCAGTTCAAGCATCTTCTCTTACGGTTCAGTTCATTGAGGCTCTTAGTCCGGTTCGAGCCATCTTCATAAGGACCGGTTTGGTTCTTTAAACCAGTCACACCAACCTTCGACCCCTATTCCATCAAAAACCAAAATTTGCGCTAAAACAAATGCAGGCATAAATATAGAGAGATCTTTATGCAGATCTGACCAACCCCAAGAAGAATACGCTACCCGCCTGCTGAAGTGAGTGATTCTTTTTGGATTATTTTCCATTTTAGTGTTTTCTCCTGACGTTACTGATTCCTTTTTGGCTTTACCATGAATTCATCTGCTTTATCCAGACGTTGCTTTGTTTATTTCATGAGAAACTGATTCGTTTTCTTACTGCAAGATGAAAGCTTTCTTTTTTAATCCTTCCTTCATTTTCCTAGATAACATGCACAATTCTTACGTGATTTGTTTAATTTCTCATTTGTTTGCTTGTCTCCTATGCTTTGCATTTCTCTTTTCCTCTGTCCTTGTTTGTTGTGTTCCGCAAGGTTTAATTGTTTCTGTCATTTAGTTGCGTCTTTTTAACAACTGGGTCGATATGTTTGAACTGATTTGGCTCTTAGGAAAATGTTAGTACTTATAAACTTAATTGTTGTTCACTGAAGCGAATAATGTTACTTGTTTCTGCAATTCATTTATTTTCTCGTCCTTTGGTTATTTGTTAACTAACAGATAGCTCCATGGAGCGGTTGATGCAGTCCTGAATCAAACCCATCAACCCAGTTCATGCCACTTGTGGAGTATATCGCTCCCGATTCATTCCACTAGTTCCTATACAGCTGGCCGAAAAATTCCCGAGAAGTAGCTGTTTGGTTATGGACCAGAGGAAATCGTTCAATTCAGTTGTCGCTTCTGTTCAACCTTTAGAGGCCTCTACAATGGGCCACTTTGATAATGCACTGCCATCCAAAGGTTAACAATGTTAGCCAAATATCTTTTACTTAATTGATATCCTTATTCTGTAACAGATCTGGCTTCGTGTTACCACTATTAAGTTGCTGAATTCTTTGCTGAGTTGAAGCCTTTTGGAGTATTTTTCACTAAGTGAAAGCACCTTTAGGGAGTTGGAAATAGTGTGGAAACTTCATTTTGGGTTCTGACTTGCAAGATATTAAGTGCTGAATTCACCTTTAACTGAAAATTCTAAAAGACCAATTGTTTATTCTTTTATTTGAAGAACAGAGGTTCTTGACGTTTGGAGAACTGCTGAAGCAGTGTGCTTTGATGTGGATAGTACCGTGTGCCAGGATGAGGGTATTGATGAACTTGCAGATTTTTGTGGAGCTGGAAAAGCAGTTGCAGAATGGACTGCTAGGTTGTTTTTCATTTTGCTTTTGGTGCAAGTATTTTAATTTCTGAATTAGATCTAATTTTGGCATTGGATTACTAGAGCAATGGGTGGTTCTGTTTCTTTTGAGGAAGCCTTGGCTGCCAGACTGTCTCTGTTCAAGCCTTCTTTATCCCAAGTCCAGGATTTTCTTGAGAAGCAGCCTCCGAAGTATGTGAAAACCTCTATTGCCTGTCAATATGGTCCGTCAATTTCTATGTTTTAAGAACTTTTTTTACTACAATGCTATACAACTTATCGGTGGATTTAAAAGGTGGTTCTCTTAGTAATTTGTGTAGACGATTGTTACAAGGGGAAAAAATCGAGACCTTTGGGGCAATGTGCCTAACAACAAAAGTATCAAAAGTTTTCTTTTTTCTTGCCCTTTTCTATCATTTTGATATGCTTCTCGAGCTTCAGTTTGCTCTCACTGAGTTAGATTATTTATGAAAGCACATTTACTGATATTCTGTATTTTAATCTGTATGATTGATTAAAAGGTCTATGTGCCCTATTTTGAAGGATTTCTCCTGGCATAGAGGAGTTGGTCAAGAAGCTGAAGGCAAAGAAAAAAGATGTCTATTTGATATCCGGAGGCTTTCGCCAAATGATCAATGTACACTACTATATAGAATCTTTGTTATCTTATTTCATTTCTTGTTTTGTTTGAATGTGGCTTCTACTGCTGTAGTCTTCTTTTAACTCATAAACCTAAATGGAACAGATGATACATTGTAAAAATCATTGAAAACCACTACATGAATATCAAAATATCTCTTGATGTTGCCATTTTATAGGTGCTGCAGGCTAGAGTTTACCACTATCCAATAATGAAGCGGTCCACTAGTATCTACTCTGATGCCATTAAATTTGAAGAAATTTATGGTCAAGCTTTAGTGAATGCTTATACAAAATATCATTTGACTCCATAAACTTGGCTTCAAAAAGCATGATAAATGGGTGAAATAGATTATTCCTCAGGTCTCACAGCATCATACATTATAATTTGTGATAACGTTAAACACCATATATCTATGTAAATGATACTTGTGTATTGATAGAATAGTTTATGGCTGACTAGAATCATGGATTCAGTACTTGTGTCCATCATGGCGTAATTGGTTGTGTTCTTACTTTCATATTTTTACATTTACTAGTAGCTTTTTCTCTGTGATAAGTTTTATCCTGTATTTTGTTTGGCTCCACTTATCATGCGAGTGTTTTGCAGCCTGTTGCAGCAATCCTTGGAATTTCACCTGAAAATATATTTGCCAACCAATTATTATTTGGGAATTCGGGAGAGTTTGTGGGATTTGATGCTAATGAACCAACTTCAAAGAGTGGGGGAAAGGCAACTGCGGTGCAGCAAATAAGGAAGGTGAGTCTCATAGTGGCCTTTTTTCATATAATAGTTATTAAGAGTGAAGTAAAGTTTATTGGGATGGCTCACAGGTTCATGGGTACAAGGTTCTTGTTATGATTGGTGATGGTGCAACTGATCTGGAGGTAAGCAAATCCTTTAATGCAAGGCAAATGATCATAAGAAGCTTCTTAACGGCTGATGTTTCAGTTTCTTATATTTTGTCGACGTCTCTGCATCTAAACTGCAAATGAATGATTCCACTCATGGTCTGTGGGATTACCTTATTGTGTACTGGGGGAAAGCTGTTATTAGAATAGAGAGTCTCTCCTGATGAATGTTTTCAAAATTTTAACTGATTGCTTAAGTGAAGTTGTGGTCTAAAAGGGAAGTGAAAATTTCCTCGTAAAGTCTGGCGTTGTTAGTCCAATATGAGCTTCATTTACGGTTTTGTTATTCTACTAATGTGTAGGCCCGTAAACCTGGAGGTGCTGATTTGTTTATTTGCTATGGCGGTGTTCAACTTCGAGCTGCTGTCGCTGCAAAAGCTGATTGGCTTGTCTTTAACTTCACAGATATGATAAATTCGTTGGAATAACAAATAGTCTTACCAGTTTGATTGTCAGGATTATTTGTAGATCTCATCTTCCTAAAGTTTCGTATTAGAAAGTGATTTTGTCCGCTTGCATAAGTGAGGAAAATTGAGTTGGTGTGATTGTGAATGCCTCATTTTATTTGAGAAGATGAATAAAACAGCTTTTTGGTGTCTCTTTTTCTTTTCAGAATTTTGTCTGCGTCTTCCCTTCGTCTGTAATTTGTATTCCGAACTTCGTGGACATGAACAGCAATAGTATAAATCACTACACAGGCTATTTTTAATATGATAAGATGGTGCTTTTTATTGGCGATGGTAGGGATACTGCAACTGTAACGGTAAGAAACTACAGAAGATGGTTCGTGCCCAAAGTATGATGGGTTTAGACATTGAATTTGTCTTATCTGGATCTGTGTTTTGCAACTTCTTTTTAATTAATTGTTAAATGCAGATATTCTTTAAGAAGTTATTAAACAAGTGAAAAGAAAGTGGAACCAGCTGCACAAGTTGTAATTATATATACATCCAATTTCATAAACAAAGTCTTATACGTATATTTATTCAAACTATTGGTAGGGTTATCGAAGCCTTCAAACTATTGGTAGGGTTATCGAAGCCTTCAAAATAATACTGATTCTTCAAATTTTTATAGTATTCATGGAATCAGGTTGAATCCCTAGAGAATTAAACACTAGTTTTTTTAATTTTAAGCAATAAAATTAAATGGGGGGTTTTTGATTAAGAAACTGATTAACTAAAATTAAGGCGAAAATAAATTAAATCAATTGAATTTAAATATCGGAAAATCAAAATTACCAAACTCCGATTCAAGGGAAAAATCTCATCTAATTGTAACATTGATCATTAGTTTAAAAAATAATATTTTCACGATTCAAGCAGTTACTCCAAAATATATTAGAATAGTCGTAATAAATCTCAAATTGTCCTAAATTAATTGGTTCAAACCTAGCATTCAAACCAAAACTTACCATCTGTTGATTGGGTGTGATAGCATTTCATATCATATAAATAATAGCAATAAGCTCCGTGAAAAAGACTAAATCCTAAATTAAATAATCGAGATAGCTACAATTATTCAATTTAGTTTTCTTGTTTATCATAAGTTAAATATGAAAATTCTTAAATAATCTATTTGCTACTTTTATTATTTCTTCACGACAATTATGGATCATTGAATTTTTAGATAGTGATAGAACAATCAATATTAAATTAAATTGTCAAATTAATTGAATATCAATCATTCATAAACTATGAGAACTCAAAACAAGAAATACTTGAATTAAAACGTGAATAAAAGTTGAGAATACAAAGCCTCACATGTGACAACCACATATAGACGCCACACAAATTAGTACAAACAAACCCAAGCATTTGATGTCTTCCATAAACCAATGCAAAGCAAATATATATTACAAATCATTCCAAACTTGTTCAAAACATACATATATTATATCACATGAACATAATACAAATTTGTTCGAAAAACTGAAACCAGCTTGAAGCATAGTTATTATAAAAACTTACAACAATTTAGAGTCATACACTCTATATACAAGCCAAAATAAACTCAGAATATATTTTTATCAAAACAAGACTCAGACTCCATTGGTCATTGTGGATGACTCTTCCTAGTCTTTATAATCTTCGCTTTGAACCTACACGGGGCAAATTCACTGTACTAAGCATATAGCTTAGTGAGTAATAACTAATATATATATAAAGTGATAACTCATCATACTGAATCATGCATAAGCATGCATTAACAAAATTGTTTTAACAATAAGTCAGACGTAATGCATTTTAGAACAGATTTTATAGTTAACAGAGCTGAATATCAAGAGAGGGTATACACCCTTCAAAATCAGAACACAAAGTCAGATAACTGCTAAACTATTTACAGAAGCAGGTAACGAGACTTATACAGAAGAGACCGAAGTCTCGACACTAAAGTGTCATAGGAGAGACCGAAGTCTCGACACTGAAGTGTCACAGAAAAGATCGAAGTCTCGACATCAAAATGTCACAGGAGCAGCTACAAACCCTTTTAGGCATGCCTATTTACCCACACCAAGGACTCAACAATTTAAAAAAAATGAAGTCATTTCAGACATTTCATGTGCAAAGCAAGTAGTCAATCATATTCACATACAAGTAGCACTTCCAATGATATAAACATGCATCAAACGCTTCAGACAATCATTGTCTGGTATTCAGAACACAATCAACATAAATCAAGTTCAACAAGCAGAACAAAGTAAGGTGTGAGCGTCCTAGAGATTACTGACAGTCGCTCCCTTTCGTTTAATGCCTTGCATATCTAGAGATGGCCGCTTTCCTTGCTCTTCTATATACAATCAAACACAATTTCATATCACCAATTGTTCATGTATCTGAATAAGCATTCTTATAAATGCACCATGTAACATGCATAATCAATGACATATCCCCAGTAAATTTCCTTACTAAACTAATTTAAACATCAATTGCATTCCATAATTTCCAAAATTCATACATTCAATTACTATTTCAGTTTTTGCTGGAAGCACCTCATTCAGGTCAACTTTGCATAATCAATAAGATCAAGAAAATGATGTATTTGTGCAAAACTCTCCTCTAGACAATTGTTCCTCTGTGTGTTAAATTTGTAATGATACCAAGATCATATAATTTGGTTTATTATTCAATGAGTTATGTTTAAAATACCACAGACTGTGTACATTTGAAATTTTGGCTGATGCATGATCATGTATTCAAGTTTTACAACCCATATCTTTCAATTCTAATATCGAAAAATTACAAACTTTATACCAATTTAAATCTAAGAGAATAAGCTACAACTTTGATGAAGACACCTCAGTCTAATTTGGCCTACATCAATACATTTTATTCAATAACTATAGGGCATGATTTCTGTCCCTGGTAGTGCTACAGTCAAAGCTAAGACTCAATTTCATGCCAATTTTGAAAGTCTTAGAGACATAATTAAATTTCGACTTCTTCAAGAAAGTTATAGGCATATGTCTCATGTTTAATATGAATTAAGAACCACCTCATTTCGAAATCTACATACAAAAATATAATTATAATACCGAAGCATGTTCACTATAATATCTCCAGTTTATAAAATTCTAATACATACCCTCATTTTGAGTCAATTAATCTTTTTCTAATCAAATCAGATGGCCCTAAATTTTTATGGAGAGAAAGAACAATGTCTTAGGAGTCTATTGGTTCAAGTTTCAAGTCATTTGGAGATCTAATGACAAAGTTTTAGCAAAAAGAGTCAGAACTGTTTAGTATCAGAAAGCTTGATTATGCATTACCACCCTTTACAGTAGAATCATGATTTTTACATGTTAATCTTCCAGATTTTATTTACAGAGTGCTTCTCCATCTTCTTCCTCTCTTCTACTGAATCCCTCATCACAAACTTATACCCTTACATCTACTCCTTCATTTTCACACCCATACAACTTATCTTATGCTAAAACAACTCAAAATGCAAGATTAGTTACAAATACCAAAACCAGAAATTTTTCACTACTATTCATCATCTTCAACCTTTGTTTACAACATTTTTTGCACTCTCTCTCTTTCCACTTACCTCATCATCTCTAATGTATACTCTTTGCATTTCTACTCCCATTCCACTTCAACTTATTCCAAAACAACTCAAGATTCAAGATTAATCACAAAACATCATAAACAAAAGTCATATATGACAACACCATTTTTTACTCTCTCTCTCTCTATTGCACCCATTTTTTTTCATTTTATTCCTTCATTACTTAATATCCCCGTAACTACTCACTCAACACAACTCAAATATACATCCATTTACATCCATTAAAACATCAGCACAATCCATTATCAAAACCAGAAAATTAAAACTCACTTACTTGCTTTCCACTGAAAACTCCAACAGTGAGATTGAAGAAAAGTTTTCGGTGAATGGAGGGAAAAGCAAGGATAAATGATACAGACCAATCTCTGGACTACTAAGTATGCATCAAGTATCAAATGTTTCGGTGATGGATGAGAAAAGAGAGCATTTTTGGTGTTGGAACATTTCGGTGAAGAACAAAACAAAAGCTTCAGAAACATGTGACAACGTGGGTTACTAATCTAACAACATATGTCACCCATGCATAAATCCATTTGTCACTCTCCCATTTGTCTCTTATTCTATTTTTTTGTCCAAAATGTCCCAAATTTTCAAAAATTTACCAAAAATTCTGAAATAATAATAATAATAAGCTCTAAATAAATTTTCAACACCTAAAAACCCACAATTTTCATTTTAATGATATTTTAAACAAATTATACCTGGAAAATATCAATGAATATATATACAATTATTTGTATGTGTCAAAAATACATATGCACAAATAACTGAATACTCAAATATGCAAAGTATACTATGCACCACGAATTCTGCAATATTCTATCCCCTAATATGGGATGTTACATCACAAGGTTACAATTAGAGTATTGAATCCCCTTGAATTATAACGATAAGTTTAGCCACACATGGCTTTCACTCCAATAACAAAAATAAAAGAAAAACTAAGAATTGCTAAAAATGTAAGAATTGAGAACCTTTTTCTGTTGTGAGAAACGTCCCTTTTATAGGTTTTCTAATATAATCCTAATCTAACTCTAATTTGTAAAGGCGCCTATCTAAAATGAATTCAAAATCAAACTCCTTCGTGATAAGGATAATGTGAAGTCTTTCAGTCAAATTCCAACTCTTCAAATGCTCATCCTTATCTACTGCATCAATCTCTTCATCTTATCCAAAAATTGTCATTATCATCAAAAGAGTCCCAATACAATGCAATCTCCACTTTTCATCTCCTAAAATAAAACAAACATTAATTTTCATATTTAAACACCAAAATAAATCTAAAACAAAGGAGATGATATCAAATAATATGTCAAGATAAGATGTTATCAAATTCCCCCACAACGGACTCGTGCTTGTCCTCAAGTATATATCAATTCAATACATTTATCATCTTCACAACAACCTCTCTTCTCCCTTCATGTCATCCAAAAACTCCCAAAAGCTAATTCACATTTAAGGGTTAAGATAAAATAACAATCGAGAGAATAAATACTCATAGGACACATTGGTAAAAAATAGCTTCTCATTAATTTCATCAAAATCAAATGAACAAGACTTGACTCCCTTACAAGGATTTCACTCTATACGCTCAAAGTGTTTAGGGTTCATTAAGCTCTCAAATCAAAACATAACAAGTTATTTCCATAAGCTTGCTCAAGAATCATATCTCTACCACTAAACAATAATGAACCCAATGCATAAATCAAAGGGACTTAATAAGGGTTGTATTGTGGCTTAAGTAAGGTATGACAAAAGGAACTTTTTGGCTAAATAAATTGAAAGGAACCATACAAACTTATCTACACAAGTTTCAACTTGAATCAAAATTCACTTGGTTTAAATGACATCTCTTTCAATCACTTTGTCTTTTCTTTTCTTTTTTTCTTTTTCTTTCTTTTTTTGAACAAAAAATATCAAAAAGGATATTTTCTTTTTCTTTTTTTATACTTCACCTCCATTCTATAAAAATCAAAACAATGCAACTTGAATCATCTAATTTACCTTTCACATGATTAGTTAAAATCCTATGCAAATAAGCTCGATATAATTCCTTCAATTTAAGGGTTCAAAATTATTAAGGATATCAATAATAAAAAGGGTAAATTCAGCTTGTGGCAAGGTTATTATGCAAGAAAGAAAGGTTAAGGCTCAAATTGGTTTTCTAAAGATAAAAAATGAGGTCGGTTTGTTTAGGTCCCTAAAATGGTTATCCTAAATGTCATAATCATCTTTATACACAAATTCATAAAAAATGTGGTCTCAACACGTATTCAAAAGCAAGTTCTAGCATAGACAAGCTATTTTGATGACATATAACAAAAAGACATATAAGCACATATGTGATGAATGCTTTTAAGCTCAAAGCTCACGTAAGTGTCAAAACTTGCATCAAGTATTGCACACTTTCATTCAGCAAAACCAATGAGATACTGAAATAATTTAATGAAAACACTAATCATACTTATCTCTCTCATGCATTAGATCTCAAACAAAAAATGTATCCTAACTTAAGAATTATTTATGAACAACAATAAGAAAATTATGAATTTATCATGAAGAATAATTAATATATGAATCAAAATATTATGAGTCCAAACAAAGTCACAAAGTTCATCAAAATGAAAACATTTTCTCCCCCACACCTAAATCATACATTGTCCCTAATGTATGCATAAGATACTCACAACTCAATAAAGATATTCAAAGAAAATAAATAATTGAGGGCTTCTGATCGTATCGTTCTAGCTTTAAAATTTATAAGCCCTCAAATACCGCAAGCGCTTAGTTTGTGACTGTAGTATGAGAAGTGTCGATTCCATAAGGAAGAGGAGTAATCTAATCCTAAAATCTAAGGCCAGAAAACTATAAAATTGAAAATAAAAGATGCAATAGAAATTAATTACAAGAATTGAATTCAACCAATCAAATCAGAAATTAAACATAAAAGTATTAACATGTAAGCAATAAATCAACCTAAGGAATTTACCAATTTATGAGAAAGGGATTTTATTTATCATTAATGCTAACCTAGTTGATTATGTGTCAATAAAGTGTCAGTTCCAGACTATCCTAGGGCTAATTACTCTCTCTCAAGTTATAACCATTAAACCCTAAATTATAAACCCTAATCAGATTATGGAATTTGCAATCTCTCAATTCATAAATTATCCAAAACTCCTAATTAGATCTGAAGCACTTTAATGAACTATTGGAACATAACACATGATCTCTCTCCGCACAATTACCAATATGACTTGTCACAGTTCCTATTAAATCGCTTAACGCTCATTAAACTGATTTAATTTTTTCATTTAGTTCAACCTCTTAGTTTATTATAGAACTATGGAAGAATGCAATCAAATCACGACATTCATCTAATAAACACAATTGACTAAATTATCATTAAATCAAAATAAAATCCCAAAGGAGAGTTAAGAACATCATCAATATTCCAAATCATATCATCATACCATCTACATCAATTGTATACATAAATAAAATCGAAACGAAAAGGAAATTTGACTTGGAATAGATGATGGAAGGTAGAGATGTAAGAACACCTCTTGATCTAAGAAGTAAGTCAAATTAGTTTTGTCCTCCTCTTCTTCCTCTTCCTTCTTCTTCTTTCTTTCTCTCGGTGTTCTCTCTTTAGGGTTTCAAGTGTGGTTGCACGAAACAGCTCCTCTTTCTCTCCTCTTTTTGTTCTTTATATAGTCTTTTATGTTTTGGAAAACCCTAGGGGTTTTTTAAGGTTTAAAAGGTCTAAAAAGTCCCTCAAAATATGAAGTTTGTAAGTGTTTGTTCTTTTTTCCAATGCAGGCCACAATCGTGGCCCTACAGGCCACAATCATGGCTCACATCTGAGCCTTCTATCATGATCGTGGCATACAAGGCATGATCATGGGCTATTTTAAAGCTTTTGTCATGATCGTGGCATGCAGGCCACGATCGTGGGCCTATGTTGTAGCTCAGGTTGCCTCTTAAACTCCTCGATTCTTTGATAATGACCCTAAAACACTAGCAAGTTCTAAGGGCTCAACATATACCCTTAAAGTATTATAATATGTCTAGGGTGCATTAAGAAGTGAACATAATAAATTAATTAAGCACATCTAAGTATAGTAAGAGACATAATGGTACTTAATGTAAAAGATTTGGGCAAATGGGTACTTTGTTTGTTTCGACATGAACATACCTCTGTAATTTGGCCATATCTAGGTTTGTATGCCTCCAAATTGGATAATTCCAACTCAAAATTGATCTAGAGACATACATCTAAAACTTTCATAAAGGAACTAAAATTTTATTGTGCCTCTAAGGTTTTTGAATTCTGGCTTGAAGTTGAGTTATGACTGCTATCCCTGTTTTCGAACAACCTATAGTGTTTTAAGTGTAACTCCTAGAATAATTAACCAAATTGCATGAAATTTAATACATTAGAAAATTAAGACATAGGGGAATGAAATTAATTGATAAGATTGCAGGCCAATGTGGGAAGTAAAGGAAGAAGAAGGACGAATATGTAATTTTTCTAAATTTAACACATGGACCAATTGAAATAAGGCATGTGGGGCCGATAATAATAAAGCATGTTTTTCAAATAGGAATTAAGCATAAATGTGAGTCTTGAAATTTCTAGAATGGGAATATGGAGAGAGGAGATGCACGACATTTTGGGGGTTCTAAGTTTAGATTTTTCACCTTTCCATTTCACCTTCTTCATCCCATCATTTTTCAGGTAAGAAATCATGCCAATCTAAGGTGGAAATCAAGTTGGTGAGTCAAACAAAACCAAAGAGGAAGGGAAGGAAAGGAAATAGAAGACTTACTTTGCCAATTTTCAGGTTTGGGACTTCACTTAGTTGATTTCTATATCTGTGTATGATTGAATGGTTATAAAGATTCATTTAGTGGAATGTTTGCTTAAATGTTTCTTTGATGTTATTTTGGTGTTATCTTGTATAAAATTGGTTGAATATGATAAGAGAGTATTATGTAGTGAAATTTTGTCTAGGGTTTGTTTGAGTTAGTCACATTGTTTAAGTCATAACTTAGCCTACAGACCTCCAAATTATGTGGTTTCAGTTGCATATGAAACGAAGACATAAAGATAAATATCGTTAGAAGGGACTTTGACTTAATTCTGGCTCTATGACTTTGGAAATTGAGATTGAAAAAGGTGATGTGATGCTGCTTCTGTTTTGGAGTAGCTTGTAATATTTTGCCTATATCTCATGATTTAGAAGTCCAAATTGTCTGATTGTTAGTGCTATAGTAACTATAGATGTAGAGGAAAAACTTTCTAAAAGACTGAGAAACTCAATTTTGACTTTTTCTAACAAGTAGTGGTATGAATAGAGAGTGTCTGTCACGACCGTGACATTGTTTTTGTTTTTGATTTCTATCGTTTCTTATCGGAACCTTTATGAATGAGTATGAAAATTTTCAAACACCTAGAAATAAATGAAATAGGACTTACCACATGTTAATTAAGAGACTAAACATTGGAATATCAGATCGAGCATAATGCATTTCAAAGAAAATTTACATGTACTTAAATGATTTATATGTATGTCAATTACTCATATGTGAATAGTATGATTATAGAAGTCTGATTTTGGTACCCTTATAATAGTGGTAAGCCATGAATTGCATGTATAAACACAAATATATATTTTAGGACTTGAAATATATTTCATATGATTTTTTAATATATGAATTGTGAAATTTGCAAATGGTTAAAGGAAATGTTATAGTGCCTACTGTATTGTCTTGGTTGTGGATAGATAGGCATGCTTATAGGTTGCAGTGCAGCTGCTATAGTTTGATACCACCGGTGTCCACAGTTTGATACCTTCAGGTATCCACAGTTTGATACCTTCGAGTATCCATTGTTTGATATCTTCAGATATCCACAGAACCCATTATCCGCATCCACAGAAGATGTGTAAGCCTAACACAGAAAGTAAAGTAAAGAGATATAAATAAGAAACATAGTATGGCAACATAAAAGGTAAAAGAATGAATATTTGCATTTGTATTGATAATTTATATCATTGAGTGTTGAATATCAATTTTGAGTTTTGAAGGTGAATTTATGGTATATGAAAAAATATTAAAGTATGTTTGCATTATTTATTTGATTAAGCATGCCATCATTATTTATTTTTGTGCGAAGTTCATGAATGTATGTGCTTCGGATGACTGCTATGAGTGGTTATCCAAACTAAGTGTTTCCCCACTAAGCTTTCAAGCTTAGCACAGGTATTAATCCGTGTAGGTCCAAGTCATAGGAGTGAGGTATTAGGAACATTCGCAAGGACCAAGGTCAAACAGATAGAAGAAAAGTACTTATAGAAGGTGCTTTTAGTTAAAGATGATTGTATATGTAATAGTTAAAGGAAATTGTATGTTTTCTTTTGGATTACTATGTAAATGTAAAAATGTTTTACTACTGTTAAATGATAATATTAAGCATTGGGGAGTTTTGTAATGTGTATATGTATAGCATTGAACTGAATTACATGTCATGAATGTATATAAAGGAAATTGATTGCCTTATGTGTGGATGATTGTAGGTTCCGTAAAGGGGGTGTTACACAAACATATCAAGGTACCTGCAAAACATAATATTTAAGCTTAAAAGCTTGTACTAACCCATAAAACACTTAAAACACAAATAATTAACAAAATAACACAATTTTAACCTAAACACATATTAAATGATTAAATTAATGGCTAAACACGTATCAAACTATAGTCTAAAACACGATGTAATTGACACTTTTCACATCCCCACACTTAAACATTTGCTTGTCCTCAAGCAAACAAAACAACAAACAACATAAAAACACAAAGCACACAATGCAATAATAAGGTAGTGACTTCAACTTCACAAAACAAATTTAACTCTAAACATAATCATTCAAGTTGTTCCAAATTATTAATATGCAAAATCCGCGTCTAGGAGCTCTGGACTAAATATACATATTAATCAAAACTTCAATTTTTGTTTAATGGAAATGATTATTTGGATCAATAAGTTCTTTAGTGAACTTAATATAGTTCCTTGCACTTTTCAATATAGTAATGTATTATGGAACAAGAGGGACAATGGGCATGTCAAAGGAGTTAAGGTCTCATCAAATATCAAAGGATGTATTTAGTCATTTTTTTCCTAATTATGATGATAAATAAGATGGAAGTTGTAAGATTTAAGCAAATGCTTAATATAAAGAATCTTATGGAATTCCCTTATTAAGTCACTGTCTCAGTAATTGTATAATCATCATATGGTGATAGGTAAGAGATATTTAAACAATTGGCTTAGAACAAGTGGGACATTATTGGTTTATATCCTCCAGCCAATCGCTTTGATTGTAGTTTAGTCTCAAAATAATTTAAAGATATTTTTTATCTTATACATTTTTAGATTATAATTATAAGATTCATATTATATTTATGTATTATCTTTAAATTATGCCTAGTCTTTCTTTTATTAAGACTAAATATTAATTGAACATAAAAAGACTAGCATACGTTATGTTTTCCTTATGAAGGAAGTAGTGGATCTCATAGGCTAAAGTATAGAGATACTTAAAGAAGCATATGACTACTTGTTAGAGAACATGTTCACTGAATAGACCTGATATAATAAATCCATTTGGAACATTATTTGTATGTTTATGGAAATTTTGATTGTGATGATTGTATAAGTGATCATTTAACTTATGGTCTCTAAAGTTTTATTGTATAAGGATTGCTATGTTTTCGTACAGCTTACGACCTATTTAATCATAGATCGTTCAGTCGATAGTCATTGGATGTAGCATGAACTAAATGGAGGTAGTTATGTGATCAAGATATGATTTATCGCCTAAAGTAATTAAGGATAATGTTCCATTTTTCTCGATTAGTATTGAGTTAGGAAATTCTTGGCTAAGGTTGAATAACACTTTGTAAATATTTTACAAATATCATCAATTAAATCAATAGTTAATGACAGAAAACTAATATGATTGGACTAAAAAAGAGTAGCATTAATTCCATTATCTATTTAATCAAAATATTGTATTATGAAATGAATGATTTATAAGGAAAAATTATGAACAGAAAAGTTAATCAAAATCATTTTGACATTCCTAGATATTTGGGTGGTCATAATACATTACTAGATGCCAATCTTGATGTATGATTATAAATTGTTTAATTGGAGAATTAAAAATAAATTAAAAAGAGTTTCAATTTATCTAATTCTAATTCTAATTATAATTTATAATTATTTCCAACATGTTTGAAAATCTAATAAGTCTCACATAAAGAATGAGATGAAGAGAGTAAACATATTTTGGTCCAGATGGACTTGATTGTAATGCTTGAGAAACTTTATAATTAAACATAAAATATTTAATAAATAAAGATCAACATAAGATATTAGAACTTATTCGGGCATAATTGATATTTAATTAGAATTATTTGTAATTCTAATTAAAGTTTAGTTAAAATTAGAATTTAATTTTAATTAAATTACTAAAATGTCCAAAACTTATTATAAATAGGCTTAAGCTTTATGGAGCTAACATTTCTTGTTTAACTATTTCTGTAAGAGTTACAGAATTTTTTTAAGCTATTTTGTGGATATTGCTAGAGGTCGGATGCTTGTGTGGCTACGATGGCTGAGATGGATCGATTTTGTAAATAATTTGAGGGGTACGATAATAATATAATCAAGCTTTGGAATAAAGTACGAATTATGATTTATGCTTTATTATGAATTATAAGTTAATCATTTTATAGAATTGAAGTGATCTTTATTTTTTAGAAATTAAAATAAAAAAGTTTCATAATTATTCTAATACAGTCAAGATCAAATCTCGTCCTAGTTTTCCAATAGTTCGAGACTAGCGATACATTTATTATTAACAAGGTATAATAAAGCTGATGTATGATATGTCGTAAATGCTTTTCATCAACACCGTTTCTTTTGTTTTTGGTTGCAAAGCTTACAGATTAAGAATGGACTTTAGTTGCTTCAAAATTGCAAATGTCCGTCGGTTATTTATTTTGCTTGAGATTGTCGGAGCAAACCTTGCAAACCTCGTGATTCTCCTTTAATACATTTAATATTATGAAAATACTCTCTCAAGCGGCCGACCTCACATGAAAAGTCTTGCAATTTTCAAATATAGCCATGCACAACCAAGGTAGCTAGCTAGCTACTCGCGTGCAACATTAAACTTCGTCACTGCCTACCTTGATCTCACACTAAGCCTGCAGCCATGGAAGCCTTGTGGAAGTTGGAGGACAAATGGAAACTAAAAACACGAGATGCACTTCTCCTATTCGTGTGCTCTGCCATTGCTGTCGTTTGTCTATGCACTGCAACAATGCTGAAAAGGAAGGACCAAAACAAGGATATGGTAAATCAGGATCCAGACGGAAATGCGTTGATTAAATGTTCTCCTTGTGGTGCTAATAGGGTTACAATAAGGAGAGTGTTGATGGGGTCATTTAGGTGGAGTGGACCGAGCAAATGGGATGACGAGAATGCTGCGATTTTGGGAGAAACTACGCCTCAACCGCAGGTTAGTAGGTGGCAAAGCCAGAACTTGCTGTCACCAGTATGGCAAAGGCCGATACTTATGGGGGAGAAATGTGAGCTTCCGAGATTTAGTGGTCTCATTCTCTATGATGAGAGAGGCAGGTTACTTGATCACTCGCTTAGATCTTCCAGTAATAATCAGGTGACCATTTTTTAGATCTATCGTTAAGCCGTATAACATTTCTTTCGGTTACTTGGAGACAATTCGATAGCTCTTGATAATAGCTCTTCTGACTCATTTGCCTACATTTGGTTGGTGAAATTCATTTTATCTGATAACTATTACATTTATCTTTTAGTTGGTTATGCTAAGCCACAATTAAATGTCTTTCTTTTTTCTAATGCTTATGAGAATGAAGATAACTTACCAGCGAGATTTCTGTTTTACCACAACAACAACATTCACTGTAATAGCCTGACTAATTCTGAAATTATGATGCCTCTCTGCTGGCAAAAGTTTTGATGGAGCGTCTAATGTTTCAAGTCAGAGATGTTGAATTGTCTTTTAAGTTGGTTTATCTTGACGTTATGTAGGAAAAGCAAGCTGTTCTCAGAACTAGTCTCAAGGATCTACTATAATTCGACAAATGAAGCACAAAGTACAAAGTTCGTTTGAAGACAGTATTGTTTTTCAGTCGAAGCATTGTACAACAGCATCTATTTCGAAATAAGAACCATCCTGCAAACAATCCCATGGTTTGGACATTTGTTTGATTTAGTTGGTATTATCAACCTTGCTTTGCTTATAAAGAATGTGGTATAGTGCTGCGGTGAAGCATCTCCTTTGAGTTTGGTTAATGCATACACACATTACTAAAGAGAAGGGGAATGTGCTGGAAAATAAGATCTGATGGAAAATTATGAAAATTTTTGTTTAATTTTGTAAAAGATAACATCACTTTAAATTCTATAACATGATTGACGTATGCACACAATAAAAAATAAACATAAGTTGTATCTTATTGTATAGCTTGTCCCTTTTTCCTGAAGTTTTCATGAACTACTTCTAAAACCAGTTCATCGCAACCATCGGAGTTACATACATGTTCGACCTTTAATCGTATTCATAAAAATGATTTAAAAGAACTCTACAAATATTGTAAAAATGGACAAGTCTGAAGTGATAGATCACTTAGAGCCTAAGCCTAATTATAAAAGAGTTTAGAGTTTTTAGTAATTTAATCGAAATAAAATTCTAGTTTCAATCAAATTTTTATTAAAATTATAGTTAAATATTAACTATGTTGGGTCCCGAATTTTTTTGATGAATAAGCATGATTTAAATGAATTTTGAGGTTTTAATAGATTAAATTTTTCGAGTTAATTATTATGTCAAAGTTAGTAGGATTTATTGAATGGGTAAGTG
>JAOTIZ010000004.1:21073548-21093131 GCA_027123425.1 Erythroxylum panamense
GATGATTCTTTCTTCAAAGTAAACTAGAGAGTTAAAGATACAATTTCTTTGAAGAAGTAAAATTGAAATCTTGGTTTAAAGATTTCCAAATTTTGTTCTCAAATAGGAGAAATGAGTTCGAATATGGTGATTAAGTTAAGTGGGCACACCATTGGACAAATTGTGAGGAAAACGATTGGAAGCTATATAAAAAATAAAAAATAAAAAATCGATGATGGTTAAGGAGACCTCATTGGAATGCGTTCACGTCACATGGTTCCGTTTAAGAGTTGGGTTCCGGAAATGGTGCCCAACATTTTGTGATATCAGAGCAAGAGTGATAGTGTTAAGTTTAAGCAGTTGGATTTCGGATCCAACATTTTGTGGTATCAGAGCAAGAGTAATAGTGTTAAGTTTTAGCAGTTGGATTTCGGATCCAACATTAAGCATGTTAACTCCTAAGAGCAAATAATCCTCATGGGGTTGTTTCATAGCTTCATACATGATAAAACTCACTTGGTGATCTTCTACCTCCATGGTGATTGTACCTTCTTTCATGCTAATCATAGTACTAGCAGTCCTTAAGAAGGGTCTATTGAGAATCAAGGTAGTGTCCTGCACAACTTCAGAAGACATATTAAGTACATAGAAATCAGTTGGGAAACCCAAACCCTTTAGCTGGACTAAAATGTCTTCTATGATCCCCACTGGATGACTAAGAGACCTATTAGCCAACTACAACACTACAGATGTAAGCTTTAGACTCTTAACTCTTAATGATGTATAGACCAACTTAGGCATCACATTGATTGTCGCCCCTAGATCTAGCAAGGCTCCTCCCATGGTAACTTTTCCTATTATGCACGGAATGGTGAAAGATCCAGCGTCTTGGCACTTAAGTGGTTTTGGGGCTTGAAAAGTGTGGACACGTTTGAGCTGACTTGTACTCTCTCATTGGGCCTAAACTTTCTTTTGTTAGTGCATAAGTCCTTAAGATATTTAGCGTAAGCAGAAACCCTTTTCACTAGATCAAGTAAAGGAATGGTGACTTCTACTTTCCCAAATAAGTCAATGACATCTGTTTCATGTTTACAATTAGCCATCCTTTTGCTAAGCAAATATGAATTGGAAAAAGGAAGGTGTTTTATACTTACCTCCTTGTCGGTTGCTTCTTAGGCTCCTTGCTTGTTTGATTCCTGGTTGGTCTCTGAATTTGCTTCCTTACTCCTTGATTGTTTTAACTCCTTACTAGCCAAAAGTGCTCTTTCCTTTAAACTTTCAAACTTCTTAACTCTCTTAATTGATGAAGACAATTCTCTACTCTCATTCTCCTCTTCATCTTCTTCCTCATCTTGTTTCCTAAACCTTACTTGTTTCCCATTACAGAGAGTTATGGCATTCAAACTTTTGGGATTCATAACAGTGTTGGAGGGGATAGCTCCACTGCTTCTTGCTTGATTCTCACTCATGTTATTGGACAATTGGGTGATGTAGGAATTGATGTTCTCGGCTTTCGTCTCCCATTGCTCCATTCTCTTTTTTAGAGCATTAAACCGAGCAGTGATTTTAGAGGAATCCTGTTGATTGAGAGAGGCTATTGCATCAAACTGGTTGTTGTTTGAAGTCCTTTCCTCCTTAATCAGTGCCATCATATTGTGCAAAAGTTGATTGGTTTCCTCTTTTGGTCGAACAGTTAGAGCTTGTCGTTGATTATGGAACTGGTTTGTAGACATACCAGCTTCTCCACCTTGTTGAAACCTATTCGATCCTCTTCCTTCCTTTATTCCTCCAACTAAGCCTAGGATTTGCCTTCCATCCCTCATGATAAGTGTTCGAGTAGGCGTCCCATTTCTGATTGGGTCGACCCTGATATACAGCAGACACCTCTTCATTTTGCCCAGGGTAGACACTGGATATGTGCATTACTAACCCACAGGTATCACAACTGGGTGCAGTAAGATCCATTGAAGATGTTGGGCGATGCACACTCATGTTTTTCAGTTTTGCAATGATGAAGGACAATTGTAAAGTTACTCTGCTATCTAAAGAGTTAACTTTAGACTCCAAACTCTCCATTCTTTTGGATTGTGCTGTTGAAGCTCCCAACTCATGGACACCTCTGGTATCTCTTACACTATACTATTGATGATTCAAAGCCATCTTCTTGATCAGATCCCATGCCTCCGTAGCTGTAAGGTCAATCAAAGAACCTCCCGATGTCGTATCCAGCATACCTTTATCTTGACTTTTCAACCCATCATAAAAATACTGCACTAACTGCTCATCAGGTATCTGGTGATGGAGGCATCTGGACAACAGGTCTTGGAATCAATTCTAATAGTTTTAGAGTGACTCATCATAATCCTAACTTGCTTAATATATCTCCTTCCTCATTCACGAAGTTCTGGAGGCCGAAAAATATTTCTCCAAGAATGTCTTACTCAGATTGGCCTAACTATGGTAGGCATTCGCCATATGCTTTGGGAGGCTCATATACCAGTCCTTTGCTTTTCCTTCCAATGAGAGATGAAAAACCTTCCATAGTACTTGATCAAGCGAAGCTCTCACCGGCTTCATATTCTGACAGATCGTGGACAAAGATTGCAAATGCATATAGGGATCTTCTCTTGTCAAACCATGAAATTTAGGAAGAGAGTTAATGAGCAATCTTTTAACTTCAAAATTCACGTCAAAATTAGGGCAAACAGCAATAAATGGATCATAATTCACGTCAAAAGTGGTCACTTCCCTAATGGTACTCCTTCTTTGGTTCCCATTATTCTCGCCAACTCGCTCATGCTCCCTATTACCTCCATTATCATCATTCCTAGGTTGGTTGGCATGAAAGTTAAAGTTTTGTAGGAAAGCTGGGTTTTCGGCCATTATCACTCTTTCTAATGAATCGCTCTCACTACTTCACTCACTAGACTCCCCTTCAACAACTACCTTACTTCTCTTTTTTTCTTCCTCTTCTTTCTAATCTTTCTCAAACGTCTCTCAATTTTAGGATAGAAAGGTAGAAGTTTAGTTTTCTGAGGCATGCATGGGATCAAGTTAAATGAAAATAAAATGTAACAAAATTTATTTGCAAGCACACAAAGTCAAATAAAAAGGCTAGATGTGATGGATGCAAGGGTGTAGGTGTATGAAAGTATGTGTGAAAGTAAAGTATGCAAGTAAAATGTGTATGTATCAAAAAGCAATAAAAGAAATATTCAAAACTATGTGGGTGCAAAAATGCTAAGTATGAAAAGTGCAAATGTTCATTATCTATTTGTTTTGTATTTTCAAAATTTCGATGCTATGCAAAGAAAACGAAATCCTATACTATTGGACAAGTATGAAACTCAATTATCTAGAAAGCAATCTAAAGAAAACGGCTCCTAACCTCACTTAGCAGCAAAATGACAAAAGCTAACCTAGAGAACCAATTATTTGGTTCCCCAACAACGACACCATTTTGATATGAACCTTTGTACTTACCCTTAGAGGTCAAATAAAAAATATAATCCAAAGATTGCAATATAGGTTGCAACCTCGGGTCATTTCACTCAGTCGGAACCTAACGCAATAGACCTAAGCTAGCCTATATGTCATGAAATGCAAACTAAATTGGTAAGAAAAGAGGAGGTTTTTGTCTTTGGAAATCTTTACTAAATCAAAAAGGAACTATAAAGAAAATGTGTCAAAAAGTATTTTTGGATTTTTGGGAATGTAAAAATGGGAAGATAAAAACAATGATCAAATGATGATAATATCCTTCTGAAAATGATCTTTGGCCATCATGGTTCGAAATCAATTTTTAGTGGGATTGGAAATCACTAAGTTTCAAATGGATAAACCTTAAAGAACTCTTTAAGTCCAAGGTCTTAATCAATGAACTCCATTTCTTAAGACCTTGTTAAATTCCCTTAGTGTGTGTAGTGGTTAAGTCAATGCAATAAGTCATTTTGGGATCTTAAATCAACTCACTATCAAACACAACTATGCAAGATAAAAGAGATTCAAAAAGATCGCAAATAGACATACATGAGACTTCATATATTTAAGCTTAAAGTTATACATTAACAAATCCCACAACATAATGAATATCCAACACTTGATTAAACTCTAATCAAGATTATTCAACTACAATCACAAATCCTAAACCTAGGAGTTTGTAAATCACAACTAAACATGGATTAAGTTACTCCCTTTTTAAGCCTGTTGAACTCAAGCTATCGATCCATCTTCAAAAGGATCAGGATGTCTAGCCAAGCATAGCTCTAAGAGATTTCACCACTGAGAACCCACTAGAGATACCCAGGGTGGAAAAATGGATGAAAGATTGTGCAGAAGAGAGAGCGAAGGAATGGAGATGAGAGAAAAATGATGATGGTGTAAGGAGTGTGTGTCGGCTCTCTTTCTACTGCTGTCACTTAACCTAAAATAAGTAAGTTTTTATGAATCAGGTTGATGGAGCGGGTTTTACAGTGGGTTATTTTGTCGAAAATGGTCCGAGTCATGCCATTTCAAAGTTTTCGCTATGGCAAACTGTTCCCGAAAGGTTTATTACCTTCATTTTCAACTTTTTCTGCAGCACAAACACATCCCTTCATCGTGACGAACTTTTCTCTGCTTAAATTCTTCATACTTCACTGCCGCGAAATATTAACATCGCCACGACAAACTTTCCTGTTGCACTGTTGACTTATTGACTTATCATCCTCAACCTTCACTCCTTGGCTCTACTCCTTGAGTCTCCTACAATAAATAAATGGTAGTTTGCAGTATCAATTGTTTTAAAAAATTAATTTAGTGCAATTACTAATTATTTGTGACAATTTTACTCTCAAACTACATAAAGTAAGGGCAAGCACTTAAGAGTCAAATTAAACATAAAATATGAAAATAAGAGCCAAGAAGTGTAATAAAAATGATGAAAATGTCACCAATTTATATAAGAAACTTGGGTTCAATCACTAACAATTAATGCTCTTGGTTGAATTAGGTTTGGTAACCTCAATGTTTGAATTAGTGCTACATTGCTATTAGATTTCCTACTTAATGCATCAGCTACAACATTAGCCTTACCTATATGGTATTCACTCGTGCAATCATTATCCTTAAGTAATTCAATCCACCTCCTTTATCTCATATTAAGCTCCTTCTAACTCAATAAATATTTTGAACTTCTATGATTTGTAAATATCTAAAATGTTTCACCATATAAATAATCTCTCCAAATCTTCAAAGCAAACACCACTACAGCAAGCTCTAAATCATAAACCGGATAGTTGAACTCATGATACCTTAATTGTCTTGTTGAATATACAATCACTATACCATACTACATCAAAACACGTCCTAATCCCTAGTGTGAAGCATCATTATACACAACATATCCTCCAAATCTAGATCAAATAGCCAATACTAGTGCTATAGTCAATCGGTGTTTTAATACCTCAATACTCCTTTGGCATTCATCTGTCCATCTGAAAGGTACATTAATCCTCAGAAGCTTTGTCAAAAAGGATTGAGATCAATGATATCTTTCATCAAACATCCTTTAATAAACTGTTAGTATAAGAAAACTCTGAATCTCATATACATTTCTAGGGGCTTCCTACTCTATCACTGCCTCAACTTTCTTTGGATCTACCTGTAATCCCAGTCCAAATACTATATGACCCAAAAACACCCCTGATCAAGCCAAAATTCACCCTCACTGAAGTTGGCATACAATTGCTTCTCTCTCATTATCTGTAAGACTAACCTCAAGTGCTCAGAATGTTCCTCTCTACTCTTCGAGCACACTGGAACATCATCTATGAATACAATCACAAAGTGATATAAGTAAGGCTAAAATACCTTTTTTATTAATGCCATAAAGGTTGTCGAAGCATTCGTTAGCCCAAAAGGCATCACCAAAAACTTAAAGTGTCCATATCTAGTCCTAAATGCACTCTTTGGTGCATCAGCTTCGGTTATTTTTAACTAGTAGTACCCTAACCTTAAATCTTATTTAGTAAACACTTGAGCTCCCTATAACTGATCAAGTAAATCATCTATTCTCGATAAGGGATATTTATTCTTCACTTTCACCTGATTCAGTTACCTATAATCTATGCACATCTTAAAGTCCCATTCTTCTTCTTCTAAAACAAAAATGGAGCTCCCCAAAGGGTCACAATGCGTCTAATAAAACCTTTATCCAATAACTCCTACAACTGAGTCTTAAGTTCCTTAAGTTCCACAAGTGTCATCCTATACGGAGGAATATATATAGAGTAGTACCTGGAACAAGGTCAATAGTAAACTCTATTTCCCTATCTAAGGGTAATCTTGGTAATTCAATGGGAAACACATCTAAGAAATCCCCAACAACAGGAATATCCTGTCTGTCTGCTTAATTTGGGTATCAGTCACATAGGCTAGATAAGCCTTATATCCACTTAAAATCAACCTAAAAGTACTCATTGATGAAATCAATATGGTTGGCACTGCTTGACTAACACCTCAAAATATTACTCTTAGTTGATTATAAGATTCAAGAATGTCTTCTTTAGCATAACAATTCATTACAGCCCTATAAGCAGTAAGTCAATCCATACCTAAGATGGGGTCTATCTCTTTTCACTGTAGTACTATCAAATCAGCTTTTAACTCAGCTTAATCAACTTGAATAATACATCCTTTACACACTTCTCCAATCACTATAGTACTACCTACTGGTTTACTCATCTCTAAATTACATTCCAACTTCTCTATCTCATAATACAGTGTAGATGCCAAATGTGGTGTGATAAATGAATGCTTAGATCCTGGATCTAACAATGCAAATGCCTCAAATTGAAAGACATGTAACACATTTGCAACAACATTTGGAGACTTTTGTGCCTCCTATCTGATAATAGCAAATATCCTAGCCTAGGACTGCGGTTGGTTACTCTGCACCTCAGTTCTAACACTAGGACCTACTGAACTTGTTTTACCCCTACCTCTGTCTCTCTATTCTACTTTACAAGCTCTACTTTACTGGATAGTCGTCTCAGTCACTGATCCTTCTATCACTCCAGACTATGCTCCCAAAATCACAGGATAGTCTCTAATTTGATGCTTAAAAGAGCCACAATGTAAGCAACCTCCTGATATCTTCCAACATTCTCCACTATATTTCTTTCCATAATGCTCACAATTAGGCATATGTTGTGTTTTCCCCCTAGATACTTGACCTCTACCACTATTCACATGAATAAAACTGCCTCTCAATCTAAACCCCAACTGTCTCGATCTAGTCTGTGATCGAAATGATCTATTATGACATTTACTAAATCTCCTGCCAAAATCAACTTGAGACTCACCATGCCTCTTAATTCTGAACTCCTGCCTATACTCTCCTTATCCATCCTTCAGTAACTGTTCATATCAGATTGAAGCAGCTCGCAGCTCAGTAAAACTACTCAGATTGGTAATAACCAATCTCATCCTAGTCTCCATATTCAGTCTATCCTTAATCCACCTAATTTTATCCTCCTCATTCGGAATCAAATCAGTAGCATATCCTATTAATTCATTAAATCGTACCTCATACTCGACTATAGGGAGATTGCCCTATTTTAGATCTAGGAATTCCTTCATCTTCCTATCTAAATATATCTTTGGCATATAATTCTCCTATCCAAATAAATATTTGGCATATATTGATATCAAGACAATCCATTTCTAAAGTAATGACGTCAATTAACAACCTAAACTTATCAAACCCTTATCCAATTAATCAAGCTATAATCTAGGTTCATTTTAAGCTTGAATCAAGTCTCAATACACCAATTTAGAGTGATTTATCCTCATTTAGTTCAACAACTTCACAAATCTGAAATGATAAACCTTTGTCCATGATCGTGGGGGACCTTCCCATGATTGTGGGATGGGTGAGTAGAAGTGCACTATCCATTTGCCTTTAATTTCTCCAAATTCTAACACCTTCGTACCAAATTCAAAGCATCTTCATATTAGTCAATTAATTACATCTCAATTATACCTTAATTATGCTTCAATTCCTCATCAATTTCATCTCCAACTCCAACTTAAAATCATTCAATTGGTAGCTTATAAACTTTTTTATCTTTCATGCGTACAAAAAAAAAACTTTCATTCGCTTAATCTCATCATATATGTAGTCCTTTTTTTTCAAATTCAAGAACACTTCACTAACACCTTTTCTTTAGCATAAATTCACCTTTATTTAAACATCAAATCTCAATCTTAATGATCCATATAGAAACCTATAACCTACAGTTCTCATGTATCAAAAAAAAAAAAGAAAAGTATCCAATTCATGTATAATTTTCTAGCACACTTCATCTTCAACATCACATGCAATCAGTCCCTATTTAATCATAAAAAAATTATATTACAACATGACATAATGTTGGACCCCCGAATTTTTTCAATTATTATTGATTGATTTGTTTCATTATTTTTAAAAATGAGTCATTAATTTGATGGGCATAAATAGAGATTTGAAATTAGATGGAAAGATTTGAATTAAGTTAGATTTAATATGATGTTTAAGAAGATTAAAGGAGTTAGGAGGTAAATGAAAGAAGGGGCAAAAATGGAAAGTCTAAAGGAGAGGAGAAGAGAGTTGAGCTAGGGTTTCTTCATTTCTTAGCTTTTGAGAGAGATTTTGAAGTAGTTCAAGAGGAGGAAAAGGTAGAGGAAGAGAAGAGCTTCCATTTAAGCCACATATCTCTTCATTTGGTGAAGAATCAAGGTAAATCTTTTAGGATTTTTGGAAGGATTTTAGTTCATGGGTTTAGAAAATCCATGGGTTTGAGTATTCTAGCACCAATTTTAGTAATTGTGCTTCGTGGAATTTTCAATTGAAAACCCTATTGAGTTGGATTATTTGTTATTGTATAAAGGGGATCAAAGAGACAAGAGAAATAAGAGAAGAGGCATTTTGAGCAAGTCTTTAAGCAAGGAAATCAAGGTGGGTTACATATTTATAATATAGTTATGAGCCACTAATGCTTTTCCAAATCAAGAAAATAAAATGATTTCAATTACTTCATAAATTTTGCTTTAAATGTTTTTGAGTGATTTGAGAAATTGCTACATGCTGGTATATGAATTTTGATGATGAAATAGAAAATGGTTTTAAAGTATTTATATTATGCCTTGAAATATTTCATGGCATTCTGTATAAAAGAAAAGATGAGAAAGCATGAAAGTATAAGCATAAGATAAAATGATTTGAGCATGATTATGTGCTTTTATTTGGGCGAGAGTAGAATCATTGTATTCGTCACATGCATGTTGACAAGAGCCTTCTCCCACTGCTCACTTGTGGCATATGAGCTCCGAAATTGAACTCATTCTATTCAAGGGGTAAACTTTGGTTTCTCCATTCTGTTTCTATGGAGCCCTCGAGCCATTTGTTTGTGCATTGCATCTTTGAAATTATCGAGTTTACTACATAATTTGAGTGTTATGCCGTGATGGTTAAATGTATATGCTATGTTGATGTGATGATATTTTTTTACTATGAGTTTTGGAGCTAAAATTGTGAATTTGACTAAGAATTTGAGAACAAGTGTTTTTATAAATTCACTATGACTTTTATAAGTCAAATGAACATTTCAACGATTTTGCTTATTCTTTGTTATAAACTTGTTACCCACGAGCTTTCAAGCTTACCCCTCTTTTATCCCATCTTCAGGTGATAGATAAGAGGCTAAGTGATCAAGAGCCTAAGGGCATTTCTCCAAATTTGCTTATTTTGTAGTTTGAGTTGATTTTGGGAAAGCAATAAGTTTGTTTGTTTAAGGACCTTTTGTAATTTGAGATTTTGAGACGATGATTTAATGTGGCTTGGAATGCCATTAAAGATTTGTAAAACTTTATTCTTTTGATGTTAATGAAATGTGAATGGTGTATGGATGATGTGGGGTTGAAATTAGATATACGTGAAGAAGTTATCAATTAGAGAGTTGATGATTTTGGAACATGAATTACTGATATATATATATAATATATATAAGCGAGATACTATGGAAAGGAAGATAGGAATTATAACTGATCAGATGTATTTGAAGGTGATGAGACAAATGAGTTGAGATTTGAGAGTTTAATGAAATCATTTTGGTAGCTGAATGGTTATGCTAAGAACATTCCAAGTTTATGAAATGCAAAATTTCAAGTCTTTCATAGGGAAAAATTTGTTCTGAGTTTAGGGAAAAATCTAGAATGGTTTAGTTTGAATTTGACAAAGATGTCTTCATAAAAGTTGTAGATCTTGAAGTTCTCTTTCGAACCATTAAAAGAACACCTCAATCTGAGTTCTTTAGAGAACGTTGTGACCATTTTTCCAATTCGTCTAACCCTTCATTTGGGTTCATCTGATCCTATTGCCTGGTCCCACTTTCGACCCTACAGATGATAAAATTTGTCTTCAAGTTCTTCATAAAGGCTGTAGATCTTGAAGTCCTGTTTGGAACCATCTAAAGAACTACTTATTCTAATATCTCTAGAGAAAGCTATGCTAATTGCAAGATATCTTCTGTGTACTATTCATAACCTTCTTCTAATCACTGTTCATCTTGCATTGTCTGGTCCAATTCTGATCCTCTAGATGAAAAATGTCACTTCAATGTCTTCATGAAAGTTCTAGATATTGAAGTCCTCTTTCAAACCCTTTAAGAATAACCTTGATCTGATATCTCTAGAGTAAGTTATGCTATTGTCCCGAACAGGTTCAATATGATGGAGGACGGAACCTTGTTTGATTCCTTATGCCCAATCTTTGTTATCCGACCTCTAAGTGAAGTGATCCTTGAGACAATATATTCCTCACATATTGTGCTATCTCTCCACAAAAATGGTAGCATTCCGAATTGATTGGGAAAAAGTTTTGATTGAAGGAAAGTGAAGGAATCTGTTGGAATAGTATGAACTAATATTATTTTTCTGAACATGCTGCGACATTTTGAATATATCTGGATCTATTTCGACTTAGATGATTTTCAATATGAGTAAATTAGAAGTGTAGGTTTACAAATTATATGAAGTGGTCGAATTCTAATTCAGCCTCTAAGATGTTCAATATCTAGATGGAAGTTGAGCATAGAATATTTGCTTCAGTATAAGAATGATTCGAAAAATAGGGCCTGACACTTATGGTATCATAGAATGAAGATGAACTAAGGATGAATAATGAGGGTTAATTGGAATAACCATGCATGGTAACAAGCACAAGCACACATTTTAGGACATCCTAGGATGACTAATGAGGGTTAATTGGAATAACCATGCATGGTAACAAGCACAAGCACACGTGTTATGATTATGAAAGTTGGGCTCCAGAAGCGAGATCCAACAAAATAAATCTAAATAAGATTCAATATCTTATATTGATACTTATTTCTTAAATATCTCATATTAATACTAAATTTTTGCAAACTTTACTATCAAATTCAACTTGATTAAGTCATCTTTTTCTTTCTTCAACCATTCTTTATATGTAACCTATTAACTTCTTAAATATGTTAAAAATGGATATAAATTATAATCCTAAATTATATTTAGAATTAGATAAATTAAAATCCTTTAATTTATCTTCTCTTATATATATATATATATATATATATATAAAGATTGACATCTAGCAACATATTATAACTATTCAATTATTAGAATTATCAAAGTAGTTTTGACTAACCTTTCATATATAATTTTCTGTATAATTCAATCCTTTCATCATATAATGTTCCAATTAAACATAGAATATGAAATTAATACATATTTTATTTGAGTCAATTCATGCCAATTCTCCATCGTTAGTAATTGATTCTAATAATAATAGTTGAAAAACTATTTTTAAAGTGTAATTCCACTTTGGCTAAGAATTTCTCAGATTAATACTAATTGAGATCAAAAGAACATTCTCTTTAATCATTTTAGGATGATGAATCATATAGTGATCACTCGATAAACTTCATGTAGTCCATGCTATATTTAATAACTAATGATTGAGCTCTCAAGTCCTAAGTAGTATAAAAATATCACAATCCCTATATGAGATACTTTAGCACTCTGAAGTCAAATAATCATTTATACATTCATCATAATAAGAAAACATAAGTACTATTCTAAATGTAATCTTATATCGGGTTAGTGTAGTGAAGTTGTTCTCTAGAAAATACTGTCACATTTGTTTAAGTATCTATATATTTTAATGTATAAGATTGACTATTTTCACAAAAAAGAAATAAAACGTGTGCTATTCTTCCTAGTCTTAATAAAATGATGACAAGTAATAATTTAGGGGAAATATGTAAATGAAATAAGAATGTCATAATTACGATCTCATCATAATTTGTTTACATTGTACAATTTTCTCATAGGCTTTATCTTGTGTCATTTAATTAAACAAACATACATAAAATAAAGAATGTCTTTAAATAATTAAGTCATAAAACTAAAACCAAATGATTATCTATAGGGTATAAATCAATAACCCTCCACTTTCACTAAGCTATATTCTTACGTATCTTATACGATATCTTTATATGATAATTATGCTACTAGTGGGATAGAAGTTTAATAAGAAAATTATACAAGATTCTCTATAATGTACACTTTGCTTAAATCTTACAACTTTAATCTTAATTACCACCATAATTAAGATAAACTTCATATACACTGGCTATAATGTTATACAACATATTATCATTTTAACAATGTGAGGAACTATGCTATGTTTGTTAAAGAACTTCTTAAACCAAATAATCATTTCCATTAAATGAAAAATGTATTATGGATTGATTAAAAATTGATGCCATAGTGGAATATTTTTAAGTAAAATATACGTCAACTAAGATTTATATATGTCAAATTGAAGTTATTGTCCATATGACCTTGAACTTAAATTATCAACTTATACATATAATAATTGATATCTTTAACACTTCATAAGTATTAGATATCTAAAATAATTGATATCTCAACTTACGCATCTATCTCTATATATCTAATTTCTAGAACTTAAATCATTACCTTTCTTAGAATGGTATCTTAATCTGAAAATCTGAAATGCTTTATAGCCATTCCAAACTAAACTATAAACCCTCAGAGATTATCATATTCCTTTTGGTTATATTTCTTGTATATATTTTGGAAGTTTAAGTTAGGTTTAGAGCTTCCATTGCTATTAGTCAATCTTGTAATGGATTTCATACACAATAGAAAGAGGTATGGCCATAAAAGATCACCATGCCTCAAACCTCTTACTTTTTAGAATAAAAGAGACAGTTCTCCATTGATGAATACACGAAAAGAGGTTATTGTTAAACAATTTTTTTACAGGTTCTAAACTTTTTAGGGAAATTAAAAGCCTCCAATAGACGATGATAAAGTCCCAACAAACTGTATCTTATTCTTTTAAGAAATCTACCTTGATTGCATAATTTTTGGGTCCATTCCTTCTTGAATATTCTTTAAATATCTCTTGAGCCAAAAGTATATTATTAGTTATCATTCTTCCATCCATAAAGGCCTTTATGCATCACTGATGAATGGTTTTAGTGCCTTCTTCATTTTAGAAGAAATTATTTTAAAATTTATTTTGTATAAAAAACTGAAATATCAAATAGATATTAACTTATTTAATAACCAGGCTAGGAACTTTAGGAATCAAAAAAAGAAAATTTTTGTTGATTTCTTTAAGGATCTTACCATTTTTTTAAAAAGATACCAACATAGCATCTATCATTATTTTCTTATGAGGGGTCATGTCTTTTGATAGAAAATCCCATTAAGGCTATCAAGACCTAGATCTTTTTTCAGGGATCAACTAAAAATCCACCTTACCTACATTTCGTTTTTTTAATAGTCTAATTAGATCTCTAATTTCTTCACTCGAGAATTTATTAGTTATAAAGGATCTTAAATGTGTTATAGATGAGGAGCTTACAGTAGAATTTATGATAATAACTTTAAAAAATGAGTTGGCTTCCATCTTATTGTTCTTTTGGGAAGATACTAGTTAACCCTCCTAATTGATAGTATAGATAATTTCATTCAAGTTCCTTTTATCCATAACTCAATTGAAGAAGAACTTTGAATTCTTATCTTCATCCTTGATATATTATACTATAAGCCTCTAATGGATTCAATAATTTTGGTTAGCTGCAAATCTTATATAATCCTTTAAGGTTATCTTTTCCATATTAAAAATAGTCTCCATGCCAAAGTGCTTGTCCATCTTCTGTTTGATCTTGACTAGATTATTTTTTGAACATAAAACCTACTCCAATGTTTTTGCACCCCCTTTTCATTTTTAATTGCTTTAGCTTCTCTTTAATCATTTTCACCCTCTTTACACAAACAAAAGCTTTTCATCCCCTAAAGCTTGAGTAACCTTCTATTTCTACTAAGTAGTTATTAAATCTAAAAGGAAACTGCTTCTTACTTTTCTCAAACAAGTTTTGAAAAACTATGAGAGAATTGTCAAATAATGCTCCCACACTTGTAACGCTCCTTTGCAAACCCTTTTAATGCTCCCACACTTTGTATAATGACTTTCTATCATTTTTTGGAAACAAATAATCTCCTTCATTAATCTTGTCATCTTCATTAGAGGGAAGTAATTCTCTAGAAACACATGCACTAACTACTCCTATATTGTGAAATTGCTTAGGTTTAAGGAATCATACTACGCCTTAGCTTTATAAAGTAAAATAGCCTCATCTTAACATCATCTTCCAACATACCGTTATATAGAAAGGTATCATATATTTCTAAAAATTTTACTAAATGCATGTTAGGATCCTCGTTAACCAAATTATAGAACTACGTGTTTTATTTGTACATATTCGACAATGTTGATTTGATCTCGAATGATGTTTCTTACACCAGTAGTTGAGTGGTGCCTTGATGTGTAGCATTGAACCCTAGCCTCATTGGTGCTGTGATTGTATCCTTCCACCATTTTTCTTTTAATTTCTTTTTGGTGTTTTTCTTTTAGATTTCTCTTTCTTACCTTGTGATTTCAAGAGCTAGAGTTTCATTGATCTTGTTTGAACTCTGAGTAATTCTTGTGTTCATGTAATCTTAAGGACACAAGAATGGTGAAATTTCCTTAGATGAAAAGAATTCAAATATTCATAATGTTAAATCCTCAGTAATGGCACCAAAAAAACTTATTGAGCAATTTTATATCTAATAATAAAATTCTTAATATACCACAAGTATCCAGATAATATCTTATAATATAAGAGGTTATCTTTCCTATGAGGACTATGTAAGAGTTACAATTCCAACCTAACTTTTTCTAAGGTATTTAGAAATTGATTTGAATTATATTTTAAAAAATTAAAAATAATAATAAAACAAATCAAACAAGCAATTAAACAAACAACCTAACCTATTCTTTTTTTATTTTGTTTCCTTTAATCTTGTTGATCTAATTACATGTTCGATCCTAGATTTCCTAAGTTACTGATTACTATATCTCAAGATCAAATCAATTAACCCTAGAAAAATTGAGATAGTTCAATCTGTCTAAAGTGACTATTCTATTCTTGATAATAAGCCACATTAAAAATGATAATTTAGGTAGCAAATTATAGCTCCAAACTAGTCTACATTAGCTCTTCCTTTTGCCTCTCTCCCTCAAGAGTTCTCTATAGGATGTATTTGTGAAATATCTAGAGTTATGACAATATTGGTAGCTATCTGGCTTCCTATCATCTAAGTTATAGTTAGGAATGAAGTGTGCAATATCTATAGGGGCATTAGATCATCGATTGGTGTTGTGTGTAATTTCTATTCATTTTGCTTGTATTCATATCTTGATTTTGGTTCAAATTCTTACGTTTTTAATCCAAATGTCAGATGAATTGAGTGAAAAAGGCCATGAACATTACATGAAGGTTGATGGGAATGTTTTATGAGTTTTCCATGATAAATGAAAGGTAACATAAATTTTTTGTTAAAAAGGTTGTGACTAAAGTGTTAGTCACGGCATAGTTATGACTAAACTTGTCACCACTGTGACAAATGCCCTCACAACGGTGACAAGCATAGTCACCCCCATGACTACACCTTTGCACTCACTTAAGTCTAATGCATGCAGGTTGATGACATAATAACCCTACATTCCTAAACCTAGACTCATGCTATAAATAGATAAGGAGTGAGAAGAAGAATGGGAGCTAGACTGAGAGAGTCGACGGGACACATACACACTATAAGGACTCATTTAGAGGACAGAAATAGATAGAGAGAGAGAAGAGAGGCAAAGAAATAGAGTGGGGGCTTAGAAGAGAAGGAAAAATGATAACGTGTTGTAACGCTAGTCAAAATAAAAGGTAGACTACTACTATACCAGTGGTGAGTTTAGGTTGATCCCATAGAGAGTGTGTGCAAAGTTTATGAAATGAAATTAATCAGTGTCTAGGTTTTAGGGGTTTTGGATTTTTGGAATAAGAAAATAAAATGAAACTACATTAAAAAAAATTAAACAAAACATGCAAAAAATGATAAAAATCGGGAATTTGGTAAGGACCCAGTTCTTTGGTTCAATCTCAACCTACACCCTATTTAAACATATTTCCTTGATTTGTTATTCTTAAAGCTCTCCTAGAAACTATTAATCGTGGGTTAATAATTAACTCGATTTTGTCCTTAGGTTTTGTTTAATTATGATATGATCATTAATTAAACCTAACTACCGAATAACCTAGGATATGATCTTTAGATTTAATTAGGCAGTAACATTAAGAATTAGAAAAACCGATTAATCAAGGAAACAATCACATATAATGTGTCATTTAACCTAGGTCATGTTATCCATAATGATTACAAATCATTAGTTGCTACATATGAATTTCAACATAACAATTACAGATTATATCAAAATTTTAGCAATGGGTTTACAGATAAACGATTCAATGAATGTATTAAAATCATCCTTTCATAATACCTAATAAGTTCATACACAAATAATCGAACAATAACAAAAATTTGATTATCCTTACACAACCCAAATCCATATGCCTAGGATACACAATTAATTCAATAGGAGAGAAAGAAACAAAAAAATGAAACATACTTATCCCGAGTCGTCAATGATGATGACACCTTCAAACTATCAACGGGATGTCTAGCCCTTCTTGAGTCTCTCTTGAAAAAATGCTTCAGCCCCTCTAAATATCCCTACCGAAGACCCCTAGTTGCTCCTCTCACTGCGCATCCTTTTGTTTCTCTATTGCATGCTCTCTTTATTTCATGCGACTCTCTTCTGTTATATTTTTTAGCTACTGTTCAAGTGATGTGACAAATAAACATTGGTCTAAGCTACTATTCACATCTAAAACCCTTGCAAACATCTGCTCTTGAAACACATTCCTCGTCTATGTTTAATGCAGTTGTCTACATGAAACACAAACATTAGACATCTTGGAGCTGTATGTTTTCTTTATGCTTCACTGTTGTTTTGCTTCTCTTCTAGCTGCTGGCTTATGCATTGTCGTATCGTTCATCATTAAATTCACATGCATGAGGCTGTCCCATCTCATACCTTTATCTTCTTTGTATTTTTAACATATATCTCCTTTCTTGACATTTTTCATATTATCTTCTTTCTCTATGAAGATAAGTGAGTATTATCCTTCGAAAAATGGCCCAATTTTCATGCTTTTGACCCACTTTAATTTCTTTGTTTCCAAATTGTACCTAAAATCATATATGAATTAAAGTGAGTATCTTAAGTTCATGTCAATAATCACTAAGTGTTATTGGATAATTTCATAATCAATTATGCACCTATCAAGAAGAAGTATAGTAGAGAGGTAGAAGCAATGTGAGCAATCAAGCGTCTGGGTGAGAACCAAATAGAAGCAGAAGGCAAGAGTCAATGCAGAATGCTTGAGAGTGGTAAGAGATCACTGCAACTTCCTCAGTCGAACTCTTGTTTGCCCATTCTGTTTATTATTTCTTTGTTGTTTTACCGAACTTACTCCTCTTTTAGTTGATATATTCATTCTATGTTAGCTTTTGGTAGTTTATTCCAGTTATTTATTTGGTTTGTTGCTTTAATACTTCTCTTATACTGATAAAGATGGGATTGAAGTATTTGAATATGAAGAATCTTGTTATTTCCATGACGAGCTGATCTATTTTTCTTGAGGATTAATGTAGATATTTTATTCAAATATCCATGATTGAGGGACTATGTTGTTGTCTTATAGTACTATATTTTTTTAATTGAATGGATGTGATAGCATGATCAAACTTTGCATCATTTTGGTATTAAATGAAGGATCAAGAGAAGAAATTTAAAATGGAATGAGAACCTATATATGTTTAGGTTGAACTAGAAATATATTAACTTAAGTGGTAATTAGTAGTCGGGTTTCCATAATTAATTTAGATGATAACTAGTCGAATACGAAAGTTAGACTTAGTTTATTATTTGAGTTGATCTTATAACCCAACTATTAATTTTAGTGAGATAACTACCCAATCATTTCCCCTTAGTCATGTATAGGAGATAAATTAGTGAAATTAATTCTCAAGAGTTTCCCAATTCAAGTTATTCATTCGTTTTTATTTCCAGTTAAATTAGTTTAGTTCTCAGTTTGATTTTGTGATTTTCTTTATAGCCTTCACTAAACAAATAGAGATAGAATGTTAAAGATTGCATTTGTTTTTATTTTTTTCAAGGTTAATTTAAGTGGAACAATTTCACCTCTTTGGGAGACGATCTTGGGTAATCAACTACAAATACCTCTTATACTTACGAGCAAGATAGCCTATGTATTTTTATAACTTATTTTGGGCACAACAAATTTTTGTCACCATTGTCGGGGAATTGTTTAATGTTTTCACTTAATTTAATTTTGATTGTTGCGTTAATTGTTCTATCTGTTCATGCACAAATTTTTTATGTTATTTCATTGAGTTGTTTTAGTAATTTTCTTATTTTTCACAGTCATTCTTATTTAGTTTATACTAGGAAGGAGTTCTCAAGAAAGCGAACATGCTCCTTTTATTAATAACGTGCATCAGATAAAAGGATCTCTGTAATAACCAATTTCCATACTGAGGGATTAAAATATTATGTTACTGAGCCTCATAAGTTGCATGATCATATAATGTATTTAGTACATTTAGAACATGATTTCATCTATATGCATAATAATAACATATACAAATGATTTATGATTTCAAAAAAACATTGCAAAAATGGCATGTGCACTTAATTATTCTAGGGGTATGAAAGGTTTAAAATAATTGTGATATGAATGTGCATTGTTAATGTCTTATTTTTTGGTTTGATGGATTATAATTAGTATTTTGGAATTAATTTTCATAATTGGAAGATTAATGGATTAATTGAAGTGAATCACACGTTAATACAATGATTAAGTACGATATAGAATGCACAAGAAGGGGGGTTGAATTGTGTATTCCCCTTTTTAAAAACTTCTTCTAAAAAGAAAACGTTTGTTAGAAATAAAATTTCTTTAGGAAACTTTCCAAAGATTCTAATTAATCAATGCTTTGAAAAACTTTCGATTACGAACTGAGTAATGAAAAACTTGAATCTAAAAGAG
>JAOTIZ010000004.1:21093231-21109688 GCA_027123425.1 Erythroxylum panamense
ACTAACCCGAACTGACTCTTGCGTCTGCTTTCTTTTCTTCTTCCGCGTCTGATGCGTCTGCTTTCTTTTCTTCGTCTACATCTGACTTACTATTCACATATTCGTCTGCTTTATTTTGCGTCTGCGACTGCTTTGCGTCTGTGTCTGCTTTACTTTGCGTCTGCTTTTGTTTTTCTTCGTCTGTTTTGCTGCGTCTGCTTTTCTACTATTTTAATTTTGTCTCTTTTTGTTATACATCAAAATCATATTTAAGTAAAGTCATTCTGACTTTAACATTAATATGTACATTTAGTCTAGGAAAAATTTCAAGTAGCATGACAAGTTGAAATGTGGAAATTTAGGATGACTAAGCCTATCAAATGAGTGACAGATGGCTTTTAGAATTTAGTGACAAATGGCTTAGGAATTTAGTCGCATTTGGCAGCCAAAGAAGGAGGACATGTGTCTTGCTTATTTAAATGACAAGTGCCTTTAATGAAAGAAGACTCATCCTACACCATGTGACCAATACATTCAGCTATTTTGTAATGTTTCTACTGTACTCTCTCTTTCTCCTCCTCACTACTAAAATCCATACCTCACCCACACTTTTGGATTCTTGCTCTAATTCTGTACATTACCATCCTAAAACCCATGCAAATTCCATCAAAAAATAGCTTTAAAGGCATAATATTGTTACATTTTGTTATATTCTTCTTGTCATTGCTGAGATCACCCTACTCCCTCACTATTCTTAAAATGTTCTTTCATGCATGTGAGGCTAAGCAAGCTTGACATTTGAAGGTGGCATTCAAGCTAATCAAGTAAGTGAAATTCTGACCTATTGTGGTATATATTAGCAGAATTTTTATTATGACTGAATAGGGACAAATTGAATGTGGAATTGGCGTTCAAGATGTGCTGGAAAATAGAGAATGAATGGGCACTTTTCTGTTTTGTTTTTACATGTACGAAATAATAGTTTATGGGCTGTTGTGCAGATGATTTAAGTTGGGATTTGAAGTATAATTGATGAGGAATTCATGTTAAAGATAGGTGCTATTAAGGTTTTTCCGAATCTGGAAAATTAGAGTTGTAGGTGTATTTGTAAAAAGTGACTGTTAATGACATAAGTGAGCATAATTTTATAAGCTTTAGTGTAACCAATATGGAAGTTAAATTGGCCTAAAATGAAGTAACCTTAAAGGATATAAAATATAGAAATTTTTAGGTGTTAGTGATGTCTCTAAGCTTGTAAAATTCGTGAAGTATTGAAGGTAGTAAAGTTACACACATTAGTGATGTTGATGACAAATTCTGGAATTTTAATTTCAGCCTTGTGTACATGTCGAACCAGCTGAGATATTTCACTCTAAATTGGTATATTTGGAATTGATTAAGGCTAAGAATGAGACTAGATTGTTGCTTGATTAATTGGTTAAGGGTTTGATAAGTTTATGTAGTTACTTGATGTCATAACCTTAAGAATGGACTATTTTGATGAGGTTGAGTTCAAATACGAAAATTATAATTTATTAAAGGAATAAATGAGTTCTTTTAATGCAAACATGATCTTAATGACATGAGGAATGTGTATAAGGTATGGATGAATGAGCATTGAACATGGGGTAATTATAAATGAGAATTAGGTAAATGTATGAATATATATTGCTGGAAAAAGTTTGATGTATGTATAAGTTCAAATTGAATAGTCAAGATCTAAGTATAAGAATATATACCCCGAAAGTCAATGGAACATGCATTAAAACAAGAAACATATACAAGTGTATGATTGTATATTCATTTGATTAAATAACTGAGTGATTTGCGAATTATGTGTGTATTGCATGACGATAGACGCGCAAGGCGATCATCAACATCCAGATATTGCCGGACCATCAAGGCAATAGGTTTTCTGGAGCATACTGTGAGTTAACCTAGATGTTTCTCACTATGATTGATTTATTGTTGGTTAAATTTTAGTTATTGAATTGTTATTTATATGATTGTTATAATTCTGGACATTTTTGGTCTGAGGAGTTTGATATTACAAGACTATATATGGAAGTGTTTTTAAATTGAATATCAATTGCTGATTTTATGATTATCCATGAAATGGTTATTTGATTCAAATTGAATATGAATTCTGGATAATCAGTTACATTGATGAAAGCAAATTATGTGTGAGATGATTCACGTCATTGAATTTGACATTCATGGTCAGTTAAAGGAGTTATAACCAGAGTGTCCAATAAGAGAAAAGAACTTTAAGCTAAGAATGATGAAAGGAGCCTCAGGCTCAGATAACATGGACTCGGAATCCATAACAAATTTAGGCTAGAAATGAGCTTAGTATTCACAATGGATACAGGATAGTAAATTGGGTTGAAAGGGCACTCGGTCATAATAAAGCAAAATAAGAATAGTCATATATGCATTTGCATATACAACTTTACATGTATTATACGAATGATTGAGATGAATTATTGAATTGTTTTGAAATAGTGATATGCAATGTTTATGTACATGTTGTACTGATTGAAATATGATAAAATGTTTGTGTTATTCAATACTTGATGATGTGATATGCTTTTTGAATTGGGTTACAATTTATCTTGGTGTTCTGACTTAAGTGAACACATCAATGATGGTTCACTCACTAATTTCGCAAACTCATCAAAATTGCAACGTTGTTTTTCAGGTTTAGAGGAGTTCTAACTACTAACATGATATAGTAGAAGTCTAGTACTTGCATGTTAGGGACAAGAATGGTTTAAAGGTCTGATCAGCTGAATCTGAGGAGTCTAGTTAGAATGTTTTAATTTAGCATCCCATTTCATGATAAACATTTTGTATGGAGTATTAAACTCTTAAATGTTACGTAATGTATATACATGGATTATGAGTTGTAATGACACTATGTAAGTTTATTTTTGGTGAATGAAATTTTTTTATTATTCACCCCTACTCCTAGCCAACACTTCACTTTTTTTCTATGGAAGCTAGGTTTAAAAGGTATATAGGACAGGTGTCTTTCAAAACAAAAGAGGACAAATGTGTTGGTGCTATCCTTCAGTTGTTGTCCAATGTCCCAGCCATTACTTCCACCTTTTCTATTTAGAAGCTACATACAAAACAAAATAACGAGGCAGCTAGGTTTTTAATGAGATAAAAATGGACAAGTGTAACGTGATGCATGTGGTGTTACAGTTATTCCATGTTTTTATTTTCCTTTTCAATCCTTTGCCGTCAAAATTATCGCCTATTAATCATATAATCCAAAAGCTAGGTTAAATGGGATGGACAACTGTCTGTTTAATGCAATGGATAGGTTAAAAGTTATGTAACATTTTAGTTATTATAGCCCTCTCTTGGTAATGTGAGGTGTATCAAATTTTCTATCCATGTTATAGCCATCATACCTTTTTCTTTATAATCAAAACTAGGTTTTAAAGTGACAACTAGCTCATTCATAAAATTCATGTCACAAAATTGGTAGCATGAGGTGTCCTCTTATCTTCTAATTCATGTAACATTTTAAATAAAATGTTACACATGCATGCAATTCATTTAACTATTTATGTCTTACGTGCTTACAATTCATGCTATAGCCATGAGACAATGCTCACAATTGTAACATTTTAATTGCTCAATCGTAAGCCACATTACCTCATTCTCCATTGTCATGCTCTAACTTGTCTGCTCTTCTTGTAATCTTATTCTTCTTCTTTCTCCATGAAGACAATAGAGTATGAATATCGAGAACATGGCTCAATAAGTATGCTTTTGGATCACTTTAGTTCCTTCACTTCCAAATTGTACCTAAAATCAAATACGAACTAAAGTGAGTTTCTTAAGCATTTCTAAGGCTTTAATCACTAAGTGTAATAAATCAAATGAATCAATATTTAAGCACATATCAAGTTCCCCCACACTTATCTATTGACCATCCTTGAGAAAATCGTCAAAATAAAAATCACAAGCCAAAACTCGTACCCATTTTTCATATTTTCGAAGAATAGATAATTACAAGTAAAGATGAATGAAATTCAAAACCTATAGCAATAACTCAACATTCAAAGCTTTTGCTAATGATTAATCAACTTCTATCACTCTTTGAAACTAAATAATATAGAGGTAGACTTGGACATAATGTGATTAAATAAGATATTTCCACAGGTACACTCAAACACCACTTATGATCACAACAATCCACAACTTTGTATATCATTTCGTTTCTCCACCACTAAAAGTCAAATGCATAATCATGAATCAAAGGAGTTTTCTTGGTTTGTAATATGCGAAAGGGTAACGTGAGATGTATTTTAGGTAATGTAGAATAAAAACCATAAAGCTAGTGAAGAAAAAGTAACACTCAATGAGATATCAATTGCACAAGTTAACATTCATTCAAAATTGGGTACCGTCAGTTATGAACAATTATGTTTCACAACTCAATTCAGCTCTCACACTATAAACCAAATGAACATAACATAAAGAGTGCTCCATCCAAAACAACATCCACCTCTTATGCAATATATTCAAACCACCCATTCAATATAACTTAAGAATGACAAACCTTTAATTAACAACTTTTCAAAGCGATTGTATTTTCTCCTTGATACTTTTATGCAAACTCACATTTTTTCTTTTTTTTTTGTTTTTTTCAAATATAATAGTGATAGAAGCTACGTCAACATGGGTATTCATAACATGGCATTTTAACGAATATAACCAACCCATATGTATGCACACCCATATATTTAGGCTTTTGTATAATCACAGTCATCAAGAATTACAAATGCTCCACTAGTTTTAAGGCTTAGGTAAGGCATTTGGTTAGGTTCATGTAGTATGGTTTATATAAAAGGAAAGGTTAATAAAGCTTAAATCGGGTTGGCAAAGGAAAATTCCATAAACACGTAAGCTATTTAGCTAATGAAACTCAAAAACAACAAGGAATGCCTAATCATTTTCATGAAAAATGCATATGATAAAAATGTGGTCTTTAATAGAAAATCAAATTAAAGTAAGGATGTACATGTCATGAAGATCACAGATAACAAAAGAAAGTAAGGCTGATATAGATGTGTCAAAATGATACGACTTAAAATCTCACTATTTTTTCTATGACTAGTCACCGCTCTTTTAAGAATAATGCACATTAACCAATCACAAGAGCCCAAGTACATGTTAAGGTTGCCATGGATTTTTCTAGTTAATTCACATTCTAATTATTACTAAATGATCTTAAACGTAATAGAAAATAAGAAAATTTTGGTTATGTTTGTTTAAATTTGAAAATCTCCTAAGAAGTTACATAAGCTACAATTAAGCTCACAAATATGCATAAAAACAAATATCCCCACCCCCACACTTAAAACTTACATTGTCCTTAATGCAAAATCAAATACAAGAAATGGAGCAGTTTACAAAAATAGGAAATTCAAAAATGTAAATAGTTGAGTGCTAAGTTTTACCTAATTAAAACCCCCATAATACTGCAAGTGCACAGGTCATGAATTGTAGTACATGAGGTGTCGATCCTATGAGGAGTTGTGAACTAATCTAATTATAAGTTATCTAAGACTTAAGGAATTAATAAAATAAAATAAAATAAAGAACAGAAAAGTAAACATAAGAATATGATTGATAGAAAAATAATTCATAAAATTAACACAAAAAAATCAACTTGAGCAACACCAAATTGACAATGGGAAAACACACAAGAGGGCAGTTCCAACTTGCTTATGTCAAAATCGTTGCACATTAGTCACAATTGTGGTTGTGGGTTTTTGCAAGTGTAAATTGCATCATATTTTAGGGCTTAGTTTGATATGTATTTAATTGTTAATTCAATCATTTAGTAGAGGTTTGGGTTAGAATTGTGTTAGTTATTAATTATATAGGTTTTTAGTGTTTTATGGGTTAGTATAAGTCTTTGAGCTTAAATATTATGTTTTAAGGTACCTTGATATGTTTGCTAGTGTTTTAGGGTCAATATCGAAGAATGGAGGAGTTTTAGAAACATTCGGGCCTAAACAACGGCCCACAATCGTGGCATGTCAGGACATGATTGTAATAGAAGCACTATAGTTGGCTCACGATTGTGGCTTGCATGCCATGATCGTGATAGAAGTACAAGGAATGACCTATGATCGTGGCCTGCATGCCACGATCATGATAAAAATCTCGAATTTGGCCCACGATCGTGGCTTGCATCGGGAAGATGCACAAACACTCAAGAACTTCAAGTTTTGACAAATGTTTTTGATCTTTTAGGCCCCCAAAAAACCTTAGGGCTACTCAGAACACAAGAGGATATTTAAAGAACAATAAAAGAAGTAGAAAAGAGCTTTTGTATTAGCCACCTCTAGAAACCCTAGAGAGAAATCATCAAAAGATAGAAGAAAAGAAGAAGGAAGCGAGAAGAGGAGAAGAAGTTGACTCGAAGCACTTCCCAGATCAGGAGGTTTTTTGACGTCATTGTCTCCCATCATCCATTTAGATTGTATTTCATGTTTATTTTTAGTTTTATTATTATATAGAATTGGATTGAACAATTGATGATAGGATCTAGAATGTTGAGGATGTTATAAACTCACCTTCATAATTTTATTATTGAATTAATAGAAATCTGATTGTTTATGTGTTTATTGGATTTGTTATGGTTTGATTATGTGATTGCCTAATTCGATAATAAACTGAGAGGGTGAATCGAATGAAAAATGATTAAATTGTACTAACAAGAGTTACGTGATTTAATGGAAAAAGAATTAAATCAGATCGAGAAATTGTGCGAAAAGAGAACTTGCATAGGTTTCCAATAGTTTGTTAGAGAACTTCAACACTAATTAAGGTTTTGGATAGGTTGGGAATTTAGATATTGCAACCTCCATAATCTGATTAGGGTTTATGATTTAGGGTTAATGGTTATAACTCGAGAGAGAGTATCAACCCTGGGATAGTCTAAAATCAACAATATGATAATTCATAATTAGTTAGGTTAGCATTAAGGATATGTAAAATTCCCTTTCTCTCAATTGGTAATTTTTTGGTTGATTTTAAGATATGTTGCAATTACTTAATAATTAGTACATTCATATTTGATTCTTAATTTGATAGATTGAATTAAGTTCTCGTATTAATTTTATGTAATTTAAATTTCTGTTATTCTTTCTGGCCTTAGATTTTAGAATTAGATTAACTCCCCCCTCGTGAGATCGACACCTTTGGAACTATGCTAACGAACCATATGCTTGTAGATTATCTAGGGTTATTAATTAAAAATTACAACAACAAACCACTCAATTAAGTTTTTTTGACACCATTTTCAGGGAGGCGATTAGTTTAATTCTTTAGTTTAAGGCATTTTAGTTTGTTTTTATTTTCTGTTATTTCCATTTCTGAATCCGTGCTCTTACATGAACGCAAGAGTCACGAGAAGTCCAATTTATGCAGCTGAAAGCTTATAGCTAGATATCACTTTATTAGAACGATCAATTAGGAAAGCTCAGCATGAAGAAGAAGAAGAAATCGCAAAAGCAACAATGGTCGAGGAATTTCATCAAGATTTGGATCATGGAACGAACCAAGGACGTCGACAAAAAACCCATATGGATTTTATGAGACTAGGTTTCAATGTGACTAACCAAACAATAGCTAAGCCACTTGTACAAGCAGCCTATTTTGAAATTAAACCAGCCCTCCTAAACATGCTTCAGCAAAATGTGCAATTTTATGGATTAACGAATTAAGATCCTAATGCATAAATAGTAAATTTCTTTGAAATTTATGATATCTTTTGGTACCATCAGATGTCGGAGGATGTGGTAAGAATTAGGCTTTTCCCTTTTACCCTAAGATATAGAGCAAAGTCTTAGTATCACTCTCTCATCCCAGACAATGTTACCACTTAGGATCAACTAGTTTGTGCCCTTTTAAACAAGTATTTTCCTCTTACCAAGACTACCAAGATTATTAAGGAGATTAACAACTTCCAACAAAGTGACGAGGAATCAATCTATAAAGTGTGAGAAAGATACAGGGACTTGCAACAGAAATGCCCACACCATAACTTACTTAAGGAGTTCTTGTTGCAAACATTCTATAATAGAGTAACCCGACATAAGAGAGGCACGATTGATGCAGCTTTAGGAGGATCACTGATGAGAAAGACAATAGATGAAACAGAAGAGCTGATAGAGGAGATGGCGAGTAATAGCTGCCTATGGACGAAGAGTGGGGTAGACAACCAACTACCTTCCGAGAACATAAAGGAATTATAGTTATTGATCAAATAATAAAGATGCAGGAGAAAACTGACAACTTAACTCGATAGCTCAACAATATGAAGATATTGTCCTCATCTTCAGTAAAAGTCATGCAACTAAAGTGTGAACCCTGTGGATAAATGGACCATGGTACGGTGGACTGCTTCTTGATGAAGGATAACAATGCAGAGCAAGTTAATTATACGGGAGCTTAATATGGATGAGGAGGGGGAAACAATCCTACTTCAACACATACAACCCTGGGTGGAAGAATCAACCTAACTTCTTTTAGACAAACATTGTTAGAAGATAATTCAAACCCCAAGGACAACCAATTTTCGAGCAAGATAAACTGAGCTAAATGGAACCTAAGTTGGATAAGATTTTAGATAAAATTGGAGGCATAGGGAGGCACATAAGAGGCTTGATGTAACATCTCGTAATCCCATGTTAAGGGTTAGAACCCTAGAATAGTGTATATGAGAGTTTACTAAGAAGTTAGAAAGTTCTCAAGCATAATATAGCATTTGTTTTCATAAAATCGAATATTTGTTAAAACAAAATTCCAACACTTTGGTTTTCATAAAACTGAAACTTTGCCAATACACCAAAAGATACACCGAAACCATTACCTTGTCTTTTCTTCAATCCATGGTTGCTCCATCGTCAATATTATAGAATTTTGTACACTACAAAATTAAAAAAAAACATAAAAATGAAACCAAGACGGAAACATGATGATGATAAGCCACCCTCCTTGTTACAAACCAAACAAAGAAAACTTACAAGATAAAACTATATTCTATGGATAACCAAAAGAGCAAAACATACACCATATATTTTCTATCACATAAAAATATGCAGCATACAAAATTTAATTGCCAACCTATGCATCACATATAGGAACCAAAATCATGCATAACAAAATGGCTTTGATACTAATTGTTGGATCGAAAACATAAGCTTACTACATTTGACTAAAACGGTAGATTTCAAAACTTTTTTCGAAATTAAAATGCAGCAGAAGCATTATAACCAAATCAACATGTTTAATCCATACATAATATGGTATTGGAAAAATAAATAACATAAAAGATGGTAGAAATTATACCGACTCCTTGCTACAACTTTGACTACTCGCTTTAGTATCCTCTCCTTGTTAATGTATCCTCTCCTCGTTAGTGTATCTTCAACCAATCCGATCTACTACTTGTTCTTCTTGGACAATTTGGTTGACAAGATCCTTTAGTAGGAAAGCAGAAGAAATTTGGAAGAGATTTTCCTTAGTTAAAAGAAGCCAAAAATGAGACTCTTCTCATTCAAGTTTTGGCTATGCATGCATAAGAGGAGAGAGTGAGTCAAAAATGCAAGAACACCTTCTTTTCTTCTTCTCAATTTTGGTTAAACGTCAAAGAAAGAAGTTATATGCATCCAATGCATCACTTCATTCTTTAATCAATCATAAAGAAGCCAATAAATGAGACTATTCTCATTTGTTTAAGATGGCTATATAAAAAGACTAATAACCTAAATAAGACCCTCTCATTTTCGGTTATAAGATGAAAGAAGGGAGAGAGAGAACATCAAATGCACCTCTTCCTTTCTTTAATCAAATGAATGCTAAAAGGTTACATGCCAACATTAAAAGACAACCATTAAACTATTTAATGATAAGATCATTGCTCCATTTAATGATGATGAAGTATGATAAAAACCATATTTAATTTAGCAATTTAATGTTAAATGTGTAGCTACACATTTAGCTATAAAACCAAAATTTGCCCTTCTTTTATCTTTAATAACTTTGTTTCAATTTAATTAATCTAATTAATCAAATCAAACCAAAGTCCAACCTAATATTAAGTTTTCATTTGAGCTTCTAATTAACAATTAAATAACGCATGCCCAACATTCAATCATAGGCTTTAAAACCTCTATTTATATTTCTTACTTTTCTTGATAACCTTCCTAGAAGCCAAGTAGGGAATCTAATTAGACTTATATAATTCAAGCTTCAATTAGCCCGAATTAATTTAATGTCATTAGAATTAATTCCAACTTATTAACCGAATGTCATTCCACTAAAGACAATTAGTTGAACTCTTGAATTATTAAATATTATAAGAACATATGTTACAAATAAGATGTCCAATTGCAAACTTTATTACGAACCATATTATAGCCATCCGCATAATAAAGGGTAAAATTACTGTTTTGCCCTTACGTTGGTTTTCCCTTCTAGATCTCCCCTTTTACTCTATATGGTGATTAACACACAAGATCTCATCTTGATGTTAAGACTTGATGGATAGCTGGTCCATCAAACTACTAGTGCCAGTTTAATCATCAATCTCAGTAAAATATCTAGAAGTGATGATATCGCTATAAACTCTTTATTTGAGTGAATATTCCCTTATACAAGTTTCAATTAATAATTCCAACATATAGACACTAGATTGATACTTCGTAAAAATCCATTCCGATCATATCAAGAAATATAAGCAAACACATATGAGTTCACTACTCATCAACATTATGTTTCGTAATAAAATAATGTTAAGGTGTATGTTTTAAAATTAAAGTAACGACCTACTTTATTCTTTAAAAACATACGTGGTTCTAGATTCATTTAATAGTTCCATTATCGATAGTCAACTACTATTATGATATGAAACTCATCATTCATTTGAAGTAAATTCCTTTACTTATATGGAGATAAATTGCAACACTACAATCTAAACCATAATCAAGCGACCAACTTGATTATTCAATTGTGAATCAACTAATTTAGAATATAATAATATACATGATTCCCATACATCTCCATGTAGATGTATATTACTTAAAAAAGAATCTTGGTACCTTATGACTAGTTATATAATGCTCATACAAATAAAACCAAACTCTTCTTTTATTAATAATAAATATTTTCATTACAAAAGTAACTAGAAGAAGATTAAGATATATGAAAATACACTTGCTTTTCAGGGCACTATATTTACATAACTCCAACATTACTAAGTGCCCTAACCTTATATATGTCAATAATTGCACAAAACCAAGTTTTTCGCCTTCCCAACCCTTTTCCACAACCATGGGAATATGCCCTATAATTCCCACGACTTCGGAACCTTCAAACTGCTTCCAAAACTTAACTCTTTCATACACCTTCAACACCCCTTAACTATAGTTCATCAATTCCACTTCAATTACACCTTATTCATGCCTCAATTCCACTTCAAATTCATGTCCAAAACTAATTTAAAAATTATTCATTAAGTAACTTACAAATCAATATCTTTCGCACAACAAAACCAAATCAAAAGTTATCATACAAGGATCATTTTTCCAGCATTCATTTATCATGATCTTAACATATTTTATTCAATTCAAGTATCGAACAGTTCATATTGTAACATGAAATCAAGTTTAGCAATCCCCTGCCTTCTTAACTTCAAAGAACAACTCCAAAGAAGCAAGCAAACTAGTCTTCCAAGCAACCAAACAGAACTCCTAGATTAAGTTGCAAATTTCAGCACCAGCACAATAATAACACAGAAAATAGCAAGACCTATTTCTTGATACAATAACTTACAAAGATGTTAAGTGATGATGCTTCAAATTTTAGCAAAAGTACAGAAGTCTATGAGAGAGTAGGAGAGTTTCGATTGAGAGGAGCAAAGTGAAGAGAGAAGGAAGAAACATCAAGAATGAGAGATGATTCACCACCTACCTAACTCTTTGGATGCTAGGTGTTCTTGATTTAATCAAGCCATATGTCACATATGAAGGTAAGCTACTTGTCCCTCAATGAAGCCATCTACATGTCTTCATGTGTGGCTGTCGAATGTCATAATTCAATTAGGCCACTTGTCACTCAATCAATGTTGTCAAATGTTAATGCATCAGCTATGCTAAATGTCACTAACTCATAGGCTTAGTCATTCTAATTTTCATGTATCAACCTTTCTTGCCTCTTGACAATTGTCCTAGTCCAAATGTTCATTTTAATACCTCAATTCTCTAATGGTATTAATTAATTCTAATTCACTAAGTATAATTCATTAGACCAAAATTCTAGACATATGCAATTCACATTCAAATCGTAGCACAATTTTAACACCTATCACACAAGTGCTTTCATAAACATGTAACATTTCAACTAGGGTAGAGAAATACAAAGGATGAAGGATAACAAACTAAACATGGTGTGTATATACATAGTAGACAAAATTAAATGAGAAATAATCGACAACCTATGGCTTGGCATAAAGAGAAGAAGTAGGAAGATATGTCACAGCCATAGCCACAACCTTCATATACCAAATTCATACAATTAACAAATTATGAAAAATAATGAACAAAACACTTAAGAAATGTTTCTAATGTGATTCAAAATTTGGGGCCAAAGATCCAATCATCTTTTATTATTTTGTTTATGGTTTGTAAATGCTCCGAAATGATTTAAAGAAAAAATTGACAAGTTCTTTATGTTGTTATTCTAATTAGTTTTATTTTATATTGGAAAATCATTGAGAAATCATTTAATAATATCGTTATCGATATTTAATATAATGGCACCTAAATGAAACAAGGGAAAGAAAGTGGCAACTAGCAAAAATGTTCCTCCCCTACAATAACCAAATCAATCTTAACCTATCCAACAACAACAACCAACTTCATCCACCAATAAAGCTAGTCAGCAACAACCTGTATCTACCTCAGCTAGTGCTAAGGGATTTTCAAGTCTATTAATCTTTTCCACCTATAATTACAACTTATCAATAAATATATATTTACATGTTTAATGCATTTTTTCTTATCATTATTTTTTCATCTTCCAATACCGACATCAAAAAATGAGGTACACTAAAGGTTTTGAGTTGCAATGTATGAATATTGCAATGAACAACAAGTTATTTGTGCATATTGACACCTCACAAGGTCATCCTATTGACAAGATCTAATCAACAAAATTGTCCAATGAGTTAGTGATTATTGTCAGGATTGAATGGCCTTGACTTCAACATGCTAAGCAATTGAAGGAAGACAACTTGCTATAAAATGCTCCGAAAAAAGTTTTAGTAATTTTTCAATTTATTTAATTATATACATTTTTTTACTTATTTAAAGACTAGTTTCACTTTTACTTATTGTTCTCAAATGAAGCTCGATATTATCAATATCGAGATCCCTGAAGTTTCAAGTTATATGAGTTCATAGTTGAAACAAAGTGCCAAGGATCATTGTTCTCAACTACATAAATACTACAAATCTTTTCCTTCGGAAGAGGAGGCAAGGAGACATGTTCTTGAATGAGTGACTCTAGAAAATGAGAGCCAAATGTGTGAATATTGGGCCTCTGCCAATGTTAAATTTGTCTTCTTTCTCTTCACATTTGCTTCAATTAATCTTGTTATACAATTTAATGACTTTTTCTTTTCTTTATTTAGGAAACGTGTGATAAAGCCAAGGTTACTAGAGGAAAAATGAAAACTCTTTAAAACCAAGGCTCCAAGTTATTTGTTATCATATGAAATGAATTTGTAAGTTCTTTGTTTAGAAGTTATCATTATATTAGTAAATACAATATTATTTATTATGTTTCAATTTTTCCTTTTTTTTTTCATAAAATAGAGTTAGAAGGAACTTCATAAAGAAGAGTGTGATAGGATCACACTCTACAAACTGACACACTAGAAGGAAAGTGAAGGTTGGACGTCTGAAGAAGCGCATAATAATTATGTAACTATATTTTTATTTTTAAGTTTATTTATTTATGTAGTACTAATTAATAATATTTGAATTAAAAATTGATTTTGTTTTTTAAATTTTAGAATATGCTGCAGGAGTTGTTGCAAAGATCATTGTCTGACAAAAATAAGCCAAATGTAGATGAGATTTCCAACATCCCTGTACAAGATCAGGGTACGTCAAAGATTTTGGATATGGCCCTAAGCCAATTGGTTTATCCTCATCATAACTAGCATATGTAATGATACTTTAAGAGGAGAATTAGTCGCCTAAGACTTAGTTATAATGTAATGAAGAAAAGTTAGAACGTAAAACCGTATTGAACGAAATTTAGTCAAGCTTGACAAGATGGTCAAACAAATACTTGACTCAAATTATGTAAGTAGTAGTGACGATGAAAATGAGTTTTAGTTTGTACATAAGTTTTTTTGTTAACATTTGTAATTAATTTTTAATGACAAGTTATTTTTATCTAAAATATTTCTAATTTTTAATTATTTTTATTTTCATTTAATTAATTATAAATAAAAATCTAAATGTTACAAACAATAAGATGGATTAAAAATCTTACCAATAATTATAATTAAATGAAAAAATTAATAGGAATGTTTAGTAAAAAATCAAAATTCATTACCAAAATTTTTTAGCTACGTTTTTAAAAACATCGCCAAAAATGTTTAGAAATTTTAAAAATTAAAAATTAAATAAAAAATGTCACTAGAAAGATTTGGCTACGATTCTAAAATCACCAAAACTTTTTAACTACGTTCCATAAACAATCGCCAATAACTTTTATCTACGTTCTGAAAATCATCACTAAATATATTTTGCTACGAAATCTTAATCGTCACAAAAGCTATTACCTACATCTGCAGTAACGTAGCCAATAACTTTTTTCCACGAAAAGAAAATTTCCCTAAATATCTTTGGTAATGATTTGTTTTATCCTCACTTATCTCTTTTGGCGACGTATCTAAAATTGGAGTGAAATAAAATTTGCAACGATTTTGTAAAAAAGTCATTGATAATATTTTGTTACTATGATTTTGCGACGCTAAAATATTTTGACGACAAATTTGGGGCTTTTAGCATGAAAATATTCGTCGCCAAAAGCCCCCTTCTGCTGTAATGTACAAAGTATAATAATAAATCATCCACAAAACGTAAGTTAAAAAGTTTTAGATGTCTACATTTGTAACTGAATTTAAACGGCATACCTTGAGTAATATTATGAGATATAATCCCAGTAATAACTTCAATACATATTGCAAAGATATAAGGAGATATAGAGTCTCCTTGATGTTGGTTTATGCCCTATAGCCAATCGCTTTGATTCTAGTTTAGTGAAAAATTATTTAAAGGCATTCTTTATCTTGTACATGTTTAGAAGTATATGATAAAGTCCATGGGATAATTGTACATTGCAAATGAAATTATAATGAGATTCATATTGCATTTATGTATTATTCCTAAAATGTTCATAGTCATTGTTCTATTAAGATTGGACATTAATAGAACATAAAAAGACTAACACACATTTTGTTTTTGTTGGGCCCCAGATTCCTTGAATTGACGTTATTAAGTATGAATTGTGTTGATTGTATGATTTATTGCATAGTTTGATTTTATTGGAAGTGTTAGTGGAAGATTAAAATATATTTGAGTATAGTATGGTGTAAGTGGAAATGAAAGAGTAAGAATGTTTGAGGGCAAAAATGGAAGATCACTTAAGTTGGAGAGGCTAAGGCATTACATGGAGGGGCAATATGGTCCTTGCACATCCATTAAGGCCTAAGTGTTAGAATAAGAGAAAGAAAGAAAGAAAGGAAAATGAGAAAAGGAGAGGGAGTTGTCGTGGGTGGCTTGAAGGAGAAGAGGAGAAATAGGGTTTGGCTATTTTGGAGGTTTTCGAAGGATTGAAGCAATCTCTGGTAAGTTCAAGCTATTTTATTCTTGTTTGAGATGGATTAAACCCTAGATTTACTTGGCATGAGCTAGAACCGTGTGTTTAGAGGTTTTTCGGAAAAATGGCTAAAACTTTTAGGTTGATATTTTGGTATTTTGTGCATAACTTTTGAAGTAGATGTCCAAATGAGGTGATTTTTGATGCGTTGTAAACTAGAGACATAGAGCTACAAGTTTTGTGAAGAAATGAAGTTCTGAATCAGTCTATAAGAATGTACAATTTTGGATGGAAGTTGAGCATAGAATTTATGTTTCTTAATAAGTTATAGTTTGAATTGTTAAAGTATGACTCTCCGATTTCTACACCAAATTGATTGAAATTTTGGTTGTTTTATTAAGGAAATCAAGTGAGGCAAGAGAAGCAAGGGGAACAAGAGGAAAGGCATTCCTAAGCAAGTTATAAGCAAGAAATTCAAGGTGGGTTCATATTTATAATAGAGTAAATAAGTCACTCATTGTTTTGTTCAAATCAAGAAAGATTTAATG
>JAOTIZ010000004.1:21128132-21138580 GCA_027123425.1 Erythroxylum panamense
ACTATATTTTATTTTATAATAAAATTATTTATGCTAAATAATATTTAAAATATACTAACAAATTGTTCATTAACGCAAAATATATGCTAAATAATATTTAAAATTATTTTATAATAAAATTATTTTAAAATATTTAAATAAAATTGTTCAACGCAGACGGTGTGCGTTGAACAACGCAGACCAAGTGCGTTGATGAACAATGCAGACGATAGACATGGTATGCGTTGAACGTTGATGAGTTTATGTACGTAAGTGACGGAACTTACAAAAAAATAGCTTCCCGAAAAAGCTAAAATTTGGGCTTTTCTGAAAAGCTGCAAATTTTAGCTTTTAAAAAAGCTGTATTTTAGCTTTTAAAAAATCTATTTCTACTTCAAAAGTACTTTTAAAATTTGTAACCAAACACCAATCTTTTATCAAAAATAGCTTTTGCAGTAGAACAAAGTACTTTTGAAGTCTTCAAAAAATGAACCAATCAGGCACTTAACTCGTTAAATATGGGGCGCAAGCTAGCAAAAGCTGATAATATGAACACCGTGAAGTTTTAGTTAGTGCACTTTCAGTTCCAGGCTCAACCATTCTGCTTGTAGCTAATGGAAGCGCTTACTTTTCGATGCTTTTTTTTCTCGTACCATTATGATAAAGAATTCATTGGAAAATGATATTGAATTTCTACATAAAGCATCAGATATAGAAACATTTGCCAATTGAGAAACTGGCAATCAGCAAATACTTATTTTGACCGCTCCACTCTTAATTCGTTCCCATAAATAAATATATATATAGCGCCTCAAGGACCATCTACTGAAGCAGAATCATGGATGTTCTTCAACCTAAACAAAGTTTTCAGCCATAAGAAATTGGAAGCAAAATGATGGTATATGGGAGTCATTTTGCTACGTCACCATTATAGACTTGATTAATTAGGAAGCTGAGAAAGCATTAGTAACGAAATGCCTTAAAATCTCCTATGTCTGCCAACAAAAGCAACAAAACCGTACCTATAAACAAAGTAGATCAACACCTGGTGCATCAATTACCTAACGCCAACTATTACTATTGTCTGCTACGCACTCAACGATTATAGTGGGGGTGCAAAATGAACAGTAGTATTGTTTAATGATTGATTTCGGGTATTCTAAAATAATGTAACTCAACAAAGTTATAGAAATTCAGCCAAAAATAAAAAGAAAAAGAAATTCCGATTTCTTCTTTAAGTCTTAATGGACGTGATGTAACTTTTGTCCCTAAGAATTTTCCTAAGCTTTTATTAGAGCTTGACCAAACAATATGAAACTTTCTTCCCCCAATATATCACCATGTATGCATGATCGAACCAATTAATTTTAACTTCCAACTTTCTATAAAATATGAACATATCTAATGAGACATGTAACTTGATATGCAAACGTCTACTGGAAATAGGTAGCATCAAGATCTTGTTTGAACCGACAAGCTTTTGGTCTTAGCCATTTGAGGTCACCTGGGTGTCGTACTCTTATCTGATTTCTCTAAAGATTAGATTGATCTCACAGTACTCTAGTAAACCAGTTACAATTGGTTGCTTGAACGTGCCTAATTAATAATTCTAGCAAACCATTTGGAAAGACTGCTCAGTATCAAACTTAATCAAATGCATAAAATTAATGTATAATAAAAGAAGAGGTTAATCTTTTAATTTGTTTCATAAGTATTACCAGTTTGCTACTAGTAAGTAGATGTGCTTACCTTGTCCAACCTTGTCTGGTTGGTTTCCATCATCAGCTCCAAAACATGGTATTTCGCCCACTAGCAATGACACAGGTAAGTCAGTAAACAGACCTAGCTAGCAAATGAATTCCAGGCTTGTTAGCGCCATGAAACAAGGAAGTTATACATATACCAAGTAAATAAGGGAATTGGAACAACAATTTAACACCATCCCTATTCCATAAAATCTAACAAAACATCCCCTAAAAGCCTACTTTCGTTCAAAAAATAGGCATGCATGATAATACCGTGAAGATAATTAGTTATGCTGATAAATGTAATAAACATGCCTATTATTTCTATCGAAGAACAAGATGTCCTATTAAAGGAGTCATCAGATTCCATGTGAATCCGTGGACTTTCCTATACCAAAAGGCTTGACATACGTTTACTTCTTCTTAGTGTGCTGCTTCATGACATCCATATTCCTATATTGTCGTATAAAGAGGGTGCACAGAAAAAGACAGAAATAAGAGTAAGTTAATAAAGATTACACAGTAGAGTAGTTATTCCATATAGGTATGTTCAATCCGGTAAGCGTGTTCTATTACTGACATCGTGATCGTCAGTCACTTTTTGGAGCCTTCAATTTTGAATTCGAGTTGCCGATTCGAATTCTATTGTTATTAGCGTACGAACTTCAAATTTTTTATTCTTCTAAATATTGTTAAGAACAAAAAAGAGTTCTAACTTCTAATACTTCAATTTTTACTAAACTATTCTAAATTTATCACCATCTCGTTCATCATTCAACGAAGTTTCAAGTCTATTTTCAATTCTACAATCACAAAGTAACCTTACTACTTTAAAATGTAAAATTCATATTTTGTTGTTGCAATTTTGGATTCTTAAAATGAGTATAAAGTAGAGTTTGTTAGTCTTTCTTTTCAAGAGAATTATTATATTTTACACATCTACACATTTAAATGATATTATCTCTATATTTATTTGAAAGGTGTCTATTGGAACGTATGTAAATATATACACATATATATATTTCTAATTTTCTTTACCCTTAGATTTATAGAATTTGAAATGTAATAAAGAAAATATTACCGTTCTAAACCTTTTTTTATATAGGAAATTAGTTCATAGGATTGTAGACTACTACTAAATTACCTTGTAATAGCTCAAAGTTAAGCTTACTAAGAAAGAAATTATCTGACAACAAGCAATACCTAGTTTTCTTCTTTGGATAATATTCATGAAGTCATCCAAACTAAAAATAAAAAATAGGAATACTAAAATGTTAATTAATTGCTGGTAAAGGGTTATGCTTGATTTTTTAAAGATTATTTTGTTATTAATCATTTTTGCATTCTTATCGGCTCGATTTTTAATTTTCTAATAAATTTAAATTTAGACAACTTTTCCTTATATTACAAATTAATCGAATATTTATAAATAAAATTAGCATCTATGATTGTACAAGAAAATTCTCAGAGATTAGAATGATAGAGAGATTGCCATGGGAAGATTATTCACTTACATTTTTGGCAGCAGTACTAAATGCTTCCCTGTGGGTGATCTTCATATTATTGGCTTTAATCCTTTGAATCTCTTCCCTACATGCAACAAAATCCTTTCATAACTAATTAGTACATTTACGTACAAAATGCCTACCAAAATAACAATGTATACCTAAAAGTTATCATATGTAGAATTTGATTGAGAGACAGTTTTATTACTTTATGAACTGGTTGTATGCTGAAGGTGCTCGGTGTCTCTTTTTGGGAGCTGAAAGGGGAAAAACACAGAACTGTTCAACTCTTCCAATTTATACAGTTTCTTTGAAAATGAATTCAAAAGGTTTATAGGCAACTCACGTTGATTTACTACTCTTTCCTTGATGACCTCTGTGGCCGGTGGCCTGGTTGCTCTCTTCTTGAGCTTGGAAGAGCAGCTTGAGTCAATTCTAAGTTCTGGTAATGTTGAACTGGGAAACTGAAATTAGAGGAGGAAATAAAGTAAAAACTCATTGGAGACGGAGATTTGTGTATGGGATTGAAAATCAAATAATAACAAAAACAATCCACTTGTTCTCCCTTTTCCCATAAAAAGAAACTTAGATGAGAAATTGATATTGGAACTTAAATACATTATCTTTAAGTATAATTCTAGAAACCTTATACCCTCTATGATAGTCCTGACATGCTAGGCTATAATTTACTTATCACTTATAAACATTTACCTCAACTCTTTCTTCATTAGAACATAATACTAAAGTGATAAAAAATTAATCACAAATTTTTTAATAATAGGACAACACAAATTCTTACTGTTTATGAAATCCTTTATCAATTTAAAATATGTCTTAAAAAGAAGAAAACTCTATGACTAATTATCATATCCTTGTCTTAAAAAGTAGAAGTTTCGGCATAAATTTGTGCTACGCCGGTATGCTAAAACCTTCATAAGCACTTTTTCTTTTAAGAATTGCACCGTGAAAAAGGGTTGTTATAAGAAAAATTTTTAATATATTTCTCACGAAGCTATTGCCCTTGCTATTAACCGGACTAGAACATAAGAATGATGAGGGTTTACAAATACTCTAGTGAAACCCATTATGCAATAGCACAATGGCCATTGGTATAGTACTTTGTGGCACAATAGAAGTAAGGTGTTCTAGGGCATGATTTGAGACCTAACACAATTACATTCCTTCAAAATTATGTAACCATTATGATGGCCTTTCCTATGTTTGAGAAAGGAATCAAGAATATAATTTTATTTGAATAGGAACGAAAGTCTATAATGGGTCAATATCTCGAATGAAGTTCATGCAAGTTTAAAGAGTTTTTAATCTATATTTCTGTGGTATACGCCTACATCGACCAAAGTTCAACCAGCCCTTGCAATAGAGGTGACTATTCAATCATTTTCATTCTATACAACATGATTGTTTTTATGTGCATCTTTATTCATATGTATAAATCATGATGATTCCTACAGTGGATGTGATTGGTATATTTTGTTCTACAAGCTACTCCAACAATAGAAATCTAACTATTATCATATAGGTATAGCTTAATTTTGGTGAATTGTCCTATAATCAGGAAAAATAATTGCAAATTAATAGATTTTAAAACCACTCATACAATTACATATGTACATATATATACACTCCAACACATAATACTGGAAGTTTGTCTGGATGGAATTATTCGAGTATTACTTAAATGAAGTGTCCCATAATACCACTCTTGACCCAAAAGGTGGAATCGCTCACCCCAAACGCCCCCACACTCCGGCCCGACAGAGTAGTGAGGGGGTTAAATCACGGTTTGATCTCAGCTAGCTTCTCAACAAGGCGGCCCATTCCTCCCATTGCTGAGATTCGAACCCTGATCCTTGACCCAAATTAACCTTGCCAATGACCAACTGAGCTACCCGTGCGGGCCCGTAATACCACTCTTATTTGCTGGACAAACGATACTGGCCTTGTACGGCTAGAATCTATCTCTTACGGGCACAGAAATCGGGCCACATTTTATCTACTTGTACAAGTTTTCTCAGCCATCAACAATCACGCATCAACATCTAATCATATAGATATTATTACTCTGACAATTTCTAGGATTGTAAACGATTCTCAAAACGTGTTTTAAACGAAAGTAAACGAGCATTGACATGACTAAATTGAGGTACTGTATACGTCCAGTTTAAGCCAGATAAAGCCCATATTTACTAGAGGATGCTGTAAATCATGTCTCCAGAATAGAGGAAAAGGGTTAACGGAAAGAAACAATGTTACTGAGATCTGAGCCGTAAAAGCTTGTGTCAATCAAATCGACTTGAGGATTATATCTGGTGTTTAAGAATACTAAGAGTAGCAGCAATATCAAGAAGTGAAGAAAAGACGAGAGCAACCCAAAAAAGAAAAAGAAAAACCAATAACATCTAATTTCTTGTCCTTATTTTCAACCTTAGAAGCAAATTAAATCCCGAAGAAGTCTAAATTTTGAGAGAACATCACATCAGACATTCAAGTAAATGACAAAATAATCAAGCTTGAACATTCGATTTCCTCAAAAGAAGCAAGACTGTGAAAGGCTATGCCCTATGCCATGGCTTGTTAGTGGCCTAAAGCAATTTCATAAGAAACGGCACCTGAAAATCTTGACCCATTGACTGCAAAGTAGAAGCTCCGATGTTTATAGACCACATGTTTGCGCAGTATCCGCATCGGATGGTCACCATCTCACACAAACTGCTGCGTGGAACACTTACCTGCAAAACCACAAGCCATATATGTGTGTATCTTCGTTGTTCTCTCTTGATAAAAGAGTAACAGAAAAGCGATTGAGATAAACTTCAATGTGAACAGAAATGTTACAGAATCGAACTTTGCTGCATCGTGAAACTGCCAACTTCCAATTGATTCAGTCTAGGACCACTAGTAATGTGCAGTAGGTTTTCATTTTATTAAAACATATCAGATTAGGAAAACCTTGATGTGTGTCTTTCAAAATTTTCTCACTTTGTTTCCTTTCCAATCAGGAGTTTAAGGTGGATGTGTATGAAGTAGCTGCTAGAAATAAACCCTAGCAGGAACTTCAGTTCGTGGGAAAGTCGACTAAGATCATTCTCACTTTACGGTATTTCTTTGGCTGAGAAAATAGAACAGAATACTAAAAAGACCAGGAGCAATATTGATAGACATAACTGGACGCAGAAAAAGAAAAGAAAAAAGAAAAAAGAACTCATGAAAGATATACACTGGCGAAATCAGTTGTGTGACATTGACGTATGTTAGATCTGGTTCAGTTCATAAGCAAGTAAGACTAAGATAAAAAACAACAGAAAAAACCCAAGAATCTGTAGGATCTACTTGTGAAGAACTTTACAGATCTGTGAAATGAGAAGCCTCAGGTTAAATACCGCAAGAAGAATGCTACAGAAGTTGCAGGAAAGCAAACACAGTTGCTCAGAATCCTCAGATTCAAAGTTACAAGAGCTCAACATTTCCTCTCAAGGATTAACGAAGGCTAGGTATAGAGTAGCTATTAAGCCTAGCTGTTCGTCAAAAAGAGAAATCAAATTGTCATAACAGAAAGACCATGCTGAAGCGGCTATATAACAAGAACAAAACATGAAAGAGACAACAGAACACCAAGCGGAATATATTTTTAAGAAGACAGCGAAAGAAAAACAGTACAAAGAAGCACTTGGTGTATGTTTGTTCGTGTCTATATGCTGTTCGGTGCATGTGTAAAGCGAGAGAGGGAGAAGGGTGTTTCGATTATTGCTTGAAAAAGATCACATAGTTAAGATGACAGGAAGAAATCGTAGGGAACCGGAAGAGATGGGAAAGAAAGAGTGTGAGAGATGGCGAAAAAGGAAATGGTTTTTCTAAGAGAAAAATGTTTGAACTAGTGGAAGGAGAAAAGAGCATTAATATTGGGACAAACTAACAAGGAAAGGCTTTGGAAACATTTCTTAACTAAGCCAATTCATGTTAACTGTAATGGTGTAACATGAGAGTGACCTTCACCTCCTCTACAGCCAGGCTAGGTAGTCCAATGATAATAAGACCACACATATTATTGCAGATAGACATGTTTATTCATATCTTGTTATCACATGCACAGGGCAATTAATGAGGAAGAGATTTATTTGCACTTTTTTTGTAGCTCATTCCTACCTAACTCTTTCGCTTAATTTCTGCCCTTGTGTTGCATATCTTTACAAAATTTAGGAAACAAAAATGAAAATAAAAAATATGAAATTTATTGTAAAGTGAAGATAATAACTGTCATTGGTACTATTGTGATCATAGGGCGTACAAACATTACGATTCGATAACGACGATGGAGTTGGGTGTAATTCTTGTCGTAGATTATTTTGTGTATGTTAGGAATAATTTAGAAAGTATTACTTATGGTGGACATAGAAAAATCCAAATATGGACTACGTAGTAAGGTCCATTAAAATAAGTCACAGTTACACTACTCATGATTTTGCAATTTGCAATGTCATGTCGTCCTTAGAAATGTGGCTTAAGTAGCTTAACGATTCAGTTTCATGGAGTGGTGCAGTCTACTTATGTTTTCTTATATTTTTTTATTTTATTTTATAATTTTGGTTTATATTCTTAAAATCAATGTTAATATCAACACATTCGCTTCTTTCACTAGGATTATCCCGTACGCAACATTAAAAAAAAACGAAGAGAGAGAGTAGAGCCCAACGTTATGAATACCTTATTGATATTTATATTAGATCTGGTTTGAATATGATATAATATTGTTACTGGTCAATACTGGGTACTGATTTAAATAATTTTTAAAAATTATAAAATATTTTAATTTTTTTAAATCATAAAATAAACCCTCAATATAAAGTGCTATATAATTTCTAATTTAACATCAATCTTGTCTTCAAAAATCATTAAAATGGAAATTTGAAAGAACAACTATCTCTTTATTTCTATCGATATTACTTTTCACATATTTACATATAAATAATAATCATAATTAATATAAGAGAAAAAGTACATAATCATCATACATATATAAAATTAAGAATAATAAAAAATACTTAAAATATTACAATTTTATCATATAATAACAAATAATTATATCAAAACATCAAATAGAAAGAATAACAAAGTTCTATGACTCCATAAATATTACAACAAGAGTTCATATCGAGAAATATAACCAAGCAAAACTAACCCCCGAAACAAAAATATTTATAGTTAAAAGTTATATATTTATATCATATATATAAATTTTAATGCATGCATATCAAAAACAAGTGAAATTAAAGAAAGAGAAGAAATAAAAAACATGAAACTTTATTCAATTAAATATCCACTCAAATTGTATTGACTTTAATTCTCATTTGGTACAAAATTCTTCCCAAATAACTTGTCAATACTTTCTTATCCAATATTAGCTTCTAAATCACTCTCATCTATATCAAACTCGGTTCCTTAGAAATCCAATCTACTAAATGATCGATATTGTCAAAGTAAATTAGATCTATAGAACTATTTATTTTATTAAGAGCCCTAGTAAATAAATCAAATTAAATTGTTAAGAAATTACAAGAAAATATATTTAACTTAATAATGATAATAACATACATATTTCGAAACTTTAAATTATATTAAATAAAGACCAAGTTGTTCAATCTTTATGTTCAAGTCTATTACTTTTTTTGAAATGGATTAAATCAAATATGTTCTAATTCCTTTCACACCTTATTTCACTTACACATTGACAAAAAATTTGAATTACAACCTTTGAAATTTTAGAACACCACTTCCGAATTAATCCCCTCGATTAACTATAAGATAAGAAAATTAATCTTATAAACAAAATAAAGTAATGATTAATTTCTTACAAGTAACAAAACAAAAAAAATACATTTGGATTAAGTTTGCCTTTTTGACGAATAATAATGAGCATCTTAAAATAACCAAAGGCATCCTTATAAATCTTTATTTATGAGCTTAGGAGATATTGCATCATCACATAGGCAATAGTTATTGCACTAGTTAATAGCACTCTCCTATTAAATTTAGTTTTCTTGGTAAAACTTAGTCTAAAATAAACACTAGGGTTAAAAATGCCCCAGTTATAGACAATAAAGAATAAAATTGTCTTTCTTATCTCGCATTGATGACTGCAAGATAAGTTGCATACAAAGAAGATTTGTTTTGATTGTTTCCTTCGCCCTCTCTGTGACTTTATAAACATAACTCATTTTTATCTTCTCTTCAACATCAGTCAAATGAAGTACTCTCACAAAGGGCTCAGAAAATTAGATGAAAATTAATATTGGGACCTAAATTCATGATCTTTAAGTATAATTCTAGAAACCTACACTCCATGATTAGTCTTGACATAATGAGGTACAACCTACTTATCACTTATGAACATTTTCCGCAACTACTTCTTCATTAGAACAAAATAATAAAGTGATGAAAAATTAGTCACAAATCTTCTAATAGTAGGATGACATAAATTCTTACTGTTTATAAAATCCTTTATCATTAAATGAAGAACCCATACATGATTGTAGATGAACTTAGTCATTTTTTTTTCTTTTTTCACTTTTTGTACAGTTTCATCAATGATAAGGAAGCATCTAGCATCTCCTATATTTTCTAACATTAAGTCAATACAATGTACAACACAAGGAGCCCAATAAAAATAATTATACCTACTTTACAATCTTTTTTTAACTACTTTATAAACATAATCATTTTTAGTAATGAATTGAACATTATTTTCTATCCCAATTTCATTCAGAAATTTATCAAATATCTAAAACAAAGTACCATCATATCTAACAAATCCATCAAATTCATAAAAATTGCTTCTATCATAATCGTGGTTATAATCATGGTTAATGCTTATTATACCTACCATGGCCTTCAAGGCCATGATCGTGGCACTTGTTCATCCTCCGAGCTTTCTCCAAATCTTCTCTAGCTTTCTTTACTTGATCTCAAACACTAACAAGCTCATCAAGACACCTCAAACATACAAAATTAAAGCCCTATATCATGCTTTAACCCATATAACACTTAAAAACACAAACATATAATCACACTAAGACTAAACATGCACAAATAGTCTAATTGTTGGGCCCCGAATTTTTTTATTATATTTTTATTTTTATTATTTATTTATTGATTTATTTATTTATTCGTTTACTTTATTTATTCTCTATTTTGCTTTAATTGT
>JAOTIZ010000004.1:21189066-21200332 GCA_027123425.1 Erythroxylum panamense
ACACTTCTATTAAAATCAAATTATGCCATAATTCATATAACTAACATAATTCATACTTAACAATATCAAGAAAACAAGTTTGGGGTCCAACAATTGATATGAATGTGATTTGCTTAAGTTGATATGGGATAATGAAGGTCTAAGACTTGATGCATAAATGTGATATTGAAGTGCTACTCGTATGTGAATGAGAAGAAATAAGTGTTTCTTGACATTTATGTTGAATGATAGACCACAGTTCGATGATAAATGTATTCTAAATGTGAATGTGTATATGAATAAGAAAAGTGATTCTCAACTTAATTGTTGAATGCCGGACCAAGGTCCAATGATGAATGTGAAACTGACTGACTGAAAATATATGTGATTGATGCACTTTATTACATGAATGCATGAAACATAAAGGCAGTTGTGACTGGAGTAACCACCAAAAAAGAGCTTAAAGCTCAGATTGTGGAAAAGAGCTTCAAGTTCAAAAAGTGTATAAGAGCCGAAGGCTCACTATGTAAAATGAGCTCGATATCCCTGATAGATACGAGACAGTTATCAATGAGCCCAGTATCTACAATAAATATGGAATAGTTATCAATGAGCCCGATATCTACAATAAATACATGACAGTTATAGGCACTCGGTCACAACAAAGTAATAAATGAAAATGAGTCTCACGTGCATTGTATATAAAATTGATATGTATGTTTCAAATGAAAAAAATGATCTGTGTGACTACTCTGAATGTGAATTGTGAAATAAGTGAGCAAAATGATATGTGATGCTATTTGATTATGATTGAAATGATGTGAATTAAGTGATTGCATGATCTATATGTGTTTTGTGATTGAGTCACTCACTGAGTTCGCAAAATTCACCCAAAATTTGCAATATTTTTTTAGGCTTAAAAGAATTACCTCGTTAGGCAAACCGAAATAGCCACTGCATTCAAGTAAGAGGTAGAGGTTAGGATCAGTTTACATTTGCATTTGTATTTTCTTATATTTTTATCAAATTGAGTCTTCCGCAATTACTGTAAGATATATATTTGAATCTTCTATTTGTACTAACTTTCCAAAATGGAAAGGTTTGTAAATGAGAATGATCTTGAGTGTAATAATAACAAATGTGGTTTTGATGTTATGAAAGAAAAGAATGGGCCCGAAATTGATTATTGATTTTTGCCTATGCGTATGAAAATTGTTTTTAAAAAAAAATTGTACTGAGTTTTCGAGAGTTTGATCATTCTAGCAAGCCATTCTTGTAGGGTACGTACTCGGGCATCACTTAGGATGTCGGGTATGTGTCTTGTGAGAGTGGGATGGTACATTAATTTGGCTTCATACTAAAAAGGTTCATGAGACAAGCTTTGCATCTCCTTAGAAGATTAAGGGAATACTACAGGAAAAGATAGAGTAACCTATACATGGTTTTTATTGATTTAGAAGGGTATCAAGGAAAATCATGTGGAGGTGTTTAGAAGTCAAGGGGGTTCCTGTGACTTACACACAGATTATTAAGGATATGTATGAAGTGTAAAACTAGAGTAAGGACAACAGGAGGAGATACAAAACACTTTTCTATAAATATTAGGCTACGCTAAGATTCCTCTTTGAGTCCCTTTTTGTTTGCAGTAGTAATTGATAAGCTCACCAAGAACATCCAAAGGGATATGTCGTGGTGTATGTTATTTGCTAATGGCATTGTTCTTGTGAATGAAACAAGGGGGTGTCAATGCAAAGCTTGAACTTTGGACGGATATGTTAGAGTCAAAAGGTTTAGATTGAGTAGGACTAAGACTGAGTATGTGAAGTGTAACTTTTTGAGACATAGGGTGGTTATAGATGTGGAGGTAAAAATTAGTTCAGAAGTTATACCACAAAAGAAGTATTTTAAATATTTAGGATTTATCATCAAGAGCAACTGAGAAATTAATGAAGATATAATTCACTGGATTAGATCAGGGTAGCTTAAATAGAAAAATGCTTTAGGAGATTTGGGTGACAAGAAGATACCACTCAACCTTAAAGATCATTTTTATCGTTTCGAGATTAGGTCAACAATGCTCTACAAGATAGAGTGTTGACCCATCAAATAAGTTCATAGTCTTAAGCTAATGGTTACAGAGACGAGGATGCTTCATTGGGTACACAACCTTACTAAAAGGGATAAGGTCAAGAGTGTAATAGTAAGTGACAAATTAAAGGTAGCTAATATTATAAACAAATTAAGAGAAACAAAGTTTAGGTAGTTTGATCATGTTAAAAGGAGATATCCAGACGATCTAGTGAGAGGATCGTACTTAGAGAATGTAAGAGAAAAATGGGGAGGCATATGAAGAATTAGGAGGAAGTGATCAAAAATAATATGCAATGTTGAAACATATCGAGGACATGACCCACAATAGAAAACTTTAACGTGCTAGGATGCAGATAAAGGATCCCTTGTAAAGAGATCCTAATAGTTCTCTTATCATTTAACTGTCACCTCTTGTAGTTAGCCTAAAAGGAAATTACTTATTATTATTATTATTAGTCCTTCCTTCCTTGTGTGAGTAATTTGGAAATAATATTTCTACTAGTTAGGGGTAAGATTGCGTATTACTAAACTTTTCTAGATCCTGCATCTCAGCAAGATTAATATTGCATATTTTTATTGTTGTCGTCTTATACAATATTTTAATTAGACATAGAGTATAGAAATAACTTTTTACTCTATTTGATACTAATCATATTAGTTCTCCACCATTAATTGTTAGTTCTATTAATGATCTTTGTAAACTATTATAAAATGTCATTACATCTTTACCAAGGATCTTTCGAATCAATACTAATCGATAACAATAAAAAATTTTCTTGATTATTTTAGGATGATGAATTTATATTGATCAATCAACTACATCTATATATAGTCAATAACCACTGATCTACTCTTGACTAGAATAAATCATAAGCAGTAACAAATATAGAAATCTCTACATAGGATATTTTGGTAATCTAAAGTTAAATGATCAATTATACAAGAGTTACGTTGAAAATTTTTATAGAGCATACAAGTAATATTGTAAATAGAATTTTCTTATGAGATCAGTTTAATAAACTTGTTTTTTAATGAGTACGCATACTTTTATTCAAATATCTCCATACTTTATTTTATAAGATCAATTATAAGAAAGAAATATATCATATATTAGGTTTTATTTCGCTCTATTAATGTCCAATTTTAACAGAATAATGGCAAGAAATAATTTAGAAATAATACATAAAAGTAATACGAATTCCATAAATGTTGTTTCTGCATAGTTTCATTTACAATGTATACTTATCTTATATACTTTATCATATAAATCTAAATATGTATAAAATAAAAAAATAATTTTAAATAATTAAGTGATTAAACTATAATCAACCAATTAGTAGTAGAGGATAAACCAATATTTTAACCACTTGAACAACCCTTAAAATGCTTTCTTGTGTTGATTTAACGGCCTGATCAAATGATAGATTCATGCAAATTAGTTGATTAAATTATCGCTTCACTCATGAACTAATTAAGATAGGAATAGTGAATGGAACTGAAATGTTCATGATTTAAATTAAGCTGAATAAGTTACGAAAAAAAAAGGTATTTGTCATGCAGATATACAGATGAAGAAGAAAAAATATAGTTCTAAAAAACTAAGTCTTCTTCTCTGATAATTAAGAAAAGGTATTAATTTGTCGTGCAGATATAGTCTGAAGTCACATATAGTTTTTGTTTTTCCTTGGGATAAAAAAGAAGAGAAGGCCAAAACTGACAAAAAAACGTTGGAATCCAATGTTGAGTTTCTGACATAATTAAACATCATTGCCACGTATATATATGCGTTTGCATATATATGCATAAATAAAAAGAACATGAGTTGGCTAAAGTGCATTTGCATGTCAATCAACCAAACAAATCTTGTACATTAACTACTAAAATGAAATCAAATACAAAACAAAAAGGGTCCAAAGCCAGCCAGTGGCGTCCATTATTGTTTTCTTTTTCTACACACATTATATATACACACATTATATATATAGGAGCTGGCTAAAGTGCGTTTGCATGTCAATCAATCAAACCAATCTTGTGCATACCTAAAATGAAATCAGATACAAAACAAAAAGGGTCCAAAGCCAGCCAGTGGCATCCATTATTGTTTTCTTTTTCTACACACGATAAATTATGCCAATTGTCTCGATCAATCATCATCAGTATCATGACTCCATCGGGCATCAAAATCAGAGAAATACCATAACCCCTAAAAACAAAGCCACAGTGACCACCGTCAATCTCCCACCGTCCAATCTACCGACTCCATTTTGATCATCCGCCGTCTGATCAGCGGGATCCTCATCCGACGGAGCATCAGCCTCAGGGGAATCGGCTGTCGCCTTCTTCCTTTTGGTGCTCTTAGGTGCCGGTGCAGCAGGGGCAGCCTCCTTGAACAACTCTCTAGGAAGTAACACCTTATCAATTTTGTACAGAACCAACGGCTCCTCATCCTTAATAGTCCCCATTATCTTCGCCGTTATAACTTTAGTCTGCAAGTTTATCTCCTCCCCGTCACTCTGGACCGTAAAGTCATACTTGTTAGCGCCGTCAGTCGCCAACGTGTTCATAACCCCGTTGTTAGATTTCAACATCTGCAACGACTGGTAGACCGGGATTCCGTGGTATAATAGTAATGAAACTTTCTGAGCTGCAGTCAAATTCTTGTACTTGGCCATGAAGCCGTTGATAACGGTGTCGGTTGGGCAAAATACTGTCAGTCCTCCGTCAAGATTTTCCTCAAACGTGTCCTTTGCTCCAGAAGCTATAAGCAAGTCGGCGAATGCCTTGCATCCTTGCCGAGACATAATGGCGGTGAGGTTGAGTGTTGGAGCAGCTGTCGGTGCTTCCGCCTCCGCCGAGTTCAAAACCTGAAAGCAACAGTTTGCATTTTTGTCCAATCACATCTTAGTTTTTAAGAACCAATCAATTTCTAAGAGAAAACAAACAAACCTGGCTTATTTGGATAACAGAGATGTTGTACGGAATCTCAACTAATGACTTGACATAAACGGCGTTAAGCTTGCCGTCATTGTCTACAGCGCCAAAAGCAACTTTACCGCCTTTGGTGTCGGTAATGTTGACGTAGCCGGAGGTGCCGTCGGCGGAGCCGGTAGCTTGGAACATGGAGGAGGTTGAAGTAGAGCCGTCGGTGATCTGGTGGAGCTTCTTGGTGCCGAAGTAATCGACAAGGACGTGGAGGGAGAGGACGTTACGGAGCGTGTAGATGGAAAGTTGCTTGGCCAAGAGAGAAGACATGGCTGCATTGTCGAGGGCGAGGACGGTGATGGTCTGGCGACGGTTGATTTCGGCGGCAAGGTGAGTGAGGGTGAGGTAATGGTTGAAGGTGGAGAAGTCGGGGTGCTTGGCGAGGATGCGGGTAATGTTGTGAGCGAGACAGGCGGGGGAGAAGAGGAAGAGGAAGAGGAAGACTGAGAGGGAGAGAGAGGAGAGTAATGGAGGCATGTTGATTATTAACAGATTGAATGAATCAAGTGAAAAATAGCGAGATGAAGAAGACGAAAGGAGAAAGCTCTTTTAAAGATGCTCTAAGTGGGGAACGGAATGGAACATCGACATGCCAGCTTGGCATTAAATTAACAAAATACTAATTTATGAGCTTAAATACATACAAGAGAAATAGAAGGAAGAAAGTGGCCTTAGGACACCTATATATATGTATCTATCCTGGTCTTGCATTCTTTCACTCATTTGTTCAGTCCTTTGGAGTCACCAACTAACTGCAAACGTAGTACTCCGAGTGATTTAAGTGCCAGTTCATAAATATCAGTGTATGATTTTCTGGATGGTAGATAATTATTTTTTTACTAAAAACAACGATGATCCGTATAAAAAGAGAAAAGCAAGCACGATTCGTTTTCGAATCTTTCGTGGGGTTAGGGTTACCAACAACAAATTGCAATGAGCCTATTTCCACCCAGTACCTACTACTAATAAAATATGTTGAATTTAGCAGTTTATTCGAGTGGTTACGATGTGGGAGCCACAAGTGTCGGCAGCCAAGATGATATACCAATCTGGCAGTCAGGGTTAACAACTAGGTGTCGCCACGTGGACAGCGGCAGCTTAGGTGTGACTTCTAAGTTGATATCCACCACCGACGATCTACCCATCCATTTCTTATCCTGTAACTTTTCTTATGGTTAAGATTTCCCTATCAACTACGCTTGCACCCTAGCTATAGCATAAACTGTACGTGCATCTAGGCTGTACGTTTTTATTAGAAAATGGTCTACTACAATCCACCTAGATTTCCTAATAGCTGTTTACTTTGTCGGAAAAGCAAATGTGATTGACTTTTTACAAAAAATTAATCAATATTGTAATATTCAATATAATTGTAGCTAATATCCGTAACTAATTGTCAATCTTATGAAGATAACGATTACCTATAATTACCCTTTTTATTATCTCACCTATAGATTGATTTTAGATTTTAATAAAGAAAATAAAAACCTAAATAATTATAATAAAACAGGGCAACAACATTGAACATAGAAATAAGGAATCATTTAGAAAACTATCAATATTGAAAATTAGTATCTAGGTTTCAAATTTTCCTTAAAATCCTTAATTTATTGATATTTTATTATGTAATTGTTTTATTGATTTATTGGATCGCGGAGATTCATAAGATATACTAATAGCTGACTTTGACTCTACTAACAACTAATCCTCAAGTTTTTAACTAAATTACTCAATTTAAAGTTTATAAGATTGCTTTATTGATTTATGAATCCCTCAATTAGGTTTGACCCTAATTCGGAAGATTTATATCTTCCCATCTTTAGAGCTGCAATAAACTCCTTTCAATTATAGTAGATCTATTCAAATTTAGGACTTCTCATTCTCTACGTATGAAATTAGATTATGATCTAATACATCCAGGTCTATTAGAACATATATTAAACACTTAATTAAACCACAATAAATCAATCAAAACAATTGTATTAAATAAAAGAATTAAAAACATCTTGTAGCACAAGTTCGGGTTCATCTAACCTAGACATTAAATAAGTTTAGATACACATAATAGAAAATGAAATCAAACATAAAGTAGAAGAAAAACGAATAGAAAACAAAAAGTTCATAATTCTAAATCTCCCATTCTCTTCTATCTAATGTTCATGTAGGGTAAAGGTTTAATCTTTTATTATGTTAGATCTTTCGATGATTCTTCTGCTTTCCACGTTCCTAGATCAATATTGTCCCTTCTAGATGTTCTCTATGTTTGGATCTCCAAAAGTCTACTCCCCTCCATTTGCCTTCTAAAAATGTTTTTATATTGAATTCTAGGATTTTGGTCGATGCACGATCGTGCATTAGATCGTGTATAACCAAAATCTCTAAAAATCGTGAATCTACACTGCTAAAAGAAGTGCACGGTCGTGCATTACTTCTGTGCTTCAAATCTTTATTTTATATCGTGTTTTCCTTTGAATTCTCCCCTTTTAAGTCTATAAAGACAATTTTACTCTGTAAATACACTTAGAGCTAATTAAGTACCAAATATACAATAAAAGTATATGGGGTAAAAATATAGTCAAGTATGTATCTATCAAAATACTTCTTCAAAAACAATCAATCTATTAGTTAAAAGTAATGTTATGTATTATTGGACCTTCTCATGTATCAACAAGATTTTTACTAAATTGTTGTTATTATTTCCTATCATACGTGACTAGTAAATTTAATCAAAGTGACAAGGTCTAGTTAAGATCACTAGAAATGTAATCATGTTGGCTAGCAAACATTATCACCAATGTTTTTGGTTTTATTTTTATATCAACATATAAATATTAACATAAATTTATTATCTAATAAACTATAAGAATTTGATTAGTAAAATGAATTTCTACACATCTCTATTAACATGATTATGGTATTCCACTATTTTGTTTACTGGTTATAGGCCTAGTAAAATAGATTAGGTTCACATTGATGTAATCCAAAATCAATGAATTTGATTTGAATCGATTGACTTTTAGATCAAACTTAATTTTTGTTTATTTCCGTATTCCATACCTACATTTCGCACTCTTTTCTTCTTCTATTCTCTCAAGTGTTACCGTCACCCGCTAACTCTATCTCTCAAAAATATTTCTATCTCAATTCTTCTTCTCATGTCACAACTCCAAGCATTTTGATTGAATAACAACATTAATTTTTATCTCCTCCTTTGTAGTTACAAAAATGTTTAAAAAATCTTCTTTTATATAATTACAAGAATTGAAGATTTGTAACATCAACTTTTTTCTTATGTTTCCTTTTTTCTCTCACTTCTGTTTCTCTCTTAAGTACTCTTCTCTATAGTTACATAAATTGCAAATTGGTAGTGTCAATTTTTTTTCTTGTTTCATTTTCTCTCTCAAATCTTTTCTTTCTTAAGTCTTTTTATCTGCAGTTACAAGAATAGCAAATTTGTAGCATCAATTTTTTTTCTCATGTTTCTCATCTAGATTTAGATTAGGATTCTAGAATGATGGAGAGGAGTCAATAATGGAAAAGGGTTAGATCAGGTCAAGTCAAGTTAGGTTATATTAGATTGGGTTGATGTCAAACTTCATATGAGTTTTAGGCCATTTAAAATATGATTAGGATCGGGCTCAAGCGACATAAGCTAGGTCATATAAGGCTTCAGACCTAGTTTTAATAACCCTTAAATTGCTTTGGGATAGGTCCGAACAACAACTTTAGGCTTGATGCAGTATGGCCTTTTAACATTCCTAACTATTATGTAATGTCCATAGTTGATTGAAATTGTGAAGACGTTTTTAACTGTAGAAAAACATTTTTGTGTCCTTTTATTATTATTGTTTCCTTTTCTTTCATTTTTCTTAAAATTTAAAAATTTTCTTTTAAAAGATTTGAGAATGTAATTTTACAATAATATCAAATGTAATAAAGACAAATAAAATGTGCTCTATATGAGAATTAATACTTTTGAGTTGAAACAATCTCAAACCATATACAGAAAAACTTGAAAAACTATTTTGAGTTTTTTCAAATATAAAATAAGTCTTTTGCAACAACAATAACAATAATAGCTTAGTAGAAATTTTATTGAGACGTAGGATTTGGGTAGACCCAAAAGTATGTAGCCTTATCATTAACTAATAAAGAGATTATTTCTGATAGACATATAAGAAAAAAAAAGAAAAAAAATTAAGAACTATTTAAAGAAAACAATAACCAAAAAAATTAACCAATGCCTGCATAAAAATAACAATAAACTAAGATAAGAATAAAGAAATTAAATAATAATAAAAAAGGATAATAAAATAAATAAATAAAATGCAGATAAAGACGTAAAGAACAAAATAAAATAAGTAAATAAATAAATAAATAAGGAAGAAGAAAAATAAATAAATAAAATAAACAAGCAGCTGAGGGAGAAAAAAAGAAAAACACTTAATTAAAATGACTAAAGGGGAAGCACTATAAATAAAAGTGTTTATGTCAAAAGAACTGTAAAAAAGAAAAAAAAAACCTCTCTAGACGAGATCCTTGACATGTATTATAGTTCACCAAAGTTTCATGTTAAGGTCAAGTCCTTGGTAAAATAAAAAAAGATAAAGGGATATTTTAAGCACAAATGTCTAAAATTATTAGCAAAATTTTCATATTTATCAAAATTCAAAACCTAATAAATTAATTAAATAGATATATTTATACCTATACATATATAGCGTATAACATGTAGCATATATTTGTGTTATTGGCAATTAAAATAATAAAGTTAACTTCTCATTATTTGATGGTATTGATTATTTTTAAATTCTATCTAAACATCTTTGCTAGTCTTTAAACATTTAAAAGAGGACATGAATGAGAAGTTTTGTTTATAAAAGTCTTTTAGGGATGAATAATACTTTTTGTGTGTAGTCGTTTGGGTAGGTAACAATGTTAATCTAATGAAACAATTTATTTAGAGATGTTAAAGATACTCTTCTCATTAAACAAGTAGCTCTACTTGGTGTCCAAACCTATAGATCATTAATTATGTTATGATGTTGGAAATTGGGATAGAACTTGGTGACCTGATGCTGCTCCTGTTTCATGTGATATTTAGTCTATAACTTATGTGTTAGAAGTCCAAATGGCTTGATTTGTAGTGTTTTGGAAACTAGAGACACAGATGGACAAATGTCTAGAAGACCACGAAACCCATTTTTGACTTTTTCCATACGAATATTAAGGAACAACTAGACTCCGTCATGTGATTTGTTTCTGGACTGATAATTTGCCTATTTTTAGACCACTTTGGGGTTTAGCTCAAATTGCACTGTTTTAAGTTTGCTTTCATTTATGATTTTTACCAAATCTTATCTGAATCTTTTTAAATGTGTATGAAACTTTTTGAACACCTAGAAATAAATGAAATAGGACTTACCACATGTGAATTGCGAGACTGACCATTGAAATATAAGATTGAGCATAATGCATTTTGAAGAAAATTTACATTTACATAAATGATTTGTATGCATATTCATTACTCATATGTGTATAGCATGATTATACAAGTGTGATTTTGATACCCTTCTAATGGTGGTAAGCCATGAATTGCATGTATAAACGTAAATACATATTTTATGATTTGAAGTGTATATCATAAGATTTGTCAATATATGAATTGTGAAATTAGCAAATGGTTAAAGGAAATGTTATAATGCCTGCTCTATTATCTTGGTGGTGGATAGATGGACATACCTATAGGGTTACAGTGCAGCAGCTACAATTTGACACTAGTGGTGTCCACAGTTTGATACCTTCGGGTATCCCCAATTCGATACCTTTGAGTATCTACAGTTTGATATCTTCAGATATCCACATCACCCATTGTCCACACCCATAGAAAATGTGCAGGTGTTGGATCCTGTTTTCGGAACCCAACCTCAAAGAAAACAAAAGATCATCAAACATTTTAATCGTGGTTTCATCGAACAAACGTGGGCTAAAAACAAAGAAATCCAAAAGCTTAAGGTCAAATCAAAGTCCCGTGTGGAAACCAAAGGAATCGAAAGCTTAAAGAGCCAAAGAAATCGTAAGGCTCAGAAACAAAGAAAACAAAAACGCTTAAGGACAAAACTCTTAACTCCAACATCCGTAAACGCATACTTTAGAAAAATACAAACGCGTTGGAAAACTACAAAGACGATCCGATCTACCTCAATCCGCTTAG
>JAOTIZ010000004.1:21200432-21210949 GCA_027123425.1 Erythroxylum panamense
AATAAACCTGTTCCTCTATAATTAGAGGCCAGTAACATGCTCAATCAGTGAATGCAATGAAACCTATCAGTCTGTCCTAATTTACCAGAATGTCCTGCTAACAGTAACGGGATGTTACATACATATTAGGGAAAACTAAATGAATATGTCAATGATTTCTTTAAAAATGATAATGATATGGATCCTAATTGGTCTAAAGAGGATTTAAATATAGACACAATTGACATACCTCCAAATATCTTAAATATCGAAATAGAAAATGATGATGATGAACAAGATTCAGAATTTGATGACACCGGTTGGTATTAGATGAATATTGATCAATAATTTGTTATAGAAAGTCTTTAGCAATTTTTCTTTTTTATTAAAAATTTTAATTTTCTTTACTATATGTTTTAATAAACTTTATTAATCTAATTTTTTTTTATTTTTGTAGGTCTTTATAATGAAAAAAGGGAAGAAGCAAACATATGCAACCAAGTCCATTACAATAAGGCCTATGACAAACTTTTTAAGAAAGCAGTAGAAGAAGACCATATGGGGAGTAAGAGTATTTGGGTGATAGTGAAGAGCAATACCAAATCACTAAAGAAAACATACCAATAATAATATCCAACTATTTTCCATGATAATATATAAGTTTTCTCATTTATTTTAGCATACATATGTGTGATTATTCTATTGTTAAATTTGGTTTACACATAGTTTCCAAAGAAACGGTTATTTATATTCCTCTTTGTATTATGAATGTAACTTTTTATAATTATTAATATAGATAAATAAACTTATAATTTGTTCTTTTCCATTATATGGTTTTGACACTCACAAATTTAATAAAAAGAGAAGGACCAATCCTCTAATAAGAATGGCATACCACAACCTTTATGTCCTTTAGGTAGTGATATTAACTTTTTAAGGAAGAAAAAATAAAAGAAACTTGTTAAGAAACAACCACAAGTGGCATATGTAAGTGGAGAGGATGAACCATATGAAAATGTAGTTGAAGGCAAAGCAGTGGAACAGATTGGTCAAAAAGAGCTTACTTTGATAAAATGGCAAAAGCTACTAACTAAAATTATATAACAATAATTAGAACCACATGAAAACGTAGTAGAAGGCTAAGCTTCTAATATTCCCATAAAAGTGATTGCAATACAAGAAAATGGAAATGATATAAACATAAATGTGACAGAAATTGCTACTACTCAATACAAAGGTAATCATATATTGTATTATCATTTAAATGATTTTGCTAATTTATTTTAACTTGAATAATTTTTTTTCAATATATAATTTGTAAAGAAGTGAGAGGTCCAACATTGGTTAAAGGCGTTAATGCAAGAATTGTGGAAAATACTTAAAGAAAAAAGATTTATGGAATAACGCAAACTAATTTTATTTAATGCTCTTAATTAGGTAGTTGGTATTGATGAGAAGACACTAACTGAATTTACACTTTTCTTAGGTATTGTGGCTCTTAAACAAAATCTTGCACTTGTATATCATGTCAATTAGTGTAACATTCTTAAATAACCTATTTAGGAATATGTAAATGTAAGAAATCATTACATTAATACTTCTTTCTGTTTGATTTATGATATTTAAATGAACATTTATTTCATTACAGAAGAGGTATATTATACCAATAAAAGGTAAAGAATGGACTTCAAAGACTACTAGAAATGCATGGAGAAGTTACAAGTCTAGAATAAAGCAAAAGCATTTTAAACAATATGTGACAATTGCAAAAGAATGGTCAATCATCCCAACTATATAAGAAAAGAAGTCTTTGAGGAGCTCATTTCTCATTGGAACCACCCAAAACTAAAGATACGACATTTGTTAGTACTTTTTACAAATTAGTTTCATGACATCTAATTAATATAATGTTCAATAAGTAGCAAATTGCTGAAATAATTATTCATATAAGAAACAACGAATTGAAATGGACATAGCTAGTCCTAAAAGTTTTACAAGTATTTATGCTAAATTGGTAAGCTCTTTAATGAGTTATATTCTATCAACTTATTTCAAAATTCTAATTAAAAATTGTTTCTATGGATAGAAAAATAAAAGAAAGGATAAAATTCCACTCTCTAATATAGAAAAGTATCTTCCAACTTATATAAAAAATCTTGTACAAGTGTACAAATAAGCAACTGTAGCTATAAGGGAGAAAACTGTGAGTAGTGTTTCTAACAATTTTTTATATCATTGCTATTTTCATTAAGATACCCGTATTCATTGCTCATTGTGTGTGTTTTTGATCTTATTGTGTTATGTGCTATTCGTATCACTTATATACCATTTCATTTATTAATATGTTCTTCTTATCAAAATGATTTATTTCTAGAATAATTGTAATTTTATTATTAATTCGTTCATTTTATCATAAGCATATAAGCACATCAGAATGGTTTGGGTGGATCCAAAAAAGAACGTACTACACATTTCTCCTAAGGGTTCTGTGTAGTAGTAAACAGAACGTACTGATGCAATCTCACATAATGATTTTGCATAACCGTGAACTTATGAGAGCCCATGAAGGAGCTCCATGCTACTAGATGGCAGGCGGGAGAAGCCTTTTATCAAAGTGCACTTGACTTAACTTAGGGGACCACCACAAACCTACATAACATGTAATTTATGACTTGTAAACTTGTTGTTCAAAATGGCACATTTTCGAAACTTGATTTCATATACTTGTAAATAAATTGCCCAAAATGGCACTCTTCTGAATCTTGACTTTTCATAGACATGAGATATTTCGAAAACATTTCTGAAAATATGATTCCATAAACATCTATCTTTTCACAAAAATTCATTTTCAAAATCTTTTCACATATCAACACAATTCATATATCAAACATATAACAGATTTTCAATTCATTCAAGAAGCGATAGATGCAACACTTATGATGCAATTGAAATCATTAAACTATCTTGATTCAAAGAAAATATGTAGTGGCTAATTTACTCTATTATAAACACATATCCACTTTGATTTCCTTGCTTATAAACTTGTTTAAAATGCCTATACTCTTGCTTCTTTTGTTTTTCTTGATTTTCTTGATTCTTCACCAAATGACGAAATCTTTGGCTTCAATGGAAGCTCTTCTCTTTCTCTACCTTTTTTCCTTCTTGAACAACCTCAAAATCTCTCTTGAAGGCCAAGAAAATTGAAACTGTTGCTTAGTTTCTCTTCTTTTCTCTCAATCATCGAAACCTCTTTCCTTTCTCTTTCTTATTTCTCTTTTTGTGTCCCAATTAACGTCTTCTCCTTCTCTTAAATATAGGACTACATTTTTCTTTTCCAATCTTACCCTTAATGAGTGTGCAATGTCCCTTTTACCCTTCCTTATATGCCTTATGTTCTTTATCCTTAAGTGTCTTGCCAAAACACCCTTGAACATTTTTATAACCTTAACACTTTAATTCTAGTTACCCATTCAATAAATCCTACTAACTTTGACATAATAATTAGTTCGAAAAATTTAATCTATCAAAACCTCAAAGATCATTTAAATCTTGCTTATTCACTAAGAAAAAAATTTGAGGGCCAACAAATACTTTTGGTTATAATTTTTCGAAATTTTGCTATAATATTTAACTATAGGGAATTGGCAACAATTTATGAGATGAAACCAAAATGTCGTAACTATAGTTTTGTTGAATGATTGGCTTTTTTTTTTAGCCAATTGTCTTCATTGTTGCAATGATTATTTCTTCATATTATGTGGTCGCGAAGCATCCATTATAAAACTTGTATCAAATATATAATTTGTAGCAATGTTTAGTTTTTAAGCATAAATAGGATTCTGGTTTTAAGTTTGAGCATTTAAATTTCATGATAATTGAGAGATTTATAGTAAGGAGATACGTTAGTGTAGTAACACTTTTTGTAACTCGTCATTTTGAAGCATAAAATGCCTTCCTTGAATTTAAGAGAAAGCAAAGTTATTATATACAAGGAATTCCATAACTCCATGTTTTATTGTTTCTATCTTAGGAGGAAAAATATCTTTATGATAGTTATAAGGTGATAATAGTAGTAAAGATTTAAACACATGATCTAAAGTATATTCATACGAAAATTTAATCTTAAATCTCTTAGTTAGTATAAGAAGTGCAAACTTTTGGATGTCTCTATATTTAAAGTATTTTTATTAACACAAAATATTCTTTTACCATATGAGAGGAGTGTTAGAATTTCATAAGTAGAGTTGTTTGATATTGAAAAAATACATAAGCATAAAGTGATTTATACATGAAATTAAGACTCATAATTCATTACCCTATTTTATTAGGTTGAGGTATGATGTCTTTTTTATATATGGGTTCACTTAGCCTTAATCAAATTTCTACAAAAGCCTTCGGAAAATCCTTCATTACAATTAGAACAAGGTTTTTCAGCATCAATGAATAAAGATCCATAGATTTAGGTCGAACAAATAGTGATTCATAGAGTGAGTTAAATAACATAACATTGCTTATAAGTTAAGGATAAGCTAGTACAAAATGGATGTATCTATTTGTGAGTGAGAGATGTTGGAAATTTATACGTAGAAGCTAGTACAATATGAATAGATTTGCCTATAAGGAGGAGATGTTGACATTTCAGAACTAGAATTATCTGATATATGAAAGAAATATAAGGATGAAATGAGTTGCTTAAAATTTTAGGTTGAGATATGATGTCTTAATTATAAAAATTAGCTCATATTTTTTACATGATATATGAATTATATAAGAAAGGTAGTTACAAGTTTTCCCACACTGCATGAATAAAATAATTTTGCATAATTATTTCAGGCATACTGCATAATTCTAACTAAGGGGAAGAAATAAATGTCCTTGAGAACTTTCTTACACTCATGGTGAGCAGCGGTAGAGATTTAAACACAGGATCTAATTTATATTCATGTGAAAATTTAAGCTTCGATCTCTTAGTTGTTACAGGAAAAAAGTGCGAACTTTTGGCTCTTTTAAACATAAATTGAAACTATTTTTAGTAACACATAATTTTTACGATTTGACATATGAGTGGAAATTTATAGGTGAATTTATTACACATATCAAAAAGATGCGCAAGTAATGTGCAAAGATGAGGCTTATAACTTATTTTAAGTAATAGGTATAAGTGTAGCTAGAAGTGCAATTATTATTGCCTTTTTGTTGAGGCAACAAAAATTCATTATGTTAAGACGACAATAATTTTTTGATCAGATAACAAAATAAATAATGTTGCTTTAAATTTTGACTAAAGTAATAATAATTTCAAACTATAACAATAATTGGAGTCTTTATAGGGCAATGAAACGATTTTTTTAGACAACATTTAATGACAAAAGTTCCCGTTTATCTTTTCATGTTGATGTAAAAAAAAAACCTATTTCATTGAGTAAGCTACAACCATACATAAATTAAAGACTAAAAAACTGCATTTATATATGTTATCATATATTTCATGTGGACTTAAGAAATTCAACCTTTAACATATCCAAAATACAATAGCCAAAAATTATTAGCTAAATATACACCTCTATTATCCTCCTCTAGTCCATATGGAATATATGTACAATAATCAAAATACAAAACATAATAAATATGTATGACACTCCAAAATCTTTCACAAAGTAACTCCTTATCCACTCCTAATCATTATCAATAGAGTCTATAACTTCAAATGTTATGGAATGTGGTTCAAAAGGAAGAACCATTCCTCTCTTTTACATGGCTCGCCTCTTCTAATTCTATATGCAAATGCAAAATGAGATGGTTAAATAATAGGCAGATGGGCTGATCTGAGAGGAATCATATGTGATCAGTAAAATCTGTCACCTGTGTGTGTTGTGACTACTTCCCTGCTCTGACAATTGAACGGCTCCGGCATGCCTATCACTAGTTTCATTACTTGCAGGCGCATCGGAAAAAACAGCCTGAGGCTTCTCAAGTGTTGGGTGGGCATTATAAAATGCAAAATGTCAGCACAAGCTATGTCTGTCTTCAAAAGGTGAAGGAAGTTAAAAGTGGTTAATAAAGCTCACGGTTGAGAAAAGTGAGAGCTAGAGGGTAAAGGAAATTAAACATTACAATGAATTTGATCAATGCCCTAACTCCTATCCAGAACCAATATGCACATGGGAAGAATCCTCGAGCGTCATAACTCGAAGTCCAAGTGGAATTGTTGAGTTGGGAGCATTCTGAACATTGTAAAACAGATGAAAAGATGAGTTCAAATTCAAAAGGTAGATGCTCTAAATCTAATACAAGTGGGTGTTCAGGGAACTTACGTGTCTCCAACTTTTTCCAAGGAACTGGTTAACCAATATTGCATTCTGGCCATACATCATTGCAGAAATCGAACTGATAGGTATGAATCGCAATAAACGAAGAGAGAGAGAAAAAATGGAGAAAAGCACATCTGCAAAAAGACTGATACAAAAAAACACTTAATTTGTAGCCTTCTACAATCCTCATTTTTAAAAGTCTGTACTCACCAAAAAAGACTTGAGAAAAATAAAGAAAAGACACAAATAAACACCAAAATGAGTTGATATCGACACCCCCACCTGCGTTTATCTCCAAAAAGGCTCTGCTTTGCCTTCTTATTGTAGAAGACAACACCAGTAGTGCTTGGTAGGGGAAATAGCAATTTATCGACATTGTCCACCCCCAAAAAGCGTCTATTTGGCAAGGAAGTAAACTGATAATGAGATTGATAAGAGGAGAATTAATGAGGGATGTATGATTTTCATAAGTGGATAAAATAAAGGAAATTTTTAGAAAACTTGGATTGAACACTAGGAGAAAGGAGAAACCTTACCTGTATCGCCAGTGTAATCCAAAGTTGGAACTTGGAAGGGAGAAGAAGACACCAATGTCCCGGTAGCCATCTCCAAAGGTACAAAAGTATGAACCCCTTTCTGGAACGAAGGAAAATAAGGATAAAATTTTTTATAAAATAACAGAAGGAGATATAATATTATTTTATAATAGGATAAAATGAAATATTATATTATTATATTATTTTGAAAGAAGTTTTATAATAAAATGAAATAGAATAAAATTAAAAAAGATAGTTTTATATTACATTTAATTTAATCCTGAATAGTAAAAATAAAAAATCTTTGATTCGAGAATTTAGAATGAAGTGTAAAATGATAAATAATTTTACATTATATGATATTGTAAATTTTTCATCCAAATTATATTTCATTATGTTACATTAGAAAATTTTATATTTATGCCAAATAATAAATTGTTAAATATTATATCTATTTACGTTTTATTTTATTTTATTATATAAAAACTTTATATCCCATCAAGCATAGAATATTAATCGTTGTCTGACTATGTAGAAGATCTAGAAATTACGTTAAAAACAAAGAGGAGTTAAAATATATGAAATAACAGCACTTTAATTATTACTTATATATATAAAACAACTGTTAAATTTATTGCGCATACAAAATTTTACAACAACAAATTTTAATTTTGTTATCTTTTTTAATATAAGGCAATAATTTATTATTATGGCTACATCTTAACATTATTAAAGGAAATATTTTTAAAGCTATTTCATTATATTAATTTTAAGGAACATATTATAAAATTGTTATAAACATGTTATCTTTTTTGGTTGAAATATGAGATCTTTGTGATATATGGACTCACTTAGACATAATCTGTTTTTAAAAATCCTTCATTTCTATTTAGTTTGGGTGGGCCCGTATCATTGAGTTTTGTCCCCTTTGGTCGCCTAGGTTGTCTACCTCTTATCCCCAATTTTTTAGGGAGTCGTGGGAGTCGAACTTGAGACCTCAGAGTTTTATTGGGTGCTTGACCCACGTCTCACACCACTTAGGCTATAGCTCAGTGGTGAGAGGAGTGCATTTAAGTGCAACAAAACCACTTAGTCACATGTTCGACTCCCGCATACCCCCAAGAGGGGATAGGGTTCACTAAAGGACCTGACGACCAAAGGGGACAAAACCCAATAGTGAGGACCTACCCAAACCACTATTAAAACTAGATTTGTGAACTTTGACTAATAGAGATTTATGAATTGAATAATGATCCATAGAGTGTGCCAAGTGACTTAAAATTAGAATAAACTAGTCCAAAATGGATGAATCCACTTTAGAAGTGTTGGAAATTCATGAGAGGGAGGCCCGTTGATACAAATGGATTTATTTTTTAAAGGGAGATGTTGAAATTCTTAAATGGAATTATCCTTTATAAAAAAGAAATATGAAGGTGAAATGAGATATTTATAAAAATAAGTTTCGTATCCTTTTGCTTTAAAATTTGAGATTGAGATATTATGTTGATATTTTTAATATGACAAATGTTTGACATGAGCGGTCGTTACAAGTTTAAATGAAAGAGAGATGTGGCAAATTTATAAACAAAAATTATCTTATATAAGAAATTGATGTAATAAGGAAGCAAGTTACATATAAGAATAGATTTGATCCTTAAAATTTGAATTTTGATACGACGTCTTACTTGTTTAAATTAGCACATATTTTTAATGTGTTACATACATGTATTATTTGGGAGGTGCTACAAGTACTTTATCCGCTTAGTTAATTTGAATAATTTTTTTTTAATGTCTAATTAATATATTGATCAAGCAAACCTCATAATTCAACCTCTGAGGGGAGGAAACCCATGTCCTCGAGAACTTTGTTGCATTCAGGGTGAGGTTTTTTAGTCATGAACCCAAGAGGATTGGCAAAGCGCCTCTTTCCGAGCACTCCTACGTTTTTGGTTAGGAGTATCCTAGCGCGAACATTACCCTTGAATGCCTCACTGCACTCTTCCCTCGAGCTCTTCACTGTTTTAACCTCACAGATTTCGTCCTCATGCTCTCCCGGCACTTCCATGTGGTATGACCCTTTGCTGTCAGTTATTCCTTCCATTTTATATGTGATTGTTCCATTGTCGCGGTCTCGGCATTCCAACCGAACCGTCGCACCTGCCACCGCAAAAGCATTTTATTTTAATAGCGTTGAAGAACAAGAAAATGAAAATTTGGAATTTACGAATTACCTGGGAGGGACTGGGTGAGTTTGGTCTCAAATTCAACACGGCAACTGTCACAGTACACTTTTCCTTCAACCATCCAGGAATCGGCGTAGGCATAACTGAGGATTGAATGGAAGCAAAGAGCTACGGTAAGAGATGCGATAAGGTAGCTCTTCGCCATTTTCATTTTCCACTTGGTGCTGGAGTACCTAGGTGGCATGCAAATCAATCTTATAGGAGAGACGGTTTTCGATTAAAGTAGACGTTCACGTTCTATATTAAGGAAATTGTAGGGAGAAAGATGCGCTCATCCGGAGAAAGAACCGCTCATCTTTAGTGTTTGTTACATGGATTTCTTTTTCTCCAATTCCCGGCAATTATAATAGCCGAAATGAACAACTCCTTTCTTTTTTTTTCATTTCATAGATTTGCAAAAAATAAAAGCACAAAGATATTCATCTTATAATTTCTAAGATGAATATCTTGTGATCTTTAAAATTACCTCATATCAATATTATTATATTTTGATACTACTTATGACATATTCTAGTCAATGATAGCTAAGTTGGTAGTCATCGGATATAGCATAAACTATATAGAGGTAGTTTGAGTGATCAATAAAAGATTCATCACCCGAAAGTAATTAGAGAAAATATTATGTTATTATCGATCAGTATTGACTCAAAAAATACTTGATCAAGGTGGATTGACACTTTGAAAGTAGTTTTCAAATGTCATTAATTGAATTAATTACTAATGGAGGTGAAATAATATGATTGAACTCAAATAAAGTAGACATATTTTCATACTACATATCTAATCATCAAATTATACATTGTAAGGATTAAATTATGCAGAAAAATCATATACTTAGATAAAACCAATTTGACATTCTTAAATATTTGAGTGATAATGATGTATTATTAGAAGATAATCTTGATATATTAATATAAATTATTTGATTAAAGAATTAAAGATATATTAAATGAGTTAATTTATCTAATTCTAAATATGATTTATGTTATAATTTATATCTATTGCAAACATATTTGGGAATCTAGATCACATACAAATAACGGATTGAAGAGAGAAAATATATTTTAATCAAGTGTGACTTAATTGCAAAATTTAATAAACTTTATAATTAAATATGAAATATCTAAAAAGTAAGGTTCAATATGAGATATTATAACTTATTTGGGCATAATTGGTAAAATCGATTATAGTTTTAATTAAAGTCAAATTGAAATTAAAATTTAATTTCAATTAAATTACTAAAATATCTAAAGTCTATTATAAATAGCTTTAGAATCCAAAGGAGCTAGCGCTTATTATCTAACCCTCTTTATAATAGTTATAGAGTTCTCTCAAAACATTCAGTGAATATTTGAACAATTTTGTACCTATTTGTTAGTGTGATAAGTCGACTTGTACATTGTGTAAGTCGACTTACACATGTTTGGTACTGATAAGTCGACTTGTAC
>JAOTIZ010000004.1:21214295-21226004 GCA_027123425.1 Erythroxylum panamense
AATTTGAAAATGAAAAATTCAGAATGTTTTGTGAAGAGAATGGAATTTTTCATAATTTCTCTACTCCTAGAACTCCATAACAAAATGGAGTTGTAGAAAGAAAGAACAGGACGATTCAGGAAATGGAAAGAACCATACTCTTTGAAATGAATCTTCCTAAGTATTTCTAGGCATAAGCTATAAATACAGCTTGTTATATTCAAAATAGAATACTTTTGCGACCTTGGTTAAATAAAACTCCATATGAGTTATGGAAAGGATGTAAGCCAAATATCTTTTACTTCCATCCGTTCGGTTACAAGTGTACTATATTGAATACAAAAGAAATATTGGATAAATTTGATTTTAAGATTAATTCAGGATTTTTTTTAAGATACTCATTGTCTTCTAAAGCTTATAGGGTTTATAATCTTGCTTCTAAATATGTTGAAGAATATATGCACGTCAAATTTGATGATGGTTCACAACCAGATAGAAGAAATGATTCTGATAATGAAACCCTATCAGTTCCCCTGGTTGATAATGTAGACTTGTCACCATCAGATGCTCCACTAGATAAAGTAGAAGATATTCCTGAAAACCTTATTATGAGAAAAGACTGGAGGTATAAATCCCCTCACCCAGAAATTATAGGTGAAACTTCAGAAGGTGTGAGAACTAGGTCTAAATTAGAAGAGAGACAAATGTAGCTTTTATTTCTGAATTAGAGCCTAAGAATATTGATGAAGCTCTTCAGGATGAAGCTTGGATTTTAGCCATGCAAGAGGAGCTGAATCAATTTATAAGGAACAAAGTTTGGTCTTTAGTTCCCAGACCCTCCAATAAGTCAATCATACGATCCAAATGTGTTTTTAAAAATAAACTAGACGAGTTGGGTAGAGTAAGTCGTAACAAAGCTAGATTAGTAGCTCAAGGCTATAATCAACAAGAAGTAATAGACTATAATGAAACCTATGCCCCTGTAGCTAGATTAGAAGCTATTAGGATTTTGCTTGCATATGTTGTTTGTCATGATATAAAACTGTTTCAAATGAATGTAAAAAGTGCCTTTTTGAATAGTTTTATAGATAAAGAGGTTTATGTAAAGCAACCTCCTAGTTTTGAAGATTCTAATAAACCAGATTATGTCTATAGACTTCATAAAGCTTTGTATGGTTTGAAACAAGCACCTTGGGATTGGTATGATCGTCTAAGTTCCTTTTGATTGAAAATGGTTTTAGTAGAGGACATGTAGATAAGACATTGTTTAGCAAATGTATTAAAAATAATTTCATCATAGTACATATATATGTAAATGATATTATTTTTAGTGCAACTTCTAAGAAGCTATGTTCCAGTTTGAGAATCTAATGATAAGTGAATTTGAAATGAGTATGATGGGTGAATTAAAATTCTTTCTTGGTTTACAAATTAAGCAAACCGAAGAAAATATTTTTATTCATCAACAGAAATATATCAAAGAACTGTTGGTTAAATATGGAATGGAAAATGTGAAACCTATGTCAACTCCTATGCATCCTTCAAACCTTTTATCTAAGGATGAAGCAGGTAAAAAGGTTGATCAATCTCTTTTCAAAGGAATTATTAGTTCTCTACTTTACCTTATAGTAAGTAGACCTAATGTTCTTTTTAGTGTCTGTTTGTGTACAAGATTTCAAGCAAATCCTAGAGAATCTCACTATATTGTTGTTAAAAGAATTTTGAGATATTTGTCAGGTTCTACTAATCTTTACTTAATGTATGAGAAAGGTAAAGATTTCAGGTTAATTGGCTATTGTGATGCTGATTACGCTGGAGATAGGATTGATAGGAAGAGTACAAGTGGAGGCTGTCACTTTCTTGGCCATAATCTAGTTTCTTGGTCAAGTAAGAGGTAAAGTTTAATTGCTTTATCTACTGCAAAAGCTGAATATAAGTCAGCTGCAAGCTATTGTTCATAGACGTTATGGATCAAGTATTAGTTAGGAGATTACTCAATACAAGAAGAACAAATTTCTTCTGTGACAACACAAGTGCTATCAATCTATCGAAGAATCCAATACAACACTCGAGGGTAAAGTATATTGAAGTTAGACATCATTTTTTACGAGACTATGTACAGAGGAGAATCGTTAGTCTACAATTTGTTGAGACAAATCATCAATGGGTGGATATCTTCACTAAACCTTTGAATGAAGATAGATTCAAAGAAATCAAACGAAACTTGAATATGGTAATGTTGAATGACCAATCGTCTGACACGTCATGACCCAAATGATTCATAAGTAAAGAAGATAAAAGTCGTAAGTTTTCAAGTTAATAGTAATAGTAAGTCATAGACAGTAATTTTTCTAGAGAAGGTATTAGAGGGAAATCTTCTCATGATTATAAAATATCATTTACTCTAGAATATTCCTGAAATACTCTAAAATCGACTTTTTTAGTGCTCTCAATCAAAACATTTCATTACTATGTTCTTAGCATCAAGTCCTTTTGGTTCACATTCTCATCTTTCGATGCTAACATCATTACTTTGAGCAAAATACATTTGTGTGTTTAGTTTTTATTGATTACAGATCACAAAAAGAGCAATCTATGAGCTATGGAAGACATGTTGATTTCGACTCTTTGAAGCAGAACCAGATGGACATTGAACTAGAAATTGAAGTAGTTGGATGGAAAAAATTCTTTTAGGTTCGTGAAACAGTCTATCTGAATGAGTTATATGAGTTTTGGAAGAATGCAAATGTGGTAGACGATACCTTAGTATCAATGGTAGATAGATTGTCGGTTATCGTGACACTAGATTTAATCAAGAAAGTTAATGAATGTCTATGTATTGGAGCAAAGCTATCTCATAACACTAAATGGATGACTTAAGGTAGTGTGGACAAGGCACACATCGATCGACAACTATATGGAAGTAGTGACCCAAAAGACAAGAAGGCATCAACTCTTGTTCTGAAGGCTAAGGTTCTACATGCTCTACTTTTTCATTATGTTCTATCAAGATCAAGCTCGAAGAATGTTGTGATAACGATAGATGAACAATGTTTGTTTCATCTACTCAATCATCAACCTTTTAATCTTCCATACTTAATTTTGAAGTACATGATGAAGTCGAAGAGCGATTCTAGTTCCTTACCATATGGTATTCTGCTAACAAAGATCTTTAGGGATTCTGGAATTCTTCTTAACAGAGGAAACAGGATGAAGATGGATGTGAAAAGCATCATTAATGCGACTACTGTTAGTAGAATGGGATTAAAGATTCAAGACAAGGCGCATATAGGTTCTATGCCAAAAGCAAGGGCTGAGGGGGAGCATATTGTCAGACACAGCAGGAGTGAAAGTGTTACACTCACAAGAAAGACAAAACCTCAACCCACAAGAAGAACATCTATAGAAGAAAAGAAATAGAAATCATCAGATGTATCAATAAAAGCTAAGATAATTTCACAAAGAGAAGAAAGCTAGGCTAAACAGTCTTTATAACAAGTGTCATTGAAGAGAAAGGGAGAGATACTTCATTCAGAAAAATCTAAACAATCAAGAAGGTCACCAAGATTATTAACCTTACATCAACAAGAACAGAAGAAACAGAAAGGTTTGACTCTTGGTGAAGATTCTGAAAAGCCAGAGAAAGCACTTCAGGCTACTAGATCTTTGGTCTCAATTTTGCAAAGTCAACCAGCAAAATCAACTAAAGAGACAGAAATTAAGAGGAAATTAGTGTTTGAAAGAAAGAAGCCTCAACAACAACTTCCTTCTAGACTGGCAGAAGAACATAAGAAGCTGAAGACCAGTTAGAAAAAGAATACTTCATCTGATGTTCAAGAGAAAACAAAGTCAGTTAAACACAAATTAGCATGTTACAGTCCTTCTCAACCTATCAGCAAGGAGGATTTGAGAATGAAGGTTATAGAAGAATCGGTACCTGTTCGAAATAGAAGCTCAAGTATTATAAGATAACCTTTGAAAAAGTTAATCAAGGTACAAGTCGAACCCATACTGATCAATGATCGATCAACACATCTATTAAATCATGAAGAAAGAAGATTATATGGTATTCTGTGAGATGAAAAGTCAGAACCATATTAAATGAAGATGTCCAAGGATCGGTATACAATTTATCCAATCACAAGTAGAACATTGATCAAATTGTGCCAAATATACAACCGAGATCTTCAGACATTGCACGCAATGAAGAAAAACGAAAAAAGAAGATGTTCCCTGAAGGAAATAAAGATGATCTTCCAGAAGATCAGATTCAAGCAGTTGTGAAGAACATAGATGATGCATGCAATGCAGCTTAACCTAAAAGTATCTATGTCTCACATCATATCTCAAAACTATCAAGAAGTCAGTGTGGAGGTTCCACCACAGATGCAACTTTCAAGGTAGTTAAAAGAGTTACAAAAGGACAGTACAGAACTATCATGGTTGAAGGTATCAATTTCAACTTAGAGACCTTTGTGCATCTGATCATGCATTTTAGACTTTTGAGTTTTATTCTCTAATTAAAGAAGTATTACACCTTCTTGGACAACTAGTTCCAAAAATACCTAGACCTGATGATCTTGATCTCCCAGAATAAAAACAAAACCTGATGATCTTGATCTCCCAGAAGAAAAACAAACATTCAAATCTCCTATTATCAAAATCATAGAATTAGATGTTTTACCTTAAGAACTATCTCTTGCTAAAAACTTCCATCCACCGAGTACACCTTAATAAAATTCTACTATTGTTTTGAAGGAAGTTAGTCAGACACAACAGGAAATTCAGGAAGCATTAGTAAGGAAAATTGAGGAAATTCACACTAAGGTTGATGACCTAAGTAACTCAGTAGGTGATCTTCATGAGGAAGTAGCTTATCTACGAGTTACTATTGAACGAGATCTCAAGATGATAAGCACTGATATGCAACATATGTTTTCTGAAATTATGAAGCATCTTTGATAAAGCTTTCGATTAATAACAAATAGGGGGAGAAGACCAAAAGAAAGATAGTATATGGGGAGACCATAAACAAAAAGAGAAGATAGAAACCACTACAAGTTTTTATGTCATATATGTATTTCATATATGCATGTGCATCGCTTTTGTTGCTGTCTTCTTATTCTCCATCTGAATAATATTCGTTTATTCATTTTTATCTTTCTAAAATTATGATTATTTGTTCTCATCAAAAAGGGGGAGATTGTTCAGTCAAGAAGACTTCACATCTATTAATTTTGGTGACAATCAAATAATAATAATATTAGAAATAAATGAACTATTTTGATAAGTGTGTTACGTATGCAAAAAAAAATAAGTATCACATAGTCATCCCAGACGAAGCACAAAACACAGACGACACGTCATCACAGAAGAAGCAAAACACAAACGACACGTCATCATAGAAGAAGCAAAACACAGATGACACGTCATCTCAGAAGAAGCAAAACACAAACGATACATCATTACAGAAGAAGCAAATCATAGAAGAAGAAAAACACAGAAGATACAGAGAAGAAGATACTCTAGTACGTCAGACGGTTAGTTAGTTGGAGTTAGTTATAGAACTCAACTAAATAACGGTCTCTAAAAGAAACAAGAAGCAGTTTTTAAGAAGTTGTTGGAGAGTTAGGCTATAAGTACTAGTCCTAGTCAAAGATTGAAGTAGTTTTTTTGAGTTTTGAGTTTTCAAGTTTTACATATGTAGAAAAATTCTGTATTCAAAGTGCGATACAAGAGAGCAAACGCTAATCTAACAAGATCACACTTACTTAGCTTAGCATACAACTGTCTTTCCCTTAGAGTCTGTAATACAATTTAGAGATGCTCAGTATGATCCTATTCATTCCTAGAATAAACCATCAATAAATACCACAACAAACTGGTCCAAATAAAGCCTGAACTCTCTATTCATCATATCCATAAATGCTGCTGGAGCATTAGTTAACCCGAATGGCATTACTAGGAATTCATAATGTCTATAACGGGCCCTAAATGCCGTCTTCAATACATCCACGTCCTTTACCCGAAGTTGATAGTACCCTAATTGCAAATCTATCTTTGAAAACACTCCTTCATCTTTCAAATTAATCAAATAAGTCTTCAATCCTTGGTAATGGATACTTATTCTTCACTGTGACTCTATTCAATTGCATGTAATCGATGCACATTCGTAGTGTGCCATCCTTCTTATGCAAGAAATCTCGATTATACCATTTTGAGAATCTGAACTTTTTTCCATTCCATTGAAATAAATTGTAATTGTATTAGATTGAAGTCCCCTGTAATATAGAAAAAAATTTATAGAAATAATTGATAATCATCTGGTGTTAGGATCAACCTAAAACGACCCATTATGTATACGATTCAGCATGCCAACTATTAAACAACTTATTAGGAACACAATATAGCCAATAAAAAATGTCACCAAATAACAAATAACACCGGTGCTCCCTACAGTGACACACTGGGTCTAATAAACCCCTTATCCATAAGTTCTTGTAACTGCATCTTCAACTCCTTTAACTCAGTAGGAGTCATTCTGTATGGTGCTCTGGATATAGGAGCAGTGCCAAGTATAACTTTAATAGATAACTCCATATCTCTTTCAGGAGGGAGGCTAGGTAATTTCTCAGGATATACATATGGAAATTCATGCACTACAGGAATGTCAAGCAGTTTATCCTTACCACCCTCCTTCTGAAAATCAAGCATAAAAGCTAGATAAGCTTCACATCCCTTCCTGAGGAGTTTTCTAGCTTGCATAGCAAATACCACATTAGCTAAGAAATTAGTGTGGATGCCGTGCAACATTATCTCAGACTGATTGGGTCTCCTAAACATATCTGTCTTAGCATTACAGTCAATTACTGCCCGATGTTTAGATAACCAGTCCATACCCAGAATCAAATCAAATTCATGAAATGGAAATTTAATCAAATCCGCTACATACTCAGTTCCTTAAATCATAATAGGACAATTCTTAAACACCTGATTAACGAACACACTACTGCCTAGAGGACTGGTCATATGAATGTTATATTCTAACTGGTCTATAGACATCTTCATATTAAACATTTCTCCAACACAGATATATGAGTGTCTAGATCTAGGATTAATTAATGCATACATTTCAGAATCAAATAGAGAAACAATACCAGCAATGGCATTCGATGCATCCTGATCCTCACGAGCTTTCAGTGCATAAGCTCAGCCAAAGCAGTAGGCACAACTGGTCGATATACTATTTTTGATTGGTTATTCTGATTCGGTCTATTCTGCCCAGATCCTCCTCAAACTCTACCACGTCCTCTGTTCCCAGCAAACGCATGAAAATCCTCTCGACTGGCTTGTGATGTCTGAGCCTAGTTGAGAGGGCAACTGGCTATCTTATGCTTAGTACTACCATAACGAAAACAGGCTCTCGTAGTCCTTATGCAAACACCCCAATGATGTACAGAATAATCAGGGCACTCCGGGGGTTCAGAACCTCGACCTCCAGACGACCCCCTTTCAGAAGCAGCCAAAGAGGGAAAGTTTTGTCACCTTCCCCGTGTCATAGATCTTTGAGTATTTTCCAGTACAGAAGTAGTACCTTCTTGACTTCGTTTCCCCGAGGACTGGCCTCCTCTACCAAAATCCCTTCTCTGATTCCTTTCTCTCCTAACCATCTCCTGTCTCTTAATTTTCACTGCAGCCTGTACCAGCTGATGGTACGTCACTTGTTGCAACAGAGTAATTGCTGCCAGATGCTTCTTGATGAAATCATGCAATCCATCCTCAAACTGGTCACATTGGAACTCCTCAGTAAGCACAGATTCAGGGGCATACTCATTGAGCCGGTTGAACTCCCAATTATACTCAGCAACTGATAAGTTTCTCTGCTTCAAATTCAGAAATTTCTTCCATTTATCCTTTCTGTAAGCCTCTGCCACATACTTAGCTTTAAATTCTTGAGCAAAGAAATCCCAAGTCAGAGGTACCAGCAGTTGAGGACTCCTCATAACAAACTTCCATCATTCATCAGTTGCTCCCTGCAGAAGGGAAACAACACAGTGCACCATCTGCTCAGCTGGACAACTGATCTAATCCAGTACCCTCTTCACCTTCTCAATCCAAAACTCAACCCTTTCAAATTCATCCAAAGATGTCCCAGTAAATTCCTCAGTTCCATACTTCCTCAGCTGATCAATCGGAGCCTTAGGTGCTGTCATTAGATGCAGCAACGTCATCATATCCTAGGACAGCTTAATCAAAGCCTCTCCCTGAGTTGAAGGAGGAGGTGGCATCCTAGCTTCACCTCGATTGACCCCCGAGAGTCCAGGTACTTCTAGACAAGTTTGTTTTGGCTGATCGCTCTCAACAGCTTCATCAACAGAGTCGCGAGATCCTTCCATCATAAATTCTATAGACAAAACATGGGACTCCACATTAGGCCAAAACACAACTTGTACACTCAATAGAAGCAATAATTAAGCATTGGTTAAACCAAAATTGCCTAAACCATGCTCTGATACTAAAAATTGTAACACCCACATACCCCTTGGAAGGTATATGAATGCCACACAAAACAGTACAAACAAATCAAAGCATACGAAAACTTCCAGTAAACAATTCAGGCAAACATGCATTGAATTACATAGTACTTAACACAAACTTGCTAAAAAATCCAAACCAAAGTGAAGTATCATTGTTACAAAATTACAAAAAAAATCACATATACATATCAGATACAAGCCCAAAAGTCAAACAAAAAATTTTACATTATTTTCAAATCAATAGTCAGAATTCATTTGTAACATCTCGTACTCATATTAAGGGTTAGGACCCAAAATTTCAGTAAAAGTGAGCTCAAAGAGAGATTACAGAAACACATTTTTTCTTGCTCATGCATAATATTAGCATACATGCACATAAATATTAAATCTTTGCACATGAAAAAAAAGTGGTACATGCATTCATTGACAACTTCTGAGTATAATTGACGTTAAATGTGATTTTATTAAAAATGAGAAGTGGAGGGAGTAGAAAGAGTGATCTAGGTATGAGTTGTGATAAGGAAAGATCTGGAAACGAAATTGGTAGTGATCTGGAAAATATTCACTGAGTGTGCTTCAGTCTTTTAGCCACAACTTTTTCTCTAGTTATCCAAACGAGATGATTCTTAATTTGGATTAAACTAGAAACATATGGCTACATTTTTATGAAGACATAAAATTTAAATTATATCTTTAAGAATCTCAAAATTTGTCATGAAGTTAACTGGGTGCAGTACATTGGATGAATGTAAAAATTTACATTTTGTATTTGAGGGAAAATATGGATTAATCTAGGCTGATTTAGGTAAATGTGTCTTCTATAAAGTTGTATATCTTTCTTTTAGCTTTCCAACGATATATAGTACGGAATTTTTGGACTTCTAGGCTGAAAGTTATGGTCCCTATAAAGGAAGATGTATCTTCTATCTTTCGCTTCTTCTATGTTTTGCTTCTTCTGTGATGACGTCATATGGTCTGTGATGACATCATATCTTCTGTGTTTTGCTTCTTCTACTTTTTGCTTCTTCTGCTTTTTGCTTCTTTTGTGTTTTGCTCCTTCTGCTTTTTGCTTCTTCTTTGTTTTGCTTCTTTTGCTTTTTGCTTCTTCTATGGTTTACATCTTCTGCTTTTTGCTTCTTCTATGTTTTGCTTGTTCTGTGATGACACCATATGGTCTGTGATGGCATCATATTTGCTGTGTTTTGCTTCTTTTGCTTTTTGCTTCTTCTATGTTTTGCTTCTTCTACTTTTTACTTCTTCTATGTTTTGCTTCTTCTGTGATGACGTCATATGGTCTATGATGATGTCATATCTTCTATGTTTTACTACTTCTATGTTTTGCTTCTTCTGCTTTTTGCTTCTTTTGTGATGACATCATATGATCTGTGATGACGTCATATCTTATATGTTTTGCTTCTTCTGCTTTTTGCTTCTTCTATGGTTTGCTTTTTTTGCTTTTTCATCTAGCCTATCTTTTGGTCCATTTTGACCCTTCAAAAGATAGAATATGTCTTTAAGGTCTTCATGAAAGTTGTATATCTTGAAGTCCTTTCGAACCATCTAAAGGACACCTTAATACAATATCTGTAGGGAAATTTATGGCAATTTTTCCCATTCATCTGTCTTTTTTCGTTAGTCTGCTTTTTCATTTGGTTTAGTCTATACCTATTTTCTGCTTCCTTTTTAATCCTTTAAAAGATAGAATTTGTCTTTTATGTCTCATAAAAGTTGTAGATCTTTAAGTCCTCTTTCTAACCATATAAATAACACCTTAATCCGATATCTGTAGGGAAAGTTATGGCAATTTTCCCCATTCATCTATCTTTTTCCATTCGTCTGCTTTTTCCTTTGGCTTCGTCTATACCTATCTTCTGTTCCATTTTTGACCCTTTATAAGATAGAATCTGTCTTTGAGGTCCTCATGAAAGTTGTATATTGTGAAGTTCTCTTTCAAACTATCTAAAAACCACACGAATCTGATATCTTTAGGGAAAGTTATGACAATTTTTCCCATTCGTCTATTTTTCCTTTAGCTTCGTCTGATCCTAGCGTCTGGTCCATTTTGACCATTCAGATAATAAAATATGACCTTAAGGTCTTATACAAAGTTGTATATCTCAAAGTCCTCTTTGAAATCATCCTAAGATAATCTTAATCCAACATCTCTAGTGAAAGTTATGCCATTTGTCCCGAGACAAGTTCAATATGATTGAGGACCATACCTTGTTTGATTCTTTCGACCATAATTTTGTTATCCGACCTCCAAATGAAGTAATTCTTGAACCAATAGTTTTTTAGCACATTTTTCTATCCCTCCATAGATTTTTATGGCTTTTGGTATTGATTTAAAAAAGATGGATTGAAGAATCAAAATAAGGGTATCAGTAAGAACAGTAGGAATTGGATATTTTACTGAACATGCTTCAGTATTTTGATGATTTCGGGACCGGTAGAGCCCCGAATAAGATAATTCTAGTTTCAAGATAAAATAGAGACATGGAGCTACAGATAGTATGAAGAAGTTGAAATTTAATTCAGTCTTTATGACCTTGAATTTTTGGATGGAAGTTGGCTATAGTATACTATTTCAGTCTAACAACAGTCTGAAATGTTTGGTCTCTAGCTTTCAAATTTCTGAACCAAATGGATTGATTTTAGTGTCATTGGAAACTTAAGACAAGGGAGAAGACTTTTCTATAAGAAAGAGTTTTGTCAAAATATTCAAAGGTACTTTTGGCAAGACACTTAAGTATAAAAGACATAAAGCATAAATGGAAGGGCAAATGGGACATTTCTCGATCATTAATGGTATAATTGAAAGAAGAAGTGTTGTCTTGCATTTTAAGAAGAGAGGAGAACAAAAATTGAAGAGAAAAAGAAGGAGTGTCATGAAAAAGAGAGAGAAATACGAAGAGAAGAAGAGAATGAGAGAAAGAAGAGAAAACAAGCTAGGGTTTAACTTTTCTTGGTCTTCAATAAAGATTTTGGAGTTGTTTAAGAAAGGAAAAAGGAAGAGGAAGAGAAGAGTTTCCCTTTGAACTAAAGATGTTGGACCTCGATCTTCAAGTGGAATTTAGAAATATTAAATGTATGAAATGAGTATTTTGTATATGTACTGTGTGATAGATGTTAGTGTGCTTTAAGAAAATTGATGAGAAAAGAATTGATTGGTTTTGATGACTTTGATATTTGA
>JAOTIZ010000004.1:21234507-21264180 GCA_027123425.1 Erythroxylum panamense
CAAAACGGTTTGGGTCGGTCCAAAACGGAACGTACTGCACATTCCCGCATAGCGGTCCTGTGCAGCCGTGAACGGAAAGTACTACACTTTCTCGCATTGCGGCCCAGTGTACCGTGACTTATGGGAGTCCAAAATCGGAGCTCCAGTGCCACTAGCGGGTAGGCGGGAGAAGCCTTTTAAAAACGAGACAGTGCATTGACTCAAACTTAAGGGACCTAACCAAACCCACATATCACATAATTCACACTTGAAAACGGATTACTCGAAGGCACGCTTCGAAAACTAAATTTTTCATATTATCGAATCGTGTCGTACTCGACACATTCACATTAAAATTTTTTCAAAACATTTGAACATAATCACACAAATTCACATATCAAATGCACAATCATAATTCAAACAAATAAAGAATGCAACCAAAATGTAGTTTATCAAAAAACATAAATCAAACGAAATTCCATTCTTTCATAACAATGTAATCCTTAGTATTAACATTTTTCAAATTTTTTTTCAAATCTTTCGAAGAATAACGAATTCAATATTTATATCAATTTCTTAAATCATTCCTAAAAACGAGGAATTTTAATCATTCGACAATAGTAAGTCAAAACCCCTTTTTCACTTCTTCATTTTTCAAGGACATAATTTAAGCTTATAATTCAAAATATAAACATAATACCCACCTCGAATTGATGCTAGAAACTTGTCCAAATCGTCAGTTGCCCATAGCTTCTTTCTTTCTTCAAAACAAAATGTCCCTAAACCAATTTCACCCAATTTAACATCATAAAACACATAATTACTAAAATTGAACTTATAAAACACAAACCCATGCTATTTTCCATGATTCTAAACCAATAATTCATAAAATCCCCAAATCACAAAATTGGGCATAAACCCTAATTCACAATTATTCAAAATTGACCCAATTAAACTAAGCATTCACCAAAATTGAGTTCATAATCCACAAACCCATATCATTCTCCATGATTCTAAACCAAAAAGTCAAGAAAAACTCAAAACTCAAAATTTTCTCTTACCTCATTTCTCCTCCAAATTTCGAATTTTCAAAGCCCCATGGAAAGCTTTCATCCTCTTCCCTATTTTTCCTCTTGAAACTACTTCAAAATCCTCTAGAAACCAAAGAAAAATTCGAAAACTCTACCTTTCTCCTTCTTCTTCTTCATGGCCGAAAGTTCCTCTCTTCTCTCATTCTTATTTCTCTTCTTTTCCTCTTAAGGTCGTGAGTTGCTTCTAAAAAAATGATAGCCAAGTCTTTTGTAGTGCCATGTCATTAAATGAGGGCTAAATGACCAAATTTCCCTTCCACTTAAGCCTAAAGTCTTAAATCCTTAAGCGATGTTCCACAAATGCCCTTGAATTTGATTTTAATTCATGCTTACTTTAGGACAGTTTTCTAATCATCAATTTGAAGGAATTTGCCAAAGCTTCCTTCTAGAGAATCGTTCCTCATTATCTTAATTTCATAATGCCACAAAAATCATCCAATTTGGAGCACTACATCAAAAGTTATGCTCAAAACATTTCATACTTGTCTTATGAGAACACATTTTCCAGCACATTATTTCCATCCAAACATTGACATTCTTAAGGACAAAATTGAAACTCGATTTCTTCATAACAATTGTAGCCCTATGTTTCTATTTTAATCCAAATTAAGAATTACCTCATTTGGATTACTAGAACAAAATTAATGGCCAAAATACGTTCAGATGTTCCTAATCTAAGACTGCACACTAATCCAAACTTCAAGTTAGAAATTGAAAGTCTTAGGGGCTAAATTGAAATTTAATTGCTTCATATGATTTGTAGCCCCATGACTCAATTTTATTTTGCCTCAAGAATCACTTCAATGGGATCTCCACAGATCCCGAATTTTGTAAACGACTGAACCATGTTCAGAAAATTATCTAACTCACTTTGATTAAATTAATCATCCTTAATTTAATCTCATAAAATTACAAATTTCTCCTAAGGATGTAGATAATTGTCTTAGGAATCCAACGCTTCGAAAACCAAGTCAATCGGATGTCGAACAGAGAAATTATAAGCAAAGGATTGAAATAGGGACATAATAAGAAATAAGAATAGAGTCATGTATATATGTATAAACACACACATATATATATATGAATTATTTTAAAAATCATATCTCTTGATCCCGAACTCCAAATTTGACAAATTTGTTATCAAAATATAGCTAAAAGGAAGCTCTACAACTTCCATGAAGGACAAAAAAATCAAATTGTCCTCTAAGGAAGTCAAAAATCCACTCAAAGTTTTTGTCCTAATCATCTCTTCCTAAACAACTTCCAAATTTTCGTCGATCATAACTCCTAGCCCCGATATCGAAAAATTGCATACTTTATGACGATAAAAAGCTGGAATATAAGCTACAACTTTCGTGTAAACCATTTACTCCAATTCAGACCACATCAATCCAACGATTTGCCTCAAAGCACAGCATATATAATTTCCACACTTAAGAACATTTTCAAAGTCAACGTAAAATAACCTTAACTTTGACTGACTATAACTTTTACTCCCGATATCAAAAAATATCAAACTTTATGGCGACAGAAAGCTTTCAACAGGAGCTACAAGTTTCCTGAAGATCATTTTCTCAAATTCTGCCTAAATCAAAAAGTCAACTCTCAAGTCAAACTTTCTATATCCAAAAGTCAACTTTCTTAATTCTCCAAATTTTCACACTTTTTCTCTTTATTTCTTGATTTCCAACTTCTATTTCAATCCTCTCATTCACTTTAACTTTCATAACCATACAAATCTATTCAAAACCCAAAATTATCAAAATCCATCAATTCTTTCCTCATCACTTTCCTTTAAGTATAAATACATTTATATCTAAACATATACATAATAACACTCATTTCTTTTTAATTATCATTTCTAAATTCCACTTAAAAATCGGGGTCCAACATAAGTACTTCAGACTAGATATATTTACTAATCACGACCTAATGTCACATTCATTCACTCCTATGACTTAAACACACACACATCGATAATTATTTGGTCAATCAAAATTGTAACTATCCTTAAACGACTTTTCATAACAAATCCTGTTATTTATAAGATCAGTAGATTTATTAAACAACACACTATTTTTATTAATTTTATTAACATGAATCTAGCCTTTTGATGTGAAGTCACACATTTGTGATGAATATCCTCTAGTTACTTACCTAGGCCCTTTTTTTGTTAAGTAGCTTAGTTGGAATGTCATTATAGCCTTTTGATGTGAAGGCAAACATTTTTTATGAATGTCCCCTAGTTACTCAACTACGTTACATTCTCAACAGGCTACTAGTTCTATTTATAACTAAATTGTTTTCAAAAAAGGCCAATAGAATAGTTATTTATTTAAGATTTACACAACACCTTTTTTATCCATATTTTCTTGCCTACCATATTTCTTAAGTTCATCATTATCATGAAAAGATACTAAAGATGCTGCTTATTTGATTGGCATAAAATTATAAATGAATGTGGTAAATTCCTAGAGTGAATGAGCTAACATCGTATCCTAATTACATGCATATTTAATTGAAGCAACTTAGAGCACTAATTTCTCAAGCTAAAAAAGTTTAGCAACCTAAAAGATTTTGTTCAAAGCTATATCAATTTTGTTAAGTCCTAGCCATTGACATATTCATACAAATAAAATCATGAAATCCTAATAAAAAATAACATATATCATGATAAATTCACATTCAAATAAAAACATATAATGCACACAACCCTCCCTACACTTGGACAACATATTGTCCTCAATATGAGAACAATTGAAAATAACATCAAAAATACAAGACAAGGGTTGGATGTGGTAGTTATATTGAAATATTTGTGAATACATCATATGTCCTGACTTTGGTGTCTTTGTTCTCTAACCTTATACTTCAATGCCTTGCCCTTTTCTGAAATGGCTTTGTTAGTGTTTGAGATGACTTTCATTACCTTCTCCCATCCTATTGGCACTTCCTCTTTTGATTCATTGCTAGTTGAGTACTCTTCCTGTTGAGGTGGTGCTGATCTTGAACTGACCTATCCCGCCCTGGTCTTGATAAGAGATTTTGTGTTGATATCTAGAAGTTCCACATTATAGGACTTCAAGATTTCAACTCTAGTCAAGTGATGAGTGTTGAGAAACTCAGGATAATCGATAATTAGTCCATTGCAATTGACACTATAGTATAACACAATAGTCGTGACCAGGTACCCCATGCCCAAATTACTGCTACTCTAAGATTGCTTCTCTTTCTTAGAGTAGTAGTAATTGCATTAAAGATATGGGTAAAGGTGTAGAATTTGAAACTATGATCCATGCACCACAAGATGAAAAATTCCTTTGTTGAACACTTACTATTTCACTTTTGTCAAATATAGTTTAAAATATGAACTTGTCTAATAACAAGGGTTCGGGGCTTCAAATATTGTTATTGTGGGTAATTTTAGTGTCAAAGCTCTCTAACCTAGTTAGTTCTATCCAATAACGAATGGCATGAAAGTCTTCGTATTGTTCTATTATAGTTGATTTGGGAAATCCACCAATTTCACACAAAATGTCATAGTTTAAGCCATATGGTTGACCCCGTAACTGAAGCTATAGGTCTTTAAGGTAGGTTAGCTCTTATTGAAGGGAAGTGAAGAATTCTAGGGTTAGTTCTTCACAAACATTGTAATTAAATCACATAAAATTTTCCCACTGAATTCTTCCACCTAAAGCTTTAACCTGTTCTCTTAATCCAGTTGTTTATAACATATCAAAATCTAAGTATTTGGCTCAATAATGTTCTTAAAATGAAGGGAGTGATAGTAGTTACCTTCCTCTACTGAGTAGATCGGGAAAGATGCCCTATAATATGCTATTTAATTTCTTCGGCCATGACCTGAAACTTGGACTTTACCTTTAGGTTAAGTACGTTTGACCATTTGCTTAATGTGTGGCCCCATTGGATTGAGAGTTGTGAGGAAACTTAGGGAGAGATAAAGGCTTAAAAGAGTTATAGAGAGAGAAATGAGAGAGAAGTGAGTTCTTTTGTTTAGAGAGATATTGAGAAAATGAACTGTCTAGGAAAAGTGAGGGCAAGTGTAAATATATAGGTTAGGAAGGAGTTAAGAGGGTTAAAACTGGAAAAAATTTTCTGAAATTTGTTGAAATTCGCATATACCATGACTACCTTTCCACAGGCTATGATCATAGCCCTACAAAAATTTTAGATTCTTTCAATTTAACTCTTTTTTTCTCCTTTCACTCCGAGGTCCTTCTATTCCTTGTAATTACATTCTCACCTCATCATGCTTGCCTACCATAACATTCCCACTTCAACTAATCCTCAATTCCTTTAATATATTTAACTAGACTTGAAACATTAAAAAGAAAGAATGTAAAAGTTATTTACTACAGAAGATGGCATAACAAAATGAAAAAAAAATAGGTTGCCTCCTATGTAGCAGTTCTTTACTTGATGTAGTTCTTTTGCTTATGATGGTTTGAATGAGTTCTATAATGGTAGTGTGATCATCAGTCATATAAATTGCAAACAAGCTACCAGATTTTGATTTCCACCACCCTTCTTCTTCATCTTCTTCTTTTGCTTATTCCATTGAGATTTTGGCTTTTCAGGTGAATCCTTATGATCATCACCATGTTCAACCTCTCCATGAGACTTGGCTCTCTTAATGACGTCTATAGAATTATGAGAGCTTCTCTTATCATTGAACATGTTAAAGGAAACCTTCTCATTCCTCACCCATAAAGTCAACTTGCCTCCATCAACATCTATAATAGATCGGACGATGACTAAATATGATCGTCCAAGGATAATTGGTGTCTCCAAGTCTTCCTCTATGTCCAAAATGATGAAGTCCATAGGAAAGGTAAATTTTTCCACCTTAATAAAAATGTCCTTGAATATATATTTTAGATAGCGAATTGATTGATTAGCCCTCTTAACACTCATTATGCTTGGTGCTAGTTCTCCTAACTTCATCTTTTGGCATAAAGTGTAAGGCATCATGCTTATGCCAACTGTTGAGTATGCAAAAGACTTATCCATTTTAACATTACCTATGGTGTAAGGAATGTAAAAATCCCATAGATCATTTTGCTTCCATGGTAATGCTATCATTTCATTAGAGTTCTCCATACTTCCTACTTCACTCACTAGCTTTTCCGTCTCCTTGCCGATTAATCTCTCTTGAATGGATTCCATAAGAGTGAGTCATGTTTTTAGCTGCTCTATTACCTCATGGACTTCGTTTAAGTTCATTTCTTGTGACTTTCTTTGTCTTAGAATGGGGTATGGAATTGCAAGTCGATATTCCTTGATTTCTTTTATGTTATGTTCATTCAATAGGAAAATTTGTAAGCCCTTTTCTTTTCCTTTTCCTTATCTTCTTTAGCTTAGTCGACCTTCTCCTCAGTGGCCTAGGTGATAACCATAATTCTTTCCTTTGGGTTTGTTTTTGCGTTAATTGAAAGGCTCCTCGCATTTTATGTAGACAGTGCATCTGCCCATTTGGACTTCTAAGTTGTGGACGGAGGATGGATGATTCTTTATCCCTTATTGAAAATTTTCTTCCAATCTCTTATGTATGTCATCCATACTTCCAATCTTATCCAATATTTTGTCTAATTTGGTGTCCATGGAATTAGGTTTCTTCTGTTAGAATCCAAGAGGCCCGTGATGTAGAAATTGACCACCAATATTGTTTGACCATGAAAATTTTGGGTGATTTTTCCACCCAAGATTGTACATGTTCAATTAGGGGTTGTTCCCTCCACCATAACCAAACTATGCTCCTATGTACGTAACTTGCTCTATTTCAATACTTTGCATCAGGAAGCAGTAGATGGCAACATGATTATCTTAGCTGTATAGCTCGCATCTTTATTGAATGGCCTTTATAAGGACTGAAGAGGAAGCTTTCATATTGCTTAGCCATCATGTTAAGCTGTCAATTTTTTCTTGCATCTCTATTATTTGGTCAACAATTATAACTCCCTTTTTTCTTAACGATTATGTGTTGTCTACTTCGTTCATTCATCTATAGATAGCCGTTATGCACCATTTCTTCCAACAACTCCTCTACTTCTTCAATAGTTTTTGACATAAGGGATCCACCCAATGTTGCATCTATGGTACCTCCTATTGGTGGATTGACTCCATTATAGAAGGTTTATGTTGTGTCTAGTTTCTATTGCTTTTAATTGCCTTCATATCTTGATTTTGATTACAAATCCTTGTGTTTTGATCCAAATGGGAGATAAATTGAGTGTAAATGGTGTGAATTTTGCATGAATGTTAATTGGATTATTTTATGAATTATGCATGAAGTTTGAAGGGAAAGTTGGCTTAAATTTGCATGAAAAGAAAAGAAGAAAACAAAGAAAAGTGGTGACAAAAGGTGTCTTTGTCATGGTGGTGACTAACTTGTCACCATTGTGACAAGCTTAGTTACGGTGGTGACCAAGCATGCGTGACTTAACTTGCCACCGCTGTGACAAATTAGTCACGGTGTTGACTAAACTTGTCACCACTGTGACCATGATTGCATAATGACTCACACCTATGACTTCTAAACTCAACCCATGCAAATTCTTATGTTAATTTGTGTTTTATTATATAGCAACTGTAACTTGAAGGGGCACAAAAACCTAAATCTAGATGAGGCTACAAATAGAAAGGATAGGAGGCTGGCTGTGACATCTTTCTTTCCACTTTTCATTCTTCATTTTCAAACACATTCAGGGGGTATATACCAATAGAGACGAAGAAGAGAGAAATAAAGAAGAGAAACAAAGTGAGTCAGTGAAGAAGAGAGAAACACAGCAAAGAGGTGGAAGTTAGGGATAGAGGTCGAAAGAAAGGGCTAGAGTTGAATCCATTGAACTTGAGTAACCATTCGGTTAGGTGAGAACAGGCTAAAGTAGAGGGCGATAGTTAATGCAGGAAGATTGAGAGGGGTAGAAGACTAACCACACTCCCTCTTCCGATCCTTGTTTGCTCATTCTATTTTTCATCTGTTGCTTAGTTTCTTGTTTATTTATTGAGTTTATTACTTATTAGCTTAACTGAAAGTTATTTATTTTCTTTTCATAGTTCATCTTTCGTGTTCATTCTATTCATCGCTTTTACATTTTTTGGTTGATAGTAACATGCAATTGATGTGTATAAAGATGATAAACTGTGTTTATGCTATGATTCATTGATCTCTTTTTCTTGAGAATTAATGTAGCTATTTTAGTTGACTATACATTATTGAGTTACATATTTGTTGTCTTATTTATTTTTGGGGTTTTATAGTTGAATGGATGTAATAGAATGGCCAAACTTTGCATCATTTTTAGTATTAAATAAAAGTCCAAGAGGATAAATTTAATACGGATTGAGAAACTATAAACGCTTAGGTTAAGAACTAGAAACATATTAAGTGGTAATTAGTAGTTAGGCTTCCATAATTAACTCGAATCACAGTTGGTTGAATACGAAAGTTAGATTAGTTCATTATTTGAATTGATTTAAAAGCCAGATGTTAATGTTGTGATAGAGTGTTTAGGAATGCATCTATTTTTAGTTTTGTTCAAGATGAGTAGACCAATTTCACCTCCGCCAGAGACGACCTTAGGTAATCACTACAACTACCTCGTATACTTACAAGAAGGATAACCTAGGTAATTTTTAAAACGTTTTGGGAATAATAGTTTGCAAAAGAAATTCTTTATGATGTGGATACCTCCTTTACAAATCCTTACATCTCAACCACACCTCGTAAAGTGATTCCCCATCATTTTATTGGAAGTTCGTGATTTCTTTTATCATCTTTGTAGTCATAGTGAGGGGAAAATACTTGTGTTTGGCCCCAATTCTGGAGCCCAACTATCCTTGAGTCCTAAAGCATGAGCGGGTTTCCTTGTCGGGTTATGTCAATGTACCCTCATAAGCCATCATCGGTTCATCGTCATTTTCATAACATCTCAAGCCATAAAGGCAAGCCCACATGACGGAATCACAATAATCACAATTGGCTTCTTCAAAATTTTAACTCTTAGTCTCTAGTTTATCTAGGAGCAAGAACCAACTCAACAAGAGTTCTATAGATGAAGATATGCTTGAAAATCCAAAGTGTGTTCATAACCCTGTCATGCTCTTCCAACCGGTCCCTCATTTCCTTTCCATCAATCTTTTTGAATTCATCACCAATGGATATCAAGTTTTACTAAAAGTTATATAAATGTGTTGGGAATCCAATGCTTCAAGAATCATTTCATTTGGAGGTCGGGTTATGAAATTATGGTCAAAATAATCAACCATGCTCATGTCCTCAATCACATTGTACCTATCTCGGGACAATTGACATAACTTCCACTATAGATGTCGGATTAAGGTTTTCTTTAGATGGTTGCGAAATGAGGTTGAATCATTTGTAGAGTCAAAATATGGATCGTGTGATCCTTAACGGGCAGACCGTGTAACTTTTGGGTGAGGTTGAGCTTCCGTACTAGAAACACACGGCCTGTGTGAATTCACATGGGCAGACCATGTAACTTTCCGCTGACACGAAATTCTCCACTCTCCAAGACCCCTTCAATGGATCCTAAACTCATCCTAATACCCCTTTTTTTCATAATCGTTCCGAATTGAACAATCCCAGTGCGATATCACTTCATATACTTTAATTATTCGGGATACACTCCCTATGCAGCAACACCTACTCAAACAATCATATCTCTCAACTTCAATATCCAAACATTGCATACTTTATATAGTTGGAAAGCTATAAGAACAAACTACAACTCTCGTGAAGACAACTTTGGTTGATTCTACATAAATCAATGCAACTTTTTCCCCAAAGCCAGAACACAATCCTACCCCTATGAACACTTGAAATTTTCAATGAAAAAACTTGAAATGCCACAAACAACTATAATGTATATGTGTTTCATTCACATCAAAATAAGAGTTTTACAACGCTTTAGTGGGCATTTTGAGCCACCTTACAACATAATCCAAAATACAAGCTTTACAAGAATAATAATTTCTCAAAATGCAACTAAAGCCTTGTTTTACAAAATCTAACTTCAAAAGAACAAAAGTGCAAGTTGGAGTGATGCCTTGATGCCGACTCGATCACTCGTTATCTTGCTCATCACCTATGGTTGGGAAGGAATGAGGATGAGCTTGAAAGCTTGTGGGTAACATACTTATAAATGAGAAACAAATAAAAACCATTGAAATACCTATTTTGATTGTAAAAATTCCCATTGGAACACATATTTCCCAAATTGACAACTTATCAAACAATTTATAAAACATCATGAATCATGCATTCATCAAACTTGTCACAATCATAAATAAATAAGCACATCATAAATGGTTTGGGTCAATCCATAAACATGACACACTACACATTTCCATATAATGGTCCTTTGTAGTCGTAACTTGAGGGAGTCCATGAAGGAGCTCCGTGTAACTAGCGGGCAGGCGGGAGAAGCCTTTAACTTGGTCAACGTGCACGTGACATTCTTGAGGGACTACCACAAACCCACATAACACATATTCATGACTTGAAAGCAGATTCCAAATGGCAACATTTTGAAAAACTTGTCTTTCATGAACATGACATATTTCATATGCATTCCCATCATCACTCACAATTCAACAACCACATTCCTATACCAAGCATAAAGGCCATTTCTCAACTCATTCAAAATAACAAATACAACAATTTTAAAGCAATTAGAACTCATTCTCAAAATTCACACATAACAACATATGGCACATTCTCAATCATTTAAAGGACAATAAATGCACATAAATAAGGTAGTTGAAAAATCATTAAATTCCATTTATTTGAAGAACATTTATGGCTCATTAACTCAATTATAAAAATGAAACCCACCTTAATTCCTTGCTTGCAAACCTTTCCCAAAAAGCCTCTACTCTTGCTCCTCTTGTCTCTCTTGGTTTTCTTCAACATTGACAAAAACCCCAAATTAAAAGGAATTCAAATTGGACAACCCAAAGAAGAATATTCATAGAATTGACCCTAGAATATTTAAACCCATGAATTTCCTAAGATCTTTGAACCAAAACCCCTTCCAAAATCCAAAAGATTAAACATACAATTACCTTAAATCTTCACCAAATAATGATTTTCTTGGCTCTAATTGAAGCTTTAGCCTTCCTCTTCCTTTTTCCCTTCTTGCTCATTCTCAAAATCCCTCTTGAAGGCTAAGAAAAATCAAAACCTAGCATAACTCTCCCTTTTTCTCCAACTCACGAAACTCTCTCCTTCCTTTCTTCAATTTCATTTTCTCTCGCTTCCAAATGTAGGACAAGTCTTCTTTCTCCCTTTTTTACTATTAATGAAGCTAAAATGTCCAACTTGCCCTTCACTTAAAGCCTTATGTCTTTATAACTTAAGTGATCTTCCAACAATGCCCCTTATACATTCTTAACACTCTACCACTTTAATTCAATTAACCTATGTCATATAGTCTTGCTCATACTAACATGCTAATTAACTCCGCAAAATAAAATAATTAATCTATCAATACCTCAAAATTACTTTAAATCATGCTTAATTAAGAAAATTTTTTTTGGAGCTAACAACTTGTCTAAGAAAGCATATACCAATTGCTCCTACATTGTGACATTAAAGGGACTGAGAGAGTGATACCAAGATTTTGCTCTATCCCTTAGAGTAAAGGGGAAAAGCCTTATCCTAATAGTGTCTTCCAACACCTCACGATATCAAAAGGTATGACGTGTTTCGAGGAAGTTTACTATAAGTGCATTCAAATCCTCATTGGTCAATCCATAAAATTGTATATTTGTTTCCTCGTTGGTCAGTCCATAGAATTGAATATTTGTTCGCAACAGGTTTAGTAAGGTTGGCTTTATTTTGAATGAAGGTGCTTGAATAGGTGGTATAGTGACACCTTGATTGATCGCGTTAAATCCCAATTTCATGATATCTATGAGGGTTCATAGTTGGTTCCCTTGGTTTCCTCCTTGTTGAAACTTTTGATGAAATTCTTCATCCATTGGTTCTTCAATTTCTTCTTCTTGACGTTTGGCTCTTCGAGTGGCTCGTTCCAACCGAGTTATATTGAGTGATAGAGTTTCAGCGATCCAACTTAAACTTTGAGTGCCTCTTGTGTTCATGCAAATGAATGGACACAAGAGTGATGAGAACGCCTTAGACTAGAAAAACTAACCTAATCCTACTACTCACAGACAATGGTGTGAAAAACTTGTTGAGGCAAGCTTTAATTTATTTAGAAACCTCAATATACTGTAAGTACATAGGCCATGCATGTAGTATGTGAGGTGTTGATCCCTTAAGGATTTGTCAAACAAATCTAACTCTAAGTTATATAAGGCCTAAAGAATTATTAAAATGAAAATAGAAGCTGAACAGAAAAGCAAAAATGTGAAGATGATTAACATAAAGTTAATTTGTAAAATTAACACAAAAGAAATCAAATATTGAACACCACCAAATTGACAATAGAAACTCAAACAAAAAATTTACCAAATTATGAGAAAAGGATTTAACCTATCATCAATGCTAACCTAATCACTTTTATGTTAATATGGTGTCAGTTTTAGACTATCAAAAGATGGATTACTCTCTCGCAAGTTATAATCACTAAGGCCTAATTAATAAATCCTAATTAATTTAAGTTACCAAAAATGTCATCTCTCAATTAACAATCAGCCCATAACCTAATTAGTTCTTAAGTCTTCTAATAAACAACTGGGTCTCATATGAGATCTCTCTCCATATAATTACCGATTTGATTATTTGTATGGCCTATTGGGACGTTTAATTCTCATTAACCATCCCAATCATTTTGCATTCATTTCACTCTCTCAATTTATTATTGAAGTTTGAAGTTATAACAAATAATCACAAATCCCAAATGAATTAACACAAAAACAACTAGATTAAGATCAAATCAAATTTATATCCCTAAAGAAAAGTTCGAACATCATCATCAATCCCAAATCCATCAACATCATCATATCCATCTCACACATTCAGAGAAGAAAAATAACAAAGATATAAAAGAAAATATCGCTTGGACAGGATCGGGATGGCTTGGGAAAGTAACAGCAATAGAGGCCCACTCCTTTCTCCTCTTCTTCCTTTTCTTCCTCTTCTCTCTTTTTTTCTTCTTTGTTCTTGGAGTTTTCCCAAAATGACAAAAATTGGAGCTATTCCTTTCTCTTTCTTTATATAGTATTTTTTATTTTAAGTAAACCCTAGAGTTTTCCTGAGTCTGAAAGGTCTCAAATGTCTCTTGGTAAGTCAGGTTTGGGAGGCTATCCACGTGGTCTATCGTGCAGGCCAAACTACTTCTATCATAATCGTGGCTTATGAGCCACAATCTTGGGCTTGGGTCTGGCTATAAGCTTCCTACAATTCTTCTCTGTTCTTATATATCTTTTCTTAAATACCAACAAATAAATCAAGGCACCTCAAATACATAAAATTAAAGTTCAAAAGCATGCTCTCTAATCCATATAACAATCAAAACACAAACATTTAACTAAATAACACAATCCTAACTTAAACATGCACTAATCATTCAATTTAACAACTAAACACATACTAAACTTCCCATTAAATCATTATGCAACCTATCACCATCATGTTAAATAAATAATTATTCAGCTGACGCTTTGGAAATAAATATTGGGTTATAAATAGAGCTGGTAGCCAGTGGAGAATGCGATAGCTGAGTAACCGAAGGAATTCATCACAAAAAAAATTCTTCATGTTAAAAGATTAGAATGACATTCCAACCAAGCTAATTAATAAAATGTGTCCCAGTTGAGTAACAGAAGGGGGGCATATTCATGATGAAGTTTTTGCCTTTGATGTTAAAGAAAATTTTAAAAAATGGTTTTTCAATAACTAAAACCTATTGATCTTTAAAAATAAAAAAGGTTTCATGAAGGGATACATATTGATAGTTGAAAGTTTTGATTGATTACTGATTATAAATGTATGTGTACAAAGTGCCATAGGTGAATGATTAACAAGTATATTCAATTCAAAGTGTTTAACTATGAAATGCATAGGTTAGTATGTTGGCACAAAATGAATCATTTGTTTGCGATTAAACTAATTCTATAAAGTTTGGTTCCATTGTCTCATTATTACATATCGCATGAATGTATTCTTATGTATTTATGTATGATTTTTTAGTTTGTGTTTTTGTTTTTTCTTGAGGACAAGAAAAAGTATAAATGTGGCGATGTTGATAGTTGTAGTTAATATTATGTTTTGATAAGTGTTATAGTGTGTTTATCAGTGTTTATTAGATGATTATCACATGTATAGGCTTAGAATTCTGTTAATGTGAGTTTTTGTTTATATTCTAAGTGTTTGTTTTGCTTATAGCATGATTTCAATCTTAATTTTATGTTTTTTGAGGTGTTTGATGTGTTTGTTAGTGTTGAAGATTAGATTAATGAATAACAAAGGTTTTGGATGTGCATAAAGCTACATGGACAGGGTCATGATCGTGACTCCCATATCACAATCATGACAAAAGATTTTTACCAGAGTCATGATCATGACTCCCATGTCACGATCGAGATAGAGATCAATTTTTCAGAATCACAATTGTGGCTCTAACATCACAGTCATAACATAGGCTTCCTAGGTGTGATTTTTTCCATCTGTTTTAAGGTTTGGGGGCATTTTCGAACCAATTAATGGGAGGAAACCTTAGCTACATACACAAGACCCCAAGACATTACTTAAGAACATTAAAAAGCCTAAAAAATGCAGTAGGCATCATACAGAAGTGGATCAAATGTGGGAGTGCTAGAGTTATGTAAATATAGTGTCCTGGAAAGCCAGTGTATTTACATGTAACTTTATCTTCTTCAGTTACAGTTTTATAATGAAAATATTTATTATTAATAAAACAAAAGAGTTTGATTTTATTTGTGTGAGCATATATATCTAGACAAAAGGTACCAAGATTCTTTTGTAAGTAATATACATATATATAGAGATGTATGAGAAACTTGTATATTATAAAAATCTAAATTAACTGATTCACAGTTTAATAATCAAGTTGGACGCTTGATTATGGTTTAAACTGTAGTGTTGCAATTTATCTCCATATAAGTAAAGGAGTTTACTTAAAGGGAATGATGAGTTTCATATCAAGATAGTAGTCTACTATCGATAATGGCACTATTAAATGAATCTAGAATCAATTATGTTTTCAAGAATAAAGTGGGTCATTACTTTAATCTTGAAACATACAACTTAAGCATTCGCTAATTATGAACCATAATTTTAATGAGTGGTGAACTCGTATGTATTTTATTATAATTCTTGATATTTTCAGAATGGATTTTTACAGAGTATTAATCTAATGTCTGCATGTTGGAATTATTAATTGAAATATGTATCAGGGAACATTCACTTAAATAAAGAGTTTATAGTGATATCATCACCTTTAGATGTTTTAAGGAGATTTAGTGATTAAACTGGCGTCAGTAGTTTGATGGACTAGCTACCCATCAAGTCTTAACTCCAAGATGAGATCTTGTGTTTTAATCACCATATAAAGTGAAATGGGAGATCTAGAAGGAAAAACCAACATAAGGGCAAAACGGTAATTTTACCCTTTGTTGTACGGATAACTATAATAAGGTTCTAAATAGGGTTTGCAATTGGACATAAAATATGTGTTCCCGTAATATTTAATAATTCAAGAGTTGAACTAATTTTCTTTAGTGGAATAGCGTTTAGCTAATAAGCTAGAATTAATTATAATGAGATTTAAGTTAATTTTAGGCTTATTGGAGTTTGAATTATCAAAGTCCAATAAGATTCCCCACGTGGCTTCTAGGAAGGTTATCAAGCTAAGTAAGAAATATAAATAGAGGTTTTTGAAGCCCATAATTGAATGTTGGGCTTGCTTTAATTAATGGTTAATTAGAAGCCCAAATGTACATTTAGAAATGGGCTAGACTTTGGTTTAATGTAATTGATTAGATTAATTATATTAAAACAAATTTTTTAAAGAAAGGAGTAGCATTTTCGGTTTTATTAGGGTTGAATGTGCAGCTGCACATTTAACATTCAAATGCTAAATAAAGATGGTCTTTATTATGGTTTATCATCATTAAATGGAGTTATGAACTTACCATTAAATGGTTTAATGGTTATCTTTTAATGTTAGCATATAACCTATTAGCATTCATTGGATTAAAGAAGAAAGATATGCATTGGATGGACTATCTTCCTTCTTCCATCTTCCAAAACTAAAATTGGCAGGTCATATTTGAAGTAAATCACACGTTAATGTTGAACTCACGAAGAACACAAGAAGGGGGGTTAAATTGTGTAATCTTTTCATGAATACACAAAACCTTTGATAATCTCTTGAAAAAGAAACTTTTTCAAGTATTAAGTGAATATCAAATAGGTGCTTAGTTAAATCGCAAATAACTCGTATGAACTTGTAAATGAACAAGAGTATTTAAAAGTAAAGAATTAGAAGATAGACGATGCGATTTTTACACTGGTTCACCCAAAACCTTGGGCTACGTCTAGTCCTAAAAATTCTTCTAAGATTTCACTATACTTCGTCAAAATTACAAGTATTCTTTCCTCCCTTCCAAAGCCTCTTCAAGTCTCTTACATTGAGTATTTTTTGGGCTATCTTAGCCTCTCCAGGCTCTCAGCCTCTTCTTTCTCTCACTAGAAAGATATTATGAGCTTTTGTTACAGTAATGTTAGCTCTCGTATATCACACAGAATTTTTGTACATAAACAGTTGTAAGCAAAAAAGTTGTTCAGTCTTCGACTACGACTAATATTTATAGCCTAAGTCTCCAACCGCTTCTTCAATCTTGATAACTGCTTCTTGCTTCTTGTTTTTTGCTTCTTGCTTCTTGTAGAAACCGTTATTTTGTTGAGTTCTGTAACTAGCTCAACTTGCTTCTTCTTAGTTTTTGAACTTCTTCTGATTTTTGAAACTTCTTCTGAGTTTTCAAACTTCTTCTAAGCTTTCGAACTCGTTCTGAGTTTTGAAACTCCTTCTGTGTTTCACAACTTCTTCTATGTTTTAAAACTCCTTCTGTGTTTCGTAACTTCTTATGTGTTTTGAAACTCCTTCTGTGTTTTGAAACTCCTTCTGTGTTTCACAACTTCTTCTATGTTTTGAAACTCCTTCTGTGTTCCACAACTTCTTCTGTATTTCATAACTTCTTCTGTGCTTTGAAACTCCTTCTATGTTTCGTAACTTCTTTTGTGTTTTGAAACTCCTTCTGTGTTTTGCAACTCATTTTGTTTTTTCTCACTGCATGCTTAACACACTTATCAAAACAGTTCATTTATTTCAAACATTATTATTATTTGATTATCAACAAAATTATTAAATGTGAAGTCATTTTGACTTAACAATCTCCCCTTTTTGACGATATTCCAACTACCTGAAAAGATGCATCTGTGGAGAAACGTCCACAATGACTTCCTGATGCTTTTGAAATATGATGAGAAACATAGATTCCTCTTGATTGAACTCCATTACATGCCTCATCTATGTTTCTTACAGCTGCTTGTATTTGGTCCTCTATGATATCACCTGTACTGGCTTCAGGGTACATCTTCTATTTCCCTTTATCTACATTGCGTACAATATGTGCAGCTCTTAGTTGGATGTCTAGACAATCTTGATCAATGTTCTATTTGTCACTGAATAAATAGTATATCGCTCCTTAGACATCTTTATAGTATATGGCACTGACTTTTCATCTTTCAGAATACCATATAGTCTCCTTTCTCCATGATTTAAAAGATGTAGTGAACGGTTATTGTTCATAATTGGTTCAATTTGTACCTTGACCATCCTTCTCATAAGTTCTCTTATAATAATCAAGCTTTTGCTTCTCACAGTCATCACTTCTTCAATCATCTTCATTTTCAAATCCTCTTTTCGGATAGGTTCAGAAGGATTATGCTGTGTTGTTCTGTGTTCAATTGGCTTTTTCTTCGGTTGAACATCAGGTGAAGAAGTCTTTTTGTGACTGGTCTTCTGCTTTTTACTTTCTTCTACCAATCTAGAAGAGGGTTATTGTTGGGGTTTCGTCTTCTCAAACACCAACTTCCTCTTAATTTCAGTTTCTTTAGCCAATTTTACTAGTTGTTCTTACAAAATTGAAACTAAGATCTGGTTGCCTGTGATGCTTTCTCAGACCTTTCAGAGTCTTCAGCAGGAGTTAGTCCTTTTCTGCTCTTCTGCTCTCCTTGATGCAAGGTCAATGTCTGGATGACCTTTTTGATTTTTTAAAATTTTCAGGATAAAGTGTCTCCCCCTTTCTTTTCATAGACACTTGTTTGGTAGATTGCTTCTCTTGGCTTTCTTCTCTGTGAGAAACCGTCTTAGCTTTCACTGATACCTCAAACGATTTACTCATTTTTTCTTCTGTAGGTACTCATTCTAAGGATTGAGGCTTCATTTTTCTTATAGGATTAACCTTTTCAGACAAATCACGTCTTACAATACGCTCACCCTCAGTCCTTACTTTCACTATGGAATCTGTATCCTCCTTTTCTTGAGATTTTAAAACCATCCTTGTGATAGTTGAAGCATTGATGATGCTTTTTATATTCATCTTCATTCTGTTTCCTTTATCAAGAAGGATTCCATAATATCTGAAGATTATTGTCAACAGCATACCATAGGGTAAGGCATTTAAGTCTTTCTTCGTCTTCATCATATACTTTAAAATCAGGTGTGGAAGATTTACACGTTGATGGTTGAGTAGATGAAACAACCATTGTTCATCTATAGTCGTCACCACGTTCTTTGAACCTGTTCTTGGTAGAACACAATGAAAGAGTAGTGCATGTAGAACCCTAGCCTTTAGAACAAGAGTTGACGCCTTCTTGTCTTTAGGGTCACTACTCCCATAGAGTTGTCAATTGATTGTGCTTTTTGTATACTACTCTTAGTCATCCATCTTATGGTATGAGCCACCTCTACTCCAACACATGGACATTCACTAACCTTCTCGATTAGTTCCAGTGTCACAATAACCGACAATCTATCCACCATTGAAACTAAGGTTTCGTCTACTACTTTCTCATTCTTCCAGAAATCATATACTTCATTCAGGTATATTGTTTTACAAACCTGAAAGAAATTCTTCCATCCAGCTGCATCAATCTCTGGTTTGATGTCCATCTGGTTCTTCTTCAAGGAGTTGAAATCAACATGCCTTCCATAAATCATTGATTGCTCCATTGGTAATCTGTAGACAATAGAAACTAAACACACAAATATATTTTTCTCAAGGAAATGAGGTTAGTATGAGAAGATGAGAATGTAAATAGAAAGAACTTGATATCAAGAATAGAGTAATGAGACGTTTTGTTGAGAGTTCCGCAAAAAGTCGATTTTAGAGTATTTCAAGAATATTCTAGAGTAGGTGATATTATAAAACCTTTCAGAGGATTTCCCTCCTTCTTCTAAAAAGTTACCATTTGTGACCTACCGTTACCCTTTCCTTGAAACCTTATGAATTTTTATCTTCCTTACTAAGAAAATCATCTGGGTTATGACGTGTTAGACGATTGATCACTTAACACAACCATATTCAAGTTTCATCTATTTTCTTTGAATCTTTCTTCATTCAAAGGCTTAGTGAAGATATCTGCCCACTGATGATTCGTCTCAACAAATTGTAGACTCATGATTCCCTTCTGTACATAGTCTCGAAGGAAATGAAGTCTAACTTCGATATGCCTTACCCTTGAGTGTGGTATTGGGTTCTTCGATAGGTTGATAACACTTGTGTTGTCACAGTAAATTGGGATATGTTCTTCTTATATTGAATAATCTTCTAACTGATACTTGATCCACAACGTCTGTGAGCAACAACTTGCAGCTGACATACATTCAGCTTCTGTAGTAGATAGAGCAATTGAACTTTGCCTCTTACTTGACTAGGAAACTAAATTTTGACCAAGAAAGTGACAGCCTCTACTTGTACTCTTCCTATCAATCCTGTCTCCAGCATAATCAGCATCACAGTAGCCAATTAATCTAAAATCTTTACCTTTCTCATACATTAAGCAAAGATCAGTAGAACCTGAAAGATATCTCAAAATTCTTTTAACAGCAATATAGTGAGATTCTCTAGGATCTGCTTGAAATCTAGCACATAAACAAACACTAAACAGAATATCAGGTATGCTTGTTATAAGGTAAAGTAAAGAACCAATGATTCCTCCATAAAGAGTTTGATCAACCTTCTTACCTGCTTCATCCTTAGATAGAAGGTTTGAGGGATGCATAGGAGTTGACATAGGTTTCACTTTTTCCATTCCATATTTAACCAACAGTTCTTTAATATATTTCTATTGATGAATAAAAATCTTTTCTTCGGTTTACTTAACTTGTAATCCAAGAAAGAATTTTAATTCACCCATCATGCTCATCTCAAATTCGTTCTTCATAAGATTCTCAAAACTGGTACATAACTTTTTAGATGTTGCACCAAAGATAATATCATCAACAAGTCCAACGCAGCACTCAATCCCTGCATCAGAAAAGAGAAAAGAGTGTATAGCAAACAAATAAAAGGCACTTGAGACAAGAGGCCAAGAAGAAAGTGGAATATGTAGTGAAGCATATAAATGGACATGAAAAGAGTAGAATATACCCAAAAGCAGGTGGCTTCTTAAACACAAACTTGATGGTTATTGTACTTCTAGGAACCCATCAGTATCAATGTTAATTGTATTTATAAGACACAATCACAATATTTAATTTAAGCACAAAGCCAATAATAATTGGAGATGAAAATCTACAATGGACAGAAAGCTATACCAGATACAGAAAGATATCAACAGGAATTACAATAACCAGAATTGCGTCTAGGTTCAGTGAATGCGTTCCAAGTTCCAACTCAAGCAGTTGGTGAATTTTTTTTTCTTTTCTCCTTTTTCTCCAACATCTACGCAGAAAAAAGAGTTCCAAGTGAAGACAATTATTATGCTATTGAAAACAAAATCATGAAGAAACCGAGAATAATGAGGTCAGAGACAAACCATAGTGAGTCAAATTAAAACTCAGTCGACGAACCACAAAAGAGAAGCAGAGGAGAGCGAGCTCGATGGCAAAGGGGTTTTTGTTTTGGGATTTTAAAGATTTGCGAGTCTGTGCTATCTCACACGCAATTGGGTATTACATAGCCGAGAGAATCAAAATCGTTAGCTGCAATGGTCTGGCGGTCGGCGTCGGCCACCTCGCGAAAGCCGCAGCCTTTAGTCTTCTTAGGAGCGGAGGAGAAGGAGGATGCTCTACCAGTGATGGCGGACTTGAGCTTGGGAGGATGGGCGGCATGAGGGGAGGCATTGATGTTGTCGTCCGTCAAATCATCATCCTCGGGCTCGAGGTCCACTGCCTCATTGTCGGCGTTGGCCATAATGAAGTTATTCTCTAAAAATCTGGTTTCAATTAAAGGGATTTTGAGGATGTGGGTGGAGAAAATAGAGAAACGAGTCTTTTAAATATAACATTTGTTGTAGAAGGGTTTGACGACATTTTGTTTAACAAACTGCCGAAGATTTTATTTTGTGACATTTTAATAAAAAAACGTCGCAAAAAGTATTATAAATTTGTGACGTTTTAGTAAAACGTTGCAAAAAGTTTAAACTTTTTATGACGTTTTTTAAACGTCATAAAAAGTACTTACAATTTGTGACGTTTTATCAGTAAAACGTCACAAATTGTGTTATTTTCTTGTAGTGTGTTGTGAGTTCTAGGAGCAAAGAATTTATGGAAAATTCCATTCTCTTCACAATATATTCTGAATTTTTCATTCTCAAATTCACCACTATGATCACTTCTAATTCCAGCAATAGAAATTCCTTTTTCATTTTGTAACTTTTTGGAAAGCACTTTAAAACATCTTAAAGATTCATCTTTATGTGACAAAAATAATATCCAACAAAATCTACAGAAGTCATCAATAATTAGGAGACCATACTTCTTTCTGTCAAGACTTAATATCCTAGTTGGATCAAATAAATCTATATATAACAACTCTAGAGGTCTAGACAAAGTTACAATATTTTTAGAAGAAAAGGATGTTTTAACCAGTTTTCCTTTATGACAACTTTCACAAAAGAAATCCTTGTTAAAACTTATTTTTGGTAAACCTCTTACCAAATCATGTTTAATCAGCTTAGAAATATGTTTAAAACTAACATGACCTCCCTTCTTATTTTGAAGATCTAGGAACATAGACCTTCTTCTCGTCATGTGTCGCGAGCATCCACTATCCAAATACCTTGGTGCTGGCTGCTTCTTCCAAGGAAGGAGATCTGCAGGAGATATTATGTTCCTTTTAGGTACCCAAATTTTCTTGGGTCCTTTAGGGTTAGTTTGAAAATTATTCATAGAATGAAAATAAGAAGACTGGTGATATTTCTTATAAGGAACAAAGTTCTTTTTATGATGAGTATTGATTTTAGTAAACCCTAGACCACTCTTATCATTAGGGTTTCTATATCTCACAATCATATCATTCATTTTCTTCGTACTTTCAGTGAATGATGATAAGTCTGCTGAGAGAGAATTAATCCTTTGTTTTAACTGACTAATTTCCTCAAATCTATCGATAGAAGCTTTTTTCTTCATATCGTCTACTTGTTTCTTGAGGTAGACATTTTCTTTCTCTAAAGCTTCCGTGTTCCTTAAGTTTTCGACAAACTTTCTTTTTAAAGATCTATACTACTTTAGTATAGCATGAGAATCTTTTGACAATTCTAGATATGCATCTTGGAGTTCATTGAAGTTAGAAGTTACCTCCTCGTCACCTTCGTATGCGGCTACCAAGTATATGTTTGCTTGTATTGAGGCTTCTAAATCAGAATCAGATTCGGACAAATCCAAATCTTCCCAAGTAGCCATCATACTCTTTTTATTTTATTTATTCTTCTTCGGCTTTCTTTTCAGCAACGGACATTCAAACTTGTAGTGTCCTACTTTGTTGCACTCATAGCAAATGATAGAGGCCTTCTCGTTCTTGACTTCATCTTTGCTATTTTTCTTAAAAGAAAAATCTTTATTTCCTTTTGCTTTATTCTTCCACATTCTTTTGACCTTCCTTGAGATAAAAGATAATTCATCACCGTCTTCACTTAAATCTTGTTCAGATTAACTAGTGTCATCATTCTTGATCTCTTCGATCTTTAATGCTTTCGACGACGAACTTCTATTCCTTTGAGTCTTATGATTTTTTTGACCAGCCTTTAATGCTATAGATTTGTCCCTTCTAGGTTTGTCTTCAGCATCAAGCTCCACTTCATGTATCTTCAAAGAACCAAGCAGCTCTTCAAGCTTTAATTTGCTCAAATCCTTGGCTTCTTGTACTGCAGTGACTTTAGGTCTCCATCTTTTGGGTAGACTTCTGAGAATCTTTCTGACATAGTCTTAATTTTTATAGAATCTTCCAAGAGCTTTCAGTCCATTAACGATAGTTTGAAATCATCCAAACATCTGATCAATGGAATCATCTTCTTTCATTTTAAACAGCTCATACTGATGTACAAGAATACTGATCTTGGACTCCTTTACTTGGTTTGTGCCTTCATGTGCGATGGATAAGGTGTCCCACATCTCCTTCGCAGTTTCGCATCCATGAACTTTATCATATTCACTTCTGCTTAATGCACAACTTAGAAAGAATTTAGCCTTTGAATTTAGTTAAAATCTCACTTTGTGATCGGCTGACCATTTGGTATGTGGAATAGTATTGCCATCATCATCAATTGGTACGTATAGTCCATTCTCGATGATTTTCCAAAGATCAACGTGTGTGGATTCAATGAAAAGCCGCATCCTGTCCTTCTAATAATGATAGTCCTCATCATTAAACGCAGAAGGTCTTGTGATGGAGGCTCCTTCAGTGATAAACACGTGTGATTCTGCCATGGATCTTTGTCCTCACTGTGTAAAGGTGGTTCTTGGAAACTGAGCTCTGATACTAATTGAAGTAAATCACACGTTAATATATAGCCCATGTACAATATACGAAGTACACAAGAAGGGGGGTTGAATTGTGTAATCTTTTTGTGAATACACAAAACCTTTGATATTTCTTGAAAAAGAAACTTTTTCAAGTATTAAGTGAATACCAAATAGTTACTTAGTTAAATCGCAAATAACTTCTATAAACTTGTATAAGAACAAGAGTAATTAAGAGCAAAGAGTTAGAAGTAGACGTGATGATTTCTATACTGGTTCACCCCAAACCTTAGGCTACGTCCAGTCCTCAGAATCCTTCTGAGTTTTCACTATACTTCGTCAAATTTACATGTATTCTTTCCTCCCTTCTAGAGTCTCTTCAAGTCTCTTACACTAAGTATTCTTTCAGCTATCTTAGCCTCTCCAGGCTCTCATCCTTTTCTTTCTCTCACTAGAAAGATATTGTGAGCTTTTGTTACAGTAGTGTTCGCTCTGGTATATCGCACTTTGAATACATAATTTTTTATAAGCTAAAAGATTAAAAGTTGTTTAGTCTTCGACTACGACTAATATTTATAGCCTAAGTCTCCAACTGCTTCTTGAATCTTGATAACTGCTTCTTGCATCTTGCATAAACCGTTATTCAGTTGAGTTCTGTAACTAACTCAACCTGCTTCTTCTTAGTATTCGGAACTTCTTATGAGTTTTCAAACTTCTTCTGTGTTTCAACGTTTCTTCTGTATTTTGAAAATCCTTCTGTGTTTCGTAACTTCTTCTGTGATTTGAAACTCCTTCTATGTTTCACAACTTCTTTTGTGTTTCGTAACTTCTTCTATGTTTTGAAACTTCTTCTGTGTTTTGAAACTCCTTCTGTGTTTCGTAACTTCTTCTGTGTTTCGGCGTTTTTTTTCTTCTGTGTTTTGAAACTCCTTCTGTGTTTCGCAACTTCCTCTGTATTTTGAAACTCCTTCTGTATTTCGCAACTTCTTCTGTGTTTTGTAACTCCTTCTGTGTTTCGTCCACTGCACGCTTAACAGACACATCAAAACAGTTCATCTATTTCAAACATTATTATTATTTGATTATCAACAAAATTATTAAACGTGAAGTCATTTTGACTTAACAATCTCCCCCTTTTTGATGATAACAAATAATCATTAATTTTTAAAAGATAAAAATGAATTAGTGAATATTATTCATATAGCAAATAAGAAGACAACAAAGGATATACACATGCATATACAAAATACACATATGAAAACAAAACGAACTTGTAATGCTATCTTCTTTCCATCTTACTGGTCTCCCCCGACCCATTTGCTATCTTTCATCTTCTTCTGCTTTTCTCCTCTTCTCCTCCTATTTGTTATTAATAAAAAATATTTACCGTAGATGCTTCATGATTTAGAAAACATTCATTGCATGTCAGTTCGGATCAACTTGAGGTCTTCTTCTATAGAAACTCGTAGATACGCAACTTCCTCATGTAGATCACCAACTGAGTCACTCAAATCATCCACCTTAGTGTGAATTTCTTCAATCTCCTTAACTAAGGCTTCCTGACTCCACCACTATGTGTGACTAACTTCATCCAGAACAATAGTAGAACTTTGTTGAGATGTTCTTATTGGATAGAAGTTTGTAGCAACTGGTGTTTTCGATGGTAAAACATCTAACTCGATGATTTTGATAACATGAGGTTTGAAAGATTGTTTTCCTTTAGGGAGATCCAGGTCATCAGGTTTAGGTAGTTTTGGGATTGGTTTACCAAGAAGGTGTAGGACATCTTTTATTGAAGATATAAAACTCAAAGGTCTAAAGTGCATGATTAGATCCACAAAAGTCTCTAAGTTGAAACTAATACCTTCAACCCTGATCGTTTTGTACTATCCTTTTGTCACTCTTCCAACTACTTGAAAGGTTTTATCTGTGGAGAAGCGTCCACAATGACTTCCTGATGCTTTTAAAATGTGATGAAAAACATAGCTTCCTCTTGATTGAACTGCATTACATGCCTCATCTATGTTTCTTACTGTTGCTTCTATTTGATCTTCTGTAAGATCACCTGTATTGGCTTTAGGGTACATCTTCTGTTTCCCTTTATCTACATTGTATACAATGTTTGACGCTCTTGTCTGGTATAATCTTGATCAATGTTCTATTTGTAACAGGGTAAATAGTATATCGATCCTTGGACATCTTCAACAGATATGGTTCTGTCTTTTCATCTCTCAAAATCCCATACAATCTTCTTTCTTCATGATTTAGAAGATGCATTGATCGATTATTGATCAGAATTGGTCCAATTTATACCTTGACCAACCTTCTCACAGATTCTCTTCTTATAATCGAGGTTCTGCTTCTAAGAAGGATCACTTCTTCAATCATCTTCATTCTCAAATCCTCTTTTTGGATAGGTTGAGAAGGATTATACTGTGCTGATCTTTGTTCAACTACCTTTTTCTTCTGTTGAACATCAAGTGAAGAAATCTTTTTGTGATTGATCTTAAGCTTCTTATTTTCTTCTATCAGTCTAGAAGAGGGTTGTTGTTGAGGTTTCTTCTTTTCAAACACCAACTTCCTCTTTGTTTCTGTTTCTTTAGTCAATTGTGCTGGTTGTTCTTGCAAAATTGAGACTAAAGATCTAGTTGCCTGTTGATCTTTTTTAGACTTTTCAGAGTCTTCAGCAAGAGTTAAACCTTTTCCTCTCTTCTGCTCTTTTTGACGCAAGGTCAATAGTCTTGGTGACCTTCTAGATTGTTTGGATTTCTCATAATAAAGTGTCTCTCCTTTTCTTTTCAACGACACTTGTTTGACATACTGCTTCTCTTGGCTTTCTTCTTTGTGAGAAATCGTCTTGACTTTCATTGACACCTCTGACGAATTACTCTTCTTTTATTATGCAGGCACTCTTTCTAAGGATTGAGGTTTTATCTTCCTTACGGGAGTAACCTTTTCAGTCAGGCTGTGTTTTACAATACGCTCCCCCTCAATCCTTGCTTTCGCCATAGAATCTGTATCTTCCTTTTCTTGAGACTTCAAACCCATTCTAGTGACCGTTGATGCATTGATGATGCTTTTTATATTCATCTTCATTCTGTTTTCTCTGTCAAGAAGGATTCCAGAATCTCTAAAATTTTTGTCAGTAGCATACCATAGGGTTAGGTATTTGAGTCTCTCTTCGTCTTCATCACATACCTTAAAATCAAGTGTGGAAGATTTATAGGCTAATGATTGAGTAGAAGAAACAAGCATTGTTCATCTATAGTAGTCACCAAGTTCTTTGAACCTGTTCTTGGTAGAACACAACGAAAAAGTAGTGAATGTAGAACCCTAGCCTTTGGAACAAGAGTTGATGCCTTCTTGTCCTTAGGGTCACTACTCCCATAAAGTTGTCGATTGATTTGTGCTTTATCTACACTACTTTTAATCATCCATCTTGTGGTATGAGCCACCTCTGCTCCAACACATGGACATTCACTAACCTTCTCGATTAGTTCCAGTGTCATAATAATCGACAGTCCATCCACCATTAAAACTAAGGTGTCATCTACTACTTTCGCATTCTTCCAAAACTCATATACTTTATTCAGGTACACTGTTTCATGAACTTGAAAGAAAATTTTCCATCCAGCAGCATCAATTTCTAGTTCGATATTCATCTGGTTCTTCTTTAGGAACTCAAAATCAATGTGCCTTCCATAAATCATTAATGGCTCCATTTGAAATCTGTAGACAATAACAACTAAACAAAAAAAATATTTTTCTCAAAGTAAAGAAGTTAGTATGAGAGGATGAGAGTGTATACCAAAAAGAACTTGATATGTAGAATAGATTAATGAAATGTTTTATTGAGAGAACTTGCGAAAAGTTGATTTCAGTGTATTTCAAGAATATTCTAGAGTAGGTGATATACTAAACCTTTTATAAGATTTCCCTCCATTTCTTAAAAAATTACCACCTGTGACCGTTACGGTTTTCATGAAACCTCATGACTTTTTTACCTTCCTTACTAAGAAAATCATCTGGGTCATGACGTGTTAGACTCTTGGTCACTTAACATAACCATATTCAAGTTTCATCTGATTTCTCTGAATCTTTCTTCATTCAAAGGCTTTGTGAAGATATCTTCCCACAAATGATTCATCTCAACAAACTATAGACTTACGACTCCCTTCTGTACATAGTCTCGTAGGAAATGATGTCTGACTTCCATATGCTTTACCCTCGAGTGTTGTATTGGATTCTTCGATAGGTTGATAGCACTGGTGTTGTCACAGTAAATTAGGATTTGTTCTTCTTGTATTGAATAATCTTTTAACTGATACTTAATCCACAACGTTTGTGAACAACAGCTTGCAGCTGACATATATTTAGCTTCTTTAGTAGATAGAGCTATTGAGCTTTGCCTCTTACTTGACCAAGAAACTAAGCTGTGGCCAAGAAAGTGACAGCCTCCACTTGTACTATTCCGATCAATTCTGTCTCCAGTGTAATCAGCATCACAGTATGCAATTAACTTGAAATCTTTACCTTTCTCATACAATAAGCAAAGATCAGTAGAACCTGAAAAAATTCTTTTAACATCAATATAGTGGGATTCTCTAGGATCTGCTTGAAATCTAGCACACAAACAAACACTAAACAAAATATCAGGTCTACTTGCTGTAAGATAAAATAAAGAACCAATAATACCCCTAAACAGGGTTTAATCAACCTTCTTACCTGCTTCATCCTTAGACAAAGGGTTTGAAGGATGCATAGGAGTAGACATGGGTTTCACTTTCTCCATTCCATATTTGACTAACAGTTTTTTAATATATTTTTGTTGATGAATAAAAATCTTTTCTTCGGTTTGCTTAATTTGTAACCCAAGAAATAATTTTAATTCACCTATCATGCTCATCTCAAATTTACTCTTCATCAAATTTTCAAAACTAGAACATAGCTTTTCAGACGTTGCACCAAAGATGATATCATCAACATATATTTGTACTATGATGAAATCATTCTTAATGCATTTCTAAATAACATTTTATCTACATGTCCTCTACTAAAACCGTTCCCAATTAAAAACAAACTTAGACGATCATACTAAGCTTGAGGAGCTTGTTTCAAGCCATACAAAGCTTTATGAAGTCTATAGACATAATTTGGTTTCTTAGAATCTTAAAAACTAGGAGGTTGCTTTACATAAACCTCTTCATCTATAAAACCATTAAAAAAGGCACTTTTCACATCCATTTGAAATAGTTTTATATCATGACAGACAACATATGCAAGCAAAATCCTAATAGCTTCTAATTTAGCTACAGGAGCATAGGTTTCATTATAATATATTCCTTCTTATTGATTGTAGCCTTGAGCTACTAATCTAGCCTTGTCACGACTCACTCTACCTGACTCATCTAGTTTATTCTTAAAAACCCATCGAGTTCCAATAATAGACTTTTTAGAGGGTTTTGGAACTAAAGACCAAACGTTATTCCTAGTAAATTAGTTCAACTCCTCTTCATGGCTAAAATCCACGCTTCATCCTGAAGAGCTTCATCAATTTTCTTAGGCTCTATTTCAGAAATAAAAGCTACATTTGCTTCTCTTCTGAA
>JAOTIZ010000004.1:21315558-21337764 GCA_027123425.1 Erythroxylum panamense
TGTCCGGCCTTCAGTGCTATTGACTTGTCCCGTTTGGGCTTGTCTTCAGCATCGAGCTCAACTTCATGAATCTTCAGCGATCCAAGCAACTCGTCAAGCTTTAGTACGCTTAAATCCTTAGCTTCCTGCACAGCAGTAACTTTTGGTCTCCACCTCTTTGGTAGACTCCTTAGGATCTTACGAATATGATCTTGGTTGTCGTAAGTTCTTTCGAGAACTTTCATCCCATTGATAATTGTTTGAAATCTTCCAAACATTTGATCAATAGATTCTTCATCTTTCATCTTGAAAAGCTCGTATTGGTGCACAAGAATGTTTATCTTGGATTCTTTGACTTGGTTTGTACCTTCATGTGCGATGGACAACGTGTCCCACATCTTCTTCGCAGTATCGCATCCGTGAACTTTGTCATACTCACTTTTGCTTAGGTGGAAACTATAGGTGGAAACAGTGCCATAATTCTATGTAAGTAGAAATATGAAGGAACTTAATATAGCAAGTATTTGCTTGATCTTTAAAACTAGAAATCCATATTCTATAAATGATTTTCTCCTTTTTTTTCCTATTGTACACAGTATATAAAATAATTTTAAAGATTATGGCAATAAAATTGAAGGAGTTTGTCAAGGGCATCATAAATCATACTTAAGTGGCATTCATCTCTCGAAAACTAATTGGGGACAATATCCTCAAGGTGTATGAACTTTTCAAAGATTATGATAAAAGATCATCAATCAAGAGTTGCTCAATGACGATTGACATCCTTGAAGCATTTGACACCCTTAAATGGGATTACATTATCAAATTCTTACAGTTTTTCAGGTTCCCCTCCTTGTTCATTCAATGGAATTTGGTTTTGTTTTAACTACTGAATTTATCACTTTGGTTAATGAAGCTCCTCCTAAGATAATTTTAGGGGCTAAAGGAATTAGACAAAGCTCTCACGAGGATAATTCTACAAAACATTGAAATGGATAATAGATTTATTTATCATCACATATATAAGGAGATGATTATATATCATTTGGTTTTTGCTAACGATCTCATAATATATTGTGGATTTGACTCACATTCCCTTTATGTTTTAATGAATTTCTTAAGTTAATCTCTAACATATGTAGGTTGAAAGTTAATATGCAAAAGAGCAAACTTTACATCTTTACCGATGTCAGAAACTCTTATAATCTTTGTTTTATTACTAGTTTGACATCCCATATTGCCCATTTTAAATAGCTTAAAGTGCTTATATCAACAAAGAAGCTAGGGTTCTCATAATGCATTTTGTTATAAATCCTTTTAAGATTAAGACCAATTCATAACAAGAAAAAAAATATCTCCAAAGAAGGTAGATTGCATCTTATCTCATCAATCATAAGGAATATATGTGTTCATTGGTGTGCCCACATATTCCTTTGAATAAATATACTAAAGGAAAGCATAACATATGTAACGAACTTTTTATGGTCAGTAAAAAGATGAGGATTATAAAGGAGAAAAGGTAAAATGAGGAGATTTGTATTTACCCAGATAGAAAGGGTGACTTTGATTAATTTCTCTAAAGGTACATCAATCAATTCCAGTAATCGAAACAACTTAGAGATTGCTTAATGATAATGAAGCTTTGTGGACAAAATGGATGCATGCATATTATCTTTAGTATATCAGTTTTTTCAAGTAAAAATTTCCAGGGATCAATTATGGAGTTTCATTCAATTGTTTAAGATGAGAGATTTACTTTATTAAGTGTCAAATTGGAAATGGCAACAACACCTAGTTCTAGTTTAACAATTGGTCAAACATATGTCCATTATACAAAAAGGGGGACCTAAACCATCTGCACTTAAGTATTCCACATAATGCAAAGGTGAAAGTTGTCGTTTGAAGAAGTAGTTAGGATTGCTAATTCAGGGTTCAAATTGCATCATTAATAATTTCCCCTTTTATAATCCTAACTCCCTAGAGGAAGATAGGATGATATGATGGAGAGTTCCTTATAAAAATCTTCTAACTCTTTTTTATGCAAGATATTCAAGAATCAATCATAAAAAGTATTATGTATGATCTAATATAGGCCAAAACAATAATTTTAAAGGCTTCTCTTATTTGTTGGTTAGTTACTAAACAAAGGCTAAAAACTAATTATAGGTACATTGAAAGTTAGGATCTAATACACCTCTTTTAAAAGTCCTCCTCTGAATCCATTGCTCATTTGCTCTTTCAATGCTCACACTCAAAGCCTGTTTTGGATAGATTTTAACATCTACTAAATAAGTTTTTATGGAGAAAAGGGATTGGATGAACATAATTAGATAGGCTAGTGACACTTGTAAGAGCACGAGCCAAAATGGACACTTATTTAAGACAACAATGAATTGTTATATCTTCACCATATGGAAAGAAAAGAACTACATGTTGCAAAGTAAGCTCTCAACAAGACCATATGTAAATTAAGGAAATTCTAATTGCTCACAAAACATATCAACTTGCAAGCATTTAAATGAAAATCAATCTATTGTAATTTGTAATTTTATTTTGTTTGGCTCAATTGTGCTCCTATTTTAAGTGAAGACTTAAAGCTATATTTTATCCCATCATATTAGTTCTGAAACTAAGATTTAGTCAATAAAATTATTTAAATTTTCAAAAAACAATTTTAATAACAATTTTAATTCAAATCAATAAATTTTATTAAATAACTTCTTTGATTGTTTTCTTACTAAAATTTTGTTACATAAATATATTAACCCCGTTAGGAGGACTATAGAATTTCGGCACTAGATTAAGTATAAAAAATATTTAGAATTCAACTGAAAAAAAATTATTTGTGGAGGGTTTGTATTAGTAATCCTTTACTTGTTCATTACAGTATCAAGTAATTGATTAGGTTATGAAATTAGATCCAACAACCACTCGTTTCATCATTAACATCACACTCAATTTGAAATCTCGCAATGAAGCAGGACCTGAAAAGATCAGATAGTATGCATTATTAATCAAATAAACTTGAATAGACGTGGAAACTAATTTGTGACTCCATAAACAAAAAATCTTCCATAAGCCCAGTTCTAACCATGCAATTCAACCCGGTGGCCCATATGGCAATTCGTTTTAAAGTGTACTCACCATCTGTCGTCGCAATTAAAGCTACCAACGACCTTCCTCTGCCGATTTATTCCAAAATCGAACTTCTATTTATATGTTGAAACATTAAGGTGGCACTGAACACGGACACAAGCAGCAAACAAACACGAGAGAACTAAATGGCAAAATTGCGCTCTACTACTTCATGGTTAGTAATATTGTTTGTCCAAGTTCTGATACTATCTACGAGAAATGCTCATGCCAAAATTCCTGCAATCATCGTTTTCGGAGACTCCTCTGTAGATGCTGGTAACAACAATTACATACCAACTGTTGCTAGGAGTAACTTTGAACCATACGGCCGAGACTTCGCTGGAGGGAGGCCAACGGGAAGGTTCTCCAATGGCCGAATAGCAACAGATTTCATCTCAGAGGCTTTGGGGCTGAAGCCAACTATACCCGCTTACTTGGATCCTGCTTATAACATCTCGGATTTCGCTGTTGGAGTTACTTTTGCTTCTGCTGGTACCGGCTATGACAATGCCACCTCTGATGTGCTTGTAAGTCCCCCATTATCGAGCCCAATCTTTTTTCTTTTTGGAAAATTATTTCATCTCTTTGTAAGTAGACACACACACACATATATGCATACACATATGCACAAGGATTGTTTATCCTTTTATTAAAAACTGTACTTCTACCGATGATTGGAATGTTTGTGTGTGGTTACAGCCTACCTACCCCGTATTCTTTATTTAAGAGAACAGAAGATAGTGAAAGTTTACATGATGTCCACAACTTTTTTAAAAAAAATCATCATTGTGTATATATATTATATGCTTTGACTACTTGATTTGTGTTCTTTTTTTCATTGTATGATAAGTCTATTGAATACATTATTGGCACAGTAGTCGTATATAAAAATCTCATGCCAAGGGATAAAGCCACATAATAACCAAAAAGAGTTCATTATTTGTTATGTTTGTTTTTAATTTTCCGATACATAAATATATGTACACTATTTGAAGCAAAATTATATAACGAATGTCACGGTACTTTACTCCAGTACTTAACATATTCAGGGGCAAACAGTTGTTTTCCCCAAGACCAACAAAGCATGTATAGCCACAACTTCGACAAGCCTCAGCTATTCACCTTTCCCTTTCCAATAAAGTTAAAAATTTTACTAAGATCAAGAATTATTATTGGGATTTTTGCTGGTTGTTGTTAATGTTGTAGTAGTAAGATCCCGTGGTTGTTGTTGTACTAAGATCAGGAAGTGCTGCATCCATCATGGTTTACATGGGTGAGTTATAAAGCAGTTGAATATCTCTGAAAGGACAATTTGTCAGTCTCATGCCACCAGTGTTTTGTCCCTTGCAGTCTGTGATTCCTCTGTGGAAGGAAGTCGAGTACTACAAGGACTACAGCAACAAAATGAGATCCTATCTTGGAGAAACCCAAGCAAACCAAGTTATAACTGAAGCTCTTCACATGATAAGCATAGGAACAAACGATTTCCTCGAGAACTACTACGCTTTTCCAGGTCGACCTTCCCAATACACCATCAGTCAGTATCAAGACTTTCTTGCAGGAATTGCCGAAAATTTCGTCAAGGAAATTTACGGTCTTGGTGCTCGCAAAATATCCCTCGGTGGTCTCCCTCCAATGGGCTGTATGCCATTGGAGAGAAATCGAAACATGATGATTGGTCGAAATTGCGTGGAGAGCTACAACGTCGTTGCTGTGGAGTTCAATGGAAGGCTAAGTTCTGTGGTTGGGAAGCTTAGCTCGGAGCTTCCTGGGATAAAGCTAGTTTTCTCAAATCCTTATGATATTCTCATGCATATCATAAACAGGCCGTCACAGTATGGTGAGTAACTAGCGAAGAAAAAATATCTATATCCATATGGGAGGTGTTTAATGACTTTCACGGCTTAAGGTGTGTCTCACACTTTAGACTTTTCAACAAAACAACGTACAATTTTTAATGATCCCCACCAGAAAGTAAGTATATTAGGGTAACAACATTAATTGAAACAAGGCTGGCTGGCTGACTTCAATGATTTTTTTTTTTGAGTTACATGCTTCAGTGAATTTTACCAGACAAGAAGAATAGACATCTGCATAAAGGATTGTTTTTCTATGAACAGAATTCGTATAAAAAATTAATGAGGCAATACTTTGTTGGCCTGAATACGCAACAAACATTATAGTCTTTTCAGTGAGAATCTTATCTAAGGTAGATGTACTTACTCTATTGCTATATTTAAATTGTTTCTACATTTCCAAGTTTACAGTAATATGTGTCACATCTGAATGTCAACATTGCGCAAATATGAAGCTTTCGAGTCCAGATCTCCTGTTTAATATTATGGTGTCTTATTGTATCCAATGAATCTTAGCTATTTATTTATGTGGATCCTATGTAGGTCCCACGTAGATACCTCGTGGATCCCGCAAAATAAATGACTAAGATTTCATTAGACAGAATAAGACAGAGTAATATTAGACAGAGGATCTTGTCCCGAAGCTTTCCCCTTTTTGTATAGAGCAGCTGCCCTTAATTTTCAACAAGCTTCTAACAAAGAAACTTCATCTCTATTTATTTTGAATTACTTTGATGTACATACAATGGCACATAATAGTACTAGAAAGTTTAGTAAACTATATATATATATATCCTTTCATTAAAAAACAAGGTTTATGATAACTTAATTATAATAGTTATATTTCTGAATATTTTTAGTCAGCATCATTTTTTGTAAAAATATCAGTATAAAATGCTTTGTTAAGTTTAATACGAACTATTTTCCGCAAAAAGTTCAGATACAGGATAGATAATGTAAAATTTGGATAATCTAACACTTGTATGCTAAAAACGTTTGGTTTCGTGGGTGGCAGGATTTCAGGTTGCTGGCATGGCTTGTTGTGCGACGGGGATGTTTGAGATGGGTTATGCATGCAACCGGGACAGCCCATTTACCTGCACAAATGCAGACAAGTATGTCTTCTGGGATTCTTTCCATCCTACCCAGAGAACGAATCAAATTATTTCCGATTATGTGGTTAAGAATGTCCTAAACAAGTTTATGTAATGTTATCAGCCCAATACTCATCGATATATCTGTGCCTCCATTAGTGAGTCCAGCGTTATAGTTAATGCATCCAGTTACATAATTTATGTTTCACCAACTTTAAAAGGAGTTCCTCCTGCTCCATATGTACAAGTTTGTGCTGTATAAGAAGCACTTTCACTTTATTTCTTCTCTACATAAATAATCCAATGAATTTCCATTGGGTTGGAAGAATTGGTAGTTCCCTTATTCTTTATATTATAGCAATAAACATTCATCAAACGTAAGCGAATATTTGTTGATACATATTAGCTTTTTTAAAGATGGCAACTGAGCCCAGTGAGAAACCGTATAGTTGTCGTGATCGTACATAAGTGAATTGACATAATGCGAAAACAATCTAACCAATATTGATCTTATGCTCCATTTTAATTTAACAAGGAACCAACTTGCTTAGTAAAGCACATGTAGCAAGTATTAAAACATACTTGTACGGAAAGAGGGCAGCCTTGTAATTGAAAAATATACGTCTGCAATTTAACGCTTTATATAATTAGCAGGAAAATATATCCACTCTGTTGACAACTACAAATTTGCATAGGAAGTTCATTATACACACCAATTTTGCCCTCGAAAAGAATCCTTTTTGTTTCTTTACGCTTGCACATTTGAATGAACTAAATATTTCATATGGCTCTTTGCTATATAGTGGAACAAGCACAATGCATCACTATTAATACCCCTAATTTATATCATCACTCCAACTCCCCTTACAATAACTAATCCTCAAAACATCTTATTGTCACTCACTTTACTATTTATCCCCTGCTTTCCCTTAAAATAAGGAATGACCTTAACTGTTCATCCTAAGTCATATAATTTTTTTAGATGGAGAAAACATATTTAGAAATGGAATAATGTATCTCTCTAACTCTAAACATTTTATCTCTTCATACTTGTATTGATTTAGGAATCAAGATTATTTTGTTGGATGAAACTCTAATGTTTGAAAAGTCCGAAAAAAAGTTTAATTAAGTGCGAACAATAATTAATCCAAAGAGATAAGAGGATATTGACAATAAGGACTACAAGAAGCAAAAGAAAAGTCTTGCCATCCAACTATTTCTTAGTAATACAAGTATATAAAGAGCCAGGTGCAAATGATTTGATAGTTATAAGGACATCATTATAGGCCCCTTATACCAATTATTAGCTTATAGTGATGATTTTTGCATAATGGTAGTAGTAAATATGGATTGGTTTCCATACCTACAGAAAACAACCTATAAGGGATTATACTGCTCTTATAAATCAATGTACAAGGCATTTAATAAGACAACCTTGAAGGGATTGTAATGCTGCTTATCCTAAAAGAATGACTATAAAATTTTGATACCTCTAAAAATGTTTGTACCATCTAAGTTGTCAACTAGAGCTAATTGAAGGAAGATGGATGAGGGAGCATTGATGTTGCAAAACCAATAAGAAGAGGGAGTGATAGCAGACACGAGCACAAACCTTATAATGGGGATATAGATCTACCTTAGCTAAATGCATTGCTAAGCAAAATGATAAAGTCTATTTGGACCAAAAAAAAAGGATCCCTTTAGCCCCACCCAAACTTATATTTCAAGGACTTAGACAAGAGAATATGGATAGAAATATTTGAATCAACAAAACTTTGGGCAATGAAATGCTTGAGGGCTTTGTTTAAGAAGAGACAATTAGGTTAATTATTTCATAGGATTGTTAGAAAAAGCACATGAGAATATAGGAGGTAGAGGATGCATTCTCCAGATAGGCAATATAGATACTCACTCTCAAGTCACCCTCAAGTCCTCCAAGGATAAGGTTATAAACATGATAGTCCTCCAAGGCTAATGACAAGATGAGCATGTTATAAATTAAAAAGTCCCTTATAGGCCACCTTAATGAAGTTAGCATAATGAACAAGTCAATAAAGAAAAATTGAGAAGATTTCCTTTAACATCTGCCAAATAATGTTATATAATTCAAATGATAGCACCATGGTAATTTTTACAACCATATCAAACTTCTAAGTTGAAAAAGATCCCAATTGATAGTGTTACATATTCCTTTATTTGAGTTTAGTGAGAAAAAACAAGATGAAAATCCTTTCGATGGTGGAAGCATACCAAAGGTATGCCATATTACTAATTCTCACGTAGTGAAAAGACCTACAATATTAAAGTTATGATATTCCGTTATCGATTAACCATAACATTTTAAACATAATATAGGGTAGAAGTAGGTAAGAGGAGTATCAATATGATAAGTTAGTGTTATATAACTTTGCTTAGGTATGAAAAAAAAACCTCATGTCTCATAAAAATTTAGGTCATTGATTGTTAATATCATAATAAATAACAATAAGAGGAACCTAAAGAGGAAGTGGAGAGAATCACAATAGAAGGTTATGTAAGCTTACAACATTTTTAAGTGGGAAGAGTAATAGCCTTGAAAAGGGATAAGGTTGGGGCATTTTTTAACTAAATAAGATCACATTTTTAGGTAGGGCCTTCAACATGTTGAGGATTAATCCCTCGAACATCACTCACAAGATAAAAATTGATCCTAACAATAGTCTTATAAAGAAGAAAAAATATTTTCATTTAGGAAAAGCAATAAGCAATAGAGGAAGAGATACAAAGGCTACAGCAAACCTACTTTGTTAGAGAAGTGAAATATTTTTATTAGATTTTAAATGTAATTTTTATTAAGAAGATAAATAGGAAATGAAGGATATGCACCAATTTTATAGATTTTATCAAAGCATTCCTCAAGAATAGCTACCTATTACTTAGGTTTAATCATATTGTGGATGCTACATTTGGTAATTGATGGCTTATATTTATGACGTAATAAATAACACCAGAGGAGAAAGGAGATCATACTACAGATCTGGGGCATTGATTTAACACTTTAAGAAAGTATAACCTAAGATTAAATCTTGATAAATAATTTTTAGAGTATTAATAGGAAGAATTTTAAGGTTTAGAATGACACAAAGGAGCATTAAGGTCAACTCACAGAAGATTGAAGTAATTTTCAAATTGACAAATCCCAAGTCTATAAAATATATATAATGTATAACTGACAGAATCACTAGTTTATCAATTTTCTAATCTAAGGATGTGAATCATTATTTTCCTTTCTTCTAGATTTTGAGAAAGCCTAAATATTTCCAATAGAAGAATAATTTGATTAAGCCTTTGAGCAACTAAAGAAAATTAAGCCTTTAAGCAACTAGGACCTACCTATAACAAGCCCTCACTATTGTCCACTTCGGTCATAATTGAAGGTTTATATTTATATACTGCAATGTCTCTTGCCATTATCATTATTGTTCATGTACGAGAGCAAGATAACAAAAATTCATATTTACTAAATTAGCTAGATTTGACCTGAAGTATAAATATGATATAAAATTTTTTAGAAGATGACTTATGTAATATTTAGTTTAATGTGAAGGTTCAAGTCTTATTTTTAGGCCTATGTTGTAAGTACTAGATAGACCTATATATGATAAAAAAAAGATATATGAGTTTACTAGTTAGAAATGCCTAATTTTTGGCGTTAAATTACCAATGCATTGACCAATGTGTTCATCTTTTAGTTAAAATTGAACGTATAGGAAAGGCCTGGTCCTCTTTTACTTATACATCCAATTTTATGTATAAATTCAATTTTATGTATACATTCAATTTTGTGTTCCAAAGAGCTACTTTGTAGAATGATTTGGCACAATAAAAGAAAGTGGTGAATGATCCTTGGTTCAACATTAGTGAATTTAATTGAAAATTGTTGGCTTTAAAATCTGAAGTTGAAAGAAGCTTGATAGACAATTAGTTGACTATATTTTATTATATTATGTTATATAGTATAGTGAACTATTGTCTATATATATACCTATATTTAATATGTTTTTCTTATTTTTTGAGAATCTTTTTATATTTGTGGTACTTATTATAATTCAAGTGTGTTTTTAGGTGATAATTGACTTCAAACTAAAAAGAGAAGAATTTGGGTTAAATCGTGCCACAAATAGAAGAATTAAAGCAACTTTGGACTTACACATATGTGTATAATGACCATGTAAGTCACTATAAACGTGTGGAGCTTCAAAGATGCAGTTTATCCTCGTGTGAAGATACATGCTCGTGGATGTTGACATAAATAGTCGTGTATGTGCTGTGTAAGCTTTTGTATGTAAAGGCAAGATTGATAGGTTTTTGGAGATACACGATCACCTACACGGTAGTGTATGTGACCATGTAAATTCTAAAATATATAGTTTTTGCTATAAAAGGATATTATGAAGGCTACAATAAAAGAGGAGGACTTTAGAGGCATCAGACACCAAAAGAAGAAAGAAAACACCAAAAAGAAGGGTTGTACTTCACAAATAAGAAGATAAAAAGTGGAAACATCAAGATCAACACTAGTTTTTAGAGTTTTTGGATTGAGGCTTCAAGCTAATTTCATTCTCTTCTCTTTTTTCTATTTCATTCCTAGTATGCTAAATATGAATAGTTTTATTTTGAACATGATTATGAATTGCTAAATCTTTTAGGGTTTATTCTTGACTTTTTTGTATAACTTTTACTTGTTGGATTAAATATACTACTATCGTTTGATATTTGTTGTGCTCATATTTGATTTGAATTAAGGGACTGAATCAATTTATTTGTGTTAAGTTGCACAATGAGAGTAAATTAATAGACACAAGTATCAAGTTAATAAACAATTGAAAATAATTACTAATAGTGACTTAATTATCCTCAGGATTGCTTTAAATCCAATTGAGCAATTCGGAGTAGTTTCAAGAGATTGATAGATTGAAATTCAGTTTTCATCTATTTCAATTGAGATATCCAGGATCAAACATAGTTAATTAATAAGGCAAAGGGAAGATAAAATAAGGATAGAATAATCCCTAAGTTTCCATCGTTAAGTAGCTTCAATTTTATTGTTATCTTTTATTTGGTTAGTTATCAAGTTTGTTAGTTTACTTTAATTATCAATCAATTTAATATTCTTTTACTATAGATAAAGTGTGATTCAAATTGTTAGGTGACTATATTCAATACTCATGGGAATGATATCTTTTATTCTATAAGTTACAATGTGTATACTTGTAGTATGAGATTTTTATTTATATAAAACTAGCAACAAGTTTTTGGCATCATTTTTGGGGATTGCAATTTTAGCATCTTATCCAATTTGAATTCTTTTGATTTAAGGAATCTGAAATTTTTTATTTTAAGATTACAAGTGCTTGAACACAAGATCCTTAAGGAATAATTGAACAGTATGAAAGCCATATCTTCTAGCCCACTCAAGGAAATTTAGCATGGATGCAAAACATATGGACAAGAAAGCCATGTCTCAGTTTGTTCTTTCTTATTAGAAAATAACATGGAGCAACTTAACTTTTTGGGAGCATAGTATGTCATGGAGGTAATAATTCCCATTATAATAATTACAATCATTAAAAAGAAGTTTTTATGGGCCATAAGGAGTCAATATCATTTAGTTAAATGTTACAATAAGGTACAATAAGTTTACTGATTGTAAGAATAATGTTTCCAATTTTATAATGAATATAACCTTTAATTTCTTAAAAACATTAAGACGTAATAGGACATTACTTGTCAAAAGGTTAACCTTAAGCTACACCTTGAATGGGACGACTAACATAAGGGAAAGTAGAAAAAGATATAATATATATCTAAGCATATTCAAGAGAATGCAAAGATTGTAGCTAGAAATTTGTGATTTATAGATTTGAGTTTTAGGAAGGAGAATAAAATATTTTTATCTATTTTTGGTATTAGATGTTTAGGTTATGAAATATATTTAATCATTTAGTAATTTGCAACTTCATTTCTTTTAAATATATAATAATTTTAATTTGATTTTCTTAGCTGTAAATCAAAGGGATGTGTTAGTTTATATGATCTTCCATTTCATCCTCACTAATAAAACTTATTAACATGGTTAATATTTGAAGTTTATTTGTGCATTGTTATTTTGAAAAGCAAGGAAATTTGTGGAAGTAGAATGCCAAAACTAATATTTCTTAGACTATAAAGTATATATTGACACTTAAGCAAACACATAAAGAGGATTTCCATTGTAAAATTGGAGATGGAACTTCAACCTCTTTCTAGCATGACAATTGGTCCTCACTAGGACCATTATTAGAGGTTTAGACATTGAGAACTCTAAGAATGAAGTGGGTGATAATGTCATAGTATGATAGGCAATCACATCTTATAAAAATTGCAATTTTAGTACAAGACATGCTAATTAGTTGCTCATCAAACTAAATCCCCAACTAGAAGACCAGATAAGGTGGAAGCATCGCTAGTTACGTAAGTTGCAAGAAAATATTAAGAAACTATCAACCTCAAATGGATTAGTTCAACATAGTCTAGTTCAAGAGTGCATACCTTAAGGTTTTAACCACTATGTGGCCCCTCATTAAGAGCAAGTTGAATACTAGGGTTCGCTTACACAAATATATAAATATATTAGTAAATTGTTTACTTTGTGAATAGGAATTTGCATCTATGGACCATATAATTTTTTCATATAATTATTCTAAAGCAATCCTGAGGAATATTATGCAATTAGGTACAATCTAGATGGCGATTCATAATTGAAGGGTGATAAATCTGATTTACATCGTATTTTAGTGCTTAGTTTGATATGTTTTTAATTATTGATTCAATAGTTTAGTACGTGTTTAAGCTAGAATTGTGTTAGTTTGTTAATTATTTATATTTTAAGTGCTTTATGGGTTAGTACAAGTCTTCAAGCTTAATTATTATGTTTTTTGAGGTACCTTAATGTGTTTGTTAATGTTTCAGAGTCAACATCGAAGAACAAAGAAGTTTCAAAGACAATAGGGCCGAAACAACAATCCATGATCGTGACAGAAGGCTCAGATGTAAAATTGTGGCCTGTGTTCGGCTAACGTGCATACACTAAAAACTGTCAAGTTTCAAAGGATTTTCAGGCCTTTAAGACCCCAGAAATACCCTAGGGCTGCTCAAAATACAAAAGGTATTTAAATAATAAGACAAAAAAGAAGAGGGAGCTTTTGCATCAACCACTTTTGAGAGAAATCTTAGAGTGAATTATAAGGAAACTGAGAAAGAGAATAAGGAAGAGAGAATGAAGAAGAAGCCGACTCGATGTACTTCCTAGATTAGGAGTTTCTCGACATCGCTACCTCCCGTCATTCGTTCAATTTCATATTTCCTGTAAATCTCAATTTTATTCTTGTATAGAATTGGAATAATAGTTGATGATAGGATTCTTGGATGTTGATGATGTTCTAAACTCACCTTCAGGGTTTTATCTTTGATTTAATGAAATTTGATTGTTATGTTTTACTGGATTTATTTTTATTTAATTTCTACAATTTCATAATTCGGTGATAAACTAAAAGGGTGAATTGAGTGAAAAATAATTAAATTAGGCTAATAAGTGTTAGGCGATTTAATAGAATAAATCAAATCAGTAAATTGTGTGAAGAGAGATCTTGAAATAGTTTCTGATAGTTTGTTAGACAACTTCAAATCTAATTGGAGTTTTGGATAGGTTGTTAATTGAGAAACTGTAATCCCATAATCTGATTAGGATTTATGAATTAGGGTAATGATTATAACTCGAGAGAGAATAATCAACCCTAAGATTGTCTAGAACCAATAATCTAGTAATTCATAATCGATTAGGTTAGCATTAAAGATAGATAATTTCCCTTTCTCTCAATTGGTAATTCCTTAGGTTGATTCTTGAGTGTGTTTTGCAACTGCTAGTTTGTTAATATTTTCATGCTTGATTCCTTAATTGATTTGCTTGATTGAATTGCATTTTTCTTTTAGTTTCATTACAATTGAATTTCTATGATTTATTTTGACCTTAGATTTTAGGATTAGATTATCCCTCCTTGTGGGATCGACACCTTAGGTACTACGTGAATGACCTGTGCGCTTACAGATTATCAAGGTTAATTAATTAAAACTTACATACATCAAAAAATCTCGATCAAGTTTTTAACGTCGTTGTCGAGGAGGTGATTAGTTTGATTCTATAGTTTAAGGCGTTTAGTTAGTTTTAATTTTTGTTTTCACTCTTTCTTTATATTTATGAAATTGTGCTATTGCATGAACATAAGAGTCACAAGAAGATTGAGTCGTACAATTGAAACCTTAAATTTAGACATAACTCAACTAGATCGTTCCATTAGGAAAGCTCGGCATGAGGAAGAAGAAGAAATCGTGAAAGCAACAATGGACAAGGAATTTCAATAAGATTTGGACCACAAAACGAACCAAGGAAATCAATAATAGACCTTTATAGACTTTATGAGACCAAGGTTCAATGCGGCTAACCAAGGAGTAGCTAGGCAACCCGTATAAGCAGCATCGTTTGAAATCAAACTAGCCCTCCAAAACATGCTTCAACAAAGCATGCAGTTCTATGGATTAATGAATAAAGATCCTAACACACGTATAGTGAACTTCCTTGAAATTTTTCATATCTTTCAATACCATCAGATGTCGAAAGTTGCGGTCAAAATTAGGCTTTTCCTTTTTACCCTTAAAGTTAGAGCAAAGGCTTGGTATCATTCCCTTAAGCCAGCCAGTGTCATAACTTAGGATCAGCTAGTTCGTGCCTTTCTAGATAAGTATTTTTCCCCTTACCAAGACCATGTAGATCATCAAGGAGCTTTCCAACTTGCAATAAAGTGATAGGGAATCGATCAACGAAGTATGGGAATGATATAAAGATTTACAATGGAAATTCCCATGCCATAACTTACTCAAGGAATTCTTATTGCAAACATTCCATATCAGAGTAACCCCACATATGAGAGGCACAATTGACATAGCTTCAAGAGGATCATTGATGAGAAAGACGGTAGATGAAGCAAACGAGCGAAGTAGACAAACTACAACCTTTTTAGAAAAAAAGGAATTGTGGTTGTTAATCAAATGATGGAAATGCAAACTAAAATTGACAACTTAACTCAATAACCCAACAAAATGAAGGCATCATCCTCAACTTCTGTAAAAGTCGTGCAATTAAAGTGTGAACTCTGTGGACAAATGGACCATAATACGGTGAACTATTTTTTCATAAAGGAAAGTGATCCAGAGCAAGTGAATTACATGAGAGTTCAATATGGATGAGGAGGGGGAAATAATCCTTACTCTAACAGTTACAACCCTGGGTGGAAGAATCACGCTAACTTTTCGTGGACAAACAATGCTGAAGGACAGTTCAAACCTCAAGGACAATCAGGCTTCCAACAGGATAAATCGAGTTCAATGGAATCCAAGTTGGATAAAATTTTAGATAAGCTTGGAACCCTAGACAATGCACAAAAGAGTTTGGAGGGCAGATTCAAACAAGTAACAAAGAACCATGCATCTTCAATCCACAATCTAGAGGCCTAGGTAAATCAATTATCAAACGCTTTCTCTACGTGAAGTAAAGGAATTCTTCCTAGCACTTCAGGAACAAAACTAAGGGAGCAATTAAAGGCTATTACACTTATAATTGGGAAGGAACTTGAAATACCCATAAAGACAATAAACGGGCCCATACCTTTTGTTGAGAAAGATTAAGGAAATGAGAAAGAAGTGAATATGAGTGAATACTCTCCTTATGTCGCTCCTTCACTATATACACCCAAGATTCCTTTCCCTTAATGACTATAAAAGAATAATATAGATGCACAATTTGCAATTCATTGAGAAATTGAAGATATTATAGATAAATCTCTCATTTCTAGAGGCTTTGGAACGCATGCCTAAATATGAAAAAAAAATTAAGGACGTATTATCAAAGAAGCATACTTGGGAAGATAATCAGACGGTAGCTCTAACTGGCACCTATAGTTCCATAGTCACCAGCTAGATGCCATCTAAATTGAAGGATCCAGGGAGTTTCACAATATCCTGTGTAGTTGGTGAATTTGAATTTACAAAGTGTTTGTGTCATTTAGGAGCAAGTATTAATTTTATGCCTTTACCAATATTCAAGAAGTTGGGACTGGGTGAGATCAAGCCAACATCTATGTTAATTCAGTTGATTGATCAATCCATCAAAAGACCATTTGGAATAGTGGAAGATGTTCTGATACAAGTGGACAAGTTTATTATTCTTGTAGATTTTGTGGTTCTCGATTTTAAAGAAGAAAGAAATGTCCATTGATCTTAGGTCGGCCATTTATGAATACAGGGAAATCAATAACTGATGTTCATGAAGGGAAACTAACACTTCGAATAGGTGAATATCAAATCAAATTTAATATGAAAAAGGCTTTAAAGAATCCAACTGTGAGCAGTGCATGCATAAAGGTTGAAATTATGGATCAAAATTTGTAAGAATAAGTTAAGAGTTGCATTACAGAAGTACAGTTAATGAAAGTGAAATTAGAAATGGATATCATAAACTTGAATCTAAAGGCGACGATGAGATGGAGGAGTCAGATGTTCAAATGCATCAAGATAAATTGGTTCAAACCAAAGAACCTATACCACCTATATAGAAAAGCAACTCACAATAGAGCTTAAACCTTTACTTGCACATCTCAGATATACTTTTCTAGGTGAAGGTCAAATGTTATCTATAATCATCTCCAATCAATTGAACGAGAAACAAGAAAGTAAGGTGGTAGAAATTGTTAGAAAGTGAATGAAAGCCAACAGATGGCAGATTGCTAATATTTGAGGTAAGCCCAAATATTTGTATGCACAAAATAAACCTAGAGGAAAGATGTAGAACAGTGAGGGAGCGTCAACGAAGGTTGAACCCTAACATAAAAGAGGTGGTTAAGAAGGAGATAATCAAACTCGTAGATGCAGGGATAATTTATCCCATCTCTGATAGTGAATGGGTCAGTCCAGTACAATGTGTACCTAAGCAGGGTGGAATGAAGGTAATAAAAAGTGATAGTGGAGAAGTAATTTCAGGTAGAATGATCACAAGATGGAGAGTATGCATGGACTACATAGATTATCGCAAACTCAAATCAGTGAATAAGAAAGATCATTTTTCTCTCCCATTTATAGACTAGATGATAAAAAGGGTAGCTGGTCATTCTTTTTATTGCTTCCTAGATGGATATTCGGGATATAATCATATCTTCATCTACCCTGATGAGCAAGAAAAGACTACATTCATCTGCCCTTATAGTACCTCCGCATACAAACAAATGCCTTTCGGACTATGCAATGCCCTAACTACATTTCAAAGATGTATGATATCTATCTTCGTTGATATGATAGAAGATATAATGGAGGTGTTCATGGATGATTTTTTATTTTTTAAAGGTTCTTTCGAAATGTGTTTAACTAATTTGGACAGAGTTCTTCAAAGATGTGAAGAGTCACATTTGGTGCTGAATTGGAAGAAATGTCATTTTATCATGCAAGAGGGGATAGTGCTAAGGTGTAAAATCTCACACTAAGGATTTGAGGTCAACAGAGCAAAAATAGAAGTGATAAAGAAACTTCCACCTCCAAGCAATGTAAAAGTTGTGTGAGGATTCTTAGGTCATGCGTGACTTTACCGTTGATTCATAAAAGACTTTTTGAAATCGCAAGACCTTTGACAAACCTTTTACTCAAGGATGTGCCCTTTTTGTTTGATGACACGTGTATATTTGCGTTTAGCAAGCTAAAGGAGGTATTAATATCAACACCAATTCCATTAACACTAGACTGGACACTTCCATTTGAAGTTATGTGTAATTCAAGTGACCAAGCTATAGGTTGTGTATTGGGCAAAGGAAAGATAAAAGGTTGTATACGTTTTACTATGCCAGCAAGAACCTTGGAGGACCTCAGCTGAATTACATCACTACAGAGAAGGAATTACTTATAGTAGTGCATGCTTGTGATAAATTTCGATAATACCTTTTGGGGTCAAAGGTAATCGCATTCACTGATCAAGTGATGTTAAAATACCTTTTCAATAAAAAATGCAAAACAAAGGCTCATTTGATGGGTATTACTTTTACATGAATTTGATATAGAAGTGAGAGATAAAAAAGGAGCAAAAAATGTGGTTGTAGATCATTTATCCAAACTGAAAGGAGGGGAATGCAAGCCAAGCGAAGATATTAATGAAAATTTTCCCAATGAAACCCTGAGGCTACTCAAAAGTTTGACTACATCATGGTTTGCCGATATTGCAAATTATGCTCTCAGTGTTAAACTTCCTTCATATTTATATTACCAATAAAGAAAAAGATTCTTGGATGATTGTAACCGATATATATGGGATGAGCTAATTTTATATAGAGCATGTTCTGATGGGTTAATGCAACAATGTGTTCCAAAGGAAGAAATGTTGGACATCTTAAAGATATGTCATGAAGGTTAGCATGCTGGACATTATAGAGACAACAAAACAGTGGTTCGGATACTCGAGAGTGGATTTTATTAGCCACAATTGTTTAAGGATGCTCAAACTTACGTAGCACAATGGGATTGATGCTAGAGAATAGGTAACATCTCCAAAAGAGATGAGAAGCCTTTATCTAACATTTTAGAAGTAGAAGTCTTCGATGTATGGGGCATCGACTTTATGGGTCCTTTCTCATCTTCAATGGGAAACATGTACATTCTAGTAGAGGTGGTTATGTTTTGCATTAGGAAGAAGTAGTGGCATCTCCAACCAATGATGGAAAGGTAGTGTAAAAGTTCATCAAATGGTTATTTAATCGGTTTGAAGTGCCACATACGATAATAAGTGATGGAGGTACACATTTCTGCAACAGATCTTTTGATGCTCTCTTAAAAAGATATAGACTGTACCACCATATTGCTACACCTTACCATCCACAGACTAGTAGCCAAGTTGAAGTTGTCAATCGAGAACTGAAATGAATTTTAAAAAAGGTGATGAACAACTCTAGGAGGATTGGGTAATAAAGTTAGATGATGCCCTATGGGCTTATAGGATTACTTTCAAAACACATATTGGAATAACTCCTTATAGGCTTGTGTACAGAAAAGCTTGTCATTTTCTGGTTGAACTAGAACATTGAGCATATTGGGCAATTAAAGCATTAAATTTTGATTGGAAGCAAGCAGGCAAAAAGAGAGTTGTACAACTTGACTAACTTGAAGAGTTTTGTTATAATAAGTACAAAAATGCCAAACTCTATAAGGAAAAGGTAAAGAAATGGCACAATTCTCATTTTAAACAAAAGGAATTTAAAGTAGGAGATGCGGTTCTACCATATAATTTAAGGTTGAGGTTGTTTCCAAGGAAGTTAAAATCTCAATAGAGTAGACTTTTTATGGTTATTCAAGTTTTTGTTCATGGAGACCTTAAACTAGAAAATGCTAACAAGGGAACTTTTAAGATTAACGGGCATCGTTGCAAGCTATATCAAGAAGGAGCAATTCCCAAGGACAAGGAAGTGATTTCCTTTTGTTCTAACAATTAAGATACTTCCATGAATGCTAGGTCAAGCTAAGGACCATAAATTAGCACGTTTAGTAGTTTGATTAAAATCGTTAGGTTTAATTATAGTTGTTTTGCTGATTGAAATAGTTAGGTTTAGTACAGGTATTGCTGTGCATCCTGCAAACTATCATGGAAGTAACTTTGTGGATTATCCCACCCATAACTAAGGTTAGATTAATCAGTCTGACCTTGGTTATAGGATTGAGAGTAAGAGATAAAGAAAAAATTATTTCCATCCATGATTTTTTATTTTTTAAATCTCACAAAACAGAAAATCCCAAAATAACTGAAAAGAAACCACTTACGAACAAAAATATTCAAAACACCAATTAAAATCACAAATAAAAACTAAAAACACCACATTCTCTGACATTAGTGCCAAAATTGATAGAGTGCGGTAGCACTAGTCAAAATAAACTAGACTATTACTATAGCAGTGGTGAGTCTAGGTCGATCCCACAGAGAGAGTATGTAAAGTTGTTGAAATGAAATTAATTGGTGTCTAGGTTTAGGGGGTTTTGATTTTAGAAATAAGAAAATAAAATAAAACTAACCTAATGAAAACAAATTAAAGAAAACATACGAAAAATGAAGAAAACGGTGAATTCGTTAGGAATCCAGTTCTTTGGTTCAATCTCGGCCTATACCCTAATTAAACATTTTTTAATGATTTGTTGTTCTCAAACCTTTCTTAGAAACTATTAATCATGGGTTAATAATTAACCCGAGTTTTCCATTAGGTAGTGTTTAATCAAGATATGATCGTTAATTAAACCTAACTATCGAATAACCTAGGATACAATCTCTAGATTCAACTAGGTAGTAGCATTACGAATTAGGAAAACCGATTAATCAAGGCAATAACCATATACGATGCGTCATTTAACCTAGGTTATATTATCCCTAATAATTACAAATCATTAATTGCTACACATGAATTTCAACATAACAATTATGGATTATAACAAAATTCTAGCAATGGGTTTGCAAATAAATGATCCAATGAAAACATTAAAATCATCTTTTCACAATTTCCAATGGGTCCATACATAAATAATGGAACAATAACGAGAATACAATTATCCATACATAAAACCAAAATCAATTAACATAGGATAACACAGTCAATTTCTAAAGAGAGAAAGAAACAATGAAAACAAAGAAAGAGTGCTTAACCAGGTCATCAGCGTCGATGTCACCTTTAAACTAGTGTCAATAAGCTATCCCTCCATGGGTCTCCTCATAGGGGAGAGCTTGCCTCCATATTCATGCTCTCCTGAAGCTCCCGAAATTCCCGAAATCCTTCAACCAAAAACACCTATGTTACTCTCAAATTGCTTCAGTCAAAAGTCACTGCCTCCCTCTCATTACTATTTTAATTTTTTCGTCTTATTCTTATTAAAACCAATGTTCACCTCCGCTCATGCTACTTCTTTGTTTTTATTCTTTTGCCACTATACATGCCCAACAATAGTGTTTCTCCTTCTTCTAGTATTTGCGCACTACGTTTTGTTTTAGGCGTGAAACATCTATGTTTAAGTAAAACGCAAACATTGTTTGCATTTCTACAACAATGTGGAAACACAAATGTGAAACATAAACATTGTTTGCATTTCCTTGCTTGCTTCAATCAAGCTACGACTTTTGCCCCTTCTCTCAGCAGCCTCTTCTCTTCCTCTTTTGTTATCATTTGCTCAATTTCTGTTGCATTTTCATTATGTTGCATGGGCTGTCTTATGAAATTTCCATGCAAAGCTTTTGTACTTCTTTGCCATAAGCAATTTTTATTTACTTGTGTTTATATTTTTCTTGTTTTCCTTTTGTATTTTAATTTTTTCTTCTTGCTCAGTGAAGACAAGTGAAAATTAATCTTCAAAAAATGGCCTAAATATTATGCTTTTGACTCACTTTAACTTCTTTGCTTCCGAATTGTGCCTAAAATCACATATAAGTCAAAGTGAGTATCTTAAACAATTTCATGTCATTAATTGCTAAGTGTTATGAAATAATTAAACATTCAATTAAGCATATATCAATAATCAAATAAAATTGAGCACTTAACCACTTAATAATTAAGTTGCCATAATTAAACAAGGATGATCAAGTATGAAAGCCTAGGATTTGTTTTATCATTATTTTGCTTCCTTAACCACCATTCATTCAATTGGGTGTCGATTATAGATTTCCAAAGGGTTTGATTATTCTCTCTTAATTAATCATTTAAACCCAATTGATTAACCCAAATTGGTTATAAAATTCCAACCCTTGCAATATCTTATTTCTTAAAAATAGCTTAAAATTTTCAACTAGTTTTTAACTGATCTATCAAATAATTAAGTTTTCACACATGATCTCTCTTTGAAAGGTTATCAATTTGAAATGTACGTGACTTATTAGGTCGCTAACACTTGTTATGTAGCGCCCCCTTACCGTATGGTACACATCGAGAGGCCCGCAGGTCGCTCCGACACGTAACCCACGATAAAGGTGCACTACCGAGCAAACCGACTAAAATCCACATGGCATC
>JAOTIZ010000004.1:21343592-21355737 GCA_027123425.1 Erythroxylum panamense
GGATCAGTCCACGTCAGCATGGTGTCTTTCTGTTCTTGCATAAATTGTATTTCCGTAAATTAAATGTAATATGATTTGTGGAAAATGTTCAATATGGTTATGGATTTATTTATGATTGTAATTATTATATGAATGAAAAGGATTTGGAGTTAAAGTGGATTCGATTGGTTATTGATTTTCGCACTTGCGATCATTCTAAAAATGTTTTCAAAATGACATATTGAGATTTAAACGGGAATTTGAATTGGTAGCATACCATTTTCGTATGGCACGGACTCGGATATCACCAACAATATCAGGTTCGGGTCCTGCGGAAGTGGGGTGTTACATTAAGAGATTAATTTATAGGATGATTAAGTCGTGCCCAAATTATGCTCAATGTTATGATAAAATGATGACATCTAATAAGAAAGTATGTAAAAGAAAATGGGATTTTTATTTCATTCTATTTGATCGTTTAATTGCATACTCTTTTGGAATTAGAACTTATTTTATATGCTCGTTCCAAGAGTTTGTGTCATCTCAAGATTGGAATGTAGAACAAAATAGTTAAGTGATCAATCTTCAAATGTGTAGTAAAGGTGGTTAAAGGGTTCAGGCATTGTTTAGTTGAAAATTAACATGTAAAACTTGAAATTACTAGACTCTGATGTAATATAGAAAAGCCAGACTTTAGATCATTTAGGCTCTAAATACCGAAGAAAAAACGAAACTCACTAGGGCTCAAGCTTTTTGGTTTAACATGAACCAAAATTGAATTTGGATCGATTGTTCGAGCTTGATCATGTTTCAATTTGGAATCGACTATTAAAAATATTTTAGTTAAGTTTGAGCATTATAAAATATTAAGTTAGGCCCACTGTATTGTCACCGTTAATAACTAGAATATTGAAGCATTCTAGAAAATTAAAGAATGTAAATAACATAGCATTCTGGTTATAAACAAATGGCTCCTCCAAAAGAAATGAAATTCAAACTATTTTACCAAACACCAATCATTTGAACTTTGTTGAATTTGAAAATATTCGTAGTTTTTCTTGTTAATAGATAGGGATAAAGTAAAATTAGTATAAATTAATAACATTGAAATTCTATAGGATGTACTAATTAATAGAAATATTAATTAATCAATAAAATAATTTTTGATTCACAATATTATAGATATATATTTAATTAAGTAAAATTAATTAGTCCAATCTAAGTAATTTAGTGAATAACATTCAATATCCAAGAACATACTAGCCAGTTTTCAATTACCAATCATCTAGTCTTGAAAAGAAAAGTTTTAACTAATATTGGGCATCAGCTTTTAATGTTTAATCTGATAAACTGAAATTTCTTAAATTTCCCAAATCAAGGACAAAATATACTTGGCAAGTAGCTTGGTTTTATACGAGCTATTAGGTAATAGTAGTATAGTAATACAAGTAAAACAGGAAATATTAAATCAATCTAATATCATAATGGTCATCTTCAATCTATTGAAAATAAAAATGCCCTTCTATTATCGCCAGCTTCTGCCAAGTACATTTCAATCCGTTGATTACCTAAAACCTAAAATACCAAATGTGCCATTCATCTTTGGACTCAGCTTCAAGCTTTTCATGAAACTGGTTCAAGTTCCTGATTCAAGCTTCGTTTGTCTTTACTGGAATTAATATTCTCCAGCCTCCATCCATCTCTTAGCCTAGCAATAAAAGAATCGGCCTTTATGTTAACGTCCGGACTTGGACAAAACACAGTCCAAGCAAAACCACAAAGCACTTGCAGACTCAACCATTCACTCACTATATGAATTAAACATAAAGTGAATGAAAGTTGGGAAGAAAGAGTAACTGGCCGCAAGCATCTTCGCTTATATCATCACTCTTTTTAGAACTATAGTACCCATCAGACACTCACAACCCAACTCAAATGTCAACAGTACAAACAACAACACACTCACTGCTCTTTATCTCTCTATATAACTATCCCTACTCCCTATAAGAAAAGTAAGAATTTCCGAAGATCCTAATAAATTTCGGATCAAACCCACGTTTGTTCCTCTAGAAATATCTGCCTCCACAATCCTACAAAGCCCATGATTTGGACGTTTGTGATTAAAGTATACTGAGAATTGTTATATATTTAATATAAAAATTGAGTAAATTAATTCCATATAAAAATATAAATTTATAACTATATAATAATGACTAATGATGTCAACTAAAGTCATTATGATTTTTCAATTGAATTTTTAAATTAATTTTAGAATAAATTCTTTAAGACTTATTACAATTTTCGTATTTAAAATTGTGAAAATACTTTAAATTTAAACATATATGTGAATTAATGAGGTATTAAAGTATAACTTCTTAATCATGTATTAATGAATAAATCTTAAACTTAATCATACCTTTATATTTTTTAAGTCATGTCCTTATTTTACACATAATCAGCTAATACTAAACAGCTAATTTTACCAAACATCAAATAACAAACAACTAATGCAATCTGCTGGTCAAATGAGCTGGTATAATCAGCTATCAACTGGTTGCCAAACAAGGCCAAAAGTAATCATAAGATTCTTAACCAACAGGTTGCTCTAATAGTTTGCAACAACGTGCTGATTTAGTCGCCAAAATTACACCAATCCGTTACAAAGCAAGATGTACTTCCATCATCTCATCTTCCCGACTAACTTTGAATAAGTTTCAGCTGTTACAACAGCTGTCATGTGATCCCAACATGAGATAAACATTAACTTACAGGTCTTGAAGGGAGCCCAAGAGGACCGATACTGTTTGCTAGTTGAGCAACCCTCTCTTTTGGGTGATGGTACTTGCAGTCAGATCCATATTTGCAGGTACCATTGCTCATGAAATGCTTACATTCTGGCTGATCGGGTCTTTCAGGTAGACCAAAATTGTCTGTTGATGAAAAATGCACTTGTTCATTGGAACGTGAGTCAACTTGATTTCGAGAGCTGTAGACAAGATTGGTACCCAAGGTACGTTGAGAAGAAGGAGGGCCCAAGTCTCCCTAATGAAAAACAAATAAAGATATCAATAGAACATAAAAACAAATGCCCCACTCCAAGACAAACTTAGTAAGAGTTTGTCCAGTAAACTTCAAGTTAAAAGAGAACAAAATTTCAGATAGCTATATATGACAGCAAAAACAAAACTAGTTCCAACTAAACATTTAGTCTAAGCAGGGGCTACATCTCTTGAGACCACATTACACACAAGCTAGTAAGTTGCAAAATGTGAGACATCTTACATGGCGATATTACCAACAGAGGAAATGGCATTTTGTGTGCACATTATCCCAGATTAAGGGAGCAATTCTAGTATTTGCTTCTTAATGTCAGGGAAGAAACTTCTGGTACGAACTAACATTGTCCTTTTGCATGCATACACTAAACAAACATCACTAAAACTTTCATCAACAGCCAAGATCTGCCACTAATGCACCTCCAAAGCAGAAATTTATAAAAGGAAAAGAAAATACCAAAGAGGTAATAACTTGAACACGCCAGGATTCATCCATCAATATACAATTTGCAGAAACTAAAGTGATGATAATGATCAGAGAACAGAGCTTTACAACTGAAGTTACAAATTTCTAGTAAAATGAAGATTCCACAATCAAGTGCTTACCATATAGGTGTTCCAGCCATCAGCAAAAAGAACACCTTGAGGAGGAGAAACTACAACAGGCATGTAGGCCTGTAGATTTTGTAAATGGCTAGAGGCATAAGGTGCCCTTCGTATTGACAAAGTGGGAAAACCTACAAAGGGCAGACTTGACGGAGGAATCATTGACGGCCCAGTGGAGCCAAAAGTAACAAGTCCACCTTGAGACGAGCCATTTCCAACTGATAAAGGCTGGGGATGATTGAACTTGCATGCAACTCCAAACTTACATGAGCTTGTCTTCATGTAATAAGGACATGAATTTTCATCCTGTAATATGCATATATACATTACTCTAGTTAGAGTACTGTAATGGTGATTTAGTAATATTAATGTAAATTAGGATAGAATTAAAGACCTGGCGCATCGGTAGACCTAGAATATTAAATGAAATTGGTCCTGCACCATTCCTATCCTTTGGGTGATGAAATTTACAGGCAGATCCATATTTACATGTCCCTGTCTTTAAGTAATACTGCAATCCAGATTTTGTAGACAAAGCAGTATACCAAGGTTAGCAGTTAGGCATTTACCAAGTCAAAAAGGGGACTCTAGAACCAGCTTTTAGAATTTCTACTATGTTTCCAACTTTCTTCACAGACAGAAGACCCATCAAAAAGCTCATGGTTGACTAGTTTTTAGATTTAAGCAGGTTTCCCTCAAGAATGCAACACACATGTTGTTCACATCACTTTGCACACGTACAGGCATACTTCAAACCTGTGCCCAAAGTGAAACCTCTCCACCACTTGATGGACAGGTAAAGGAATGCATGACATACAAAGTCTGACTCATCTCAAGAAGATATAAGATAAAGCAAAGTATCTTTCTGCATGGAAAATAACAGTGTTAGTACCTTCGGGAGAGAGAGAGAGAATTATTCCAGAGGAAGGACAATGGGCCAAGGAGGGAGTTAGTTATCAGCTGATGTGGCCAATTAGTTAGGCATAACAAAATGTACCTAGAGAGGGGAGTCTATAAAGGGGTAGGCAGAGAAGGGAGGAAGGTAGGCAGAAAATTAAGGGAAGAGAGTGACAGAAGGATTCATACCTTCTGAGGAGCAAATCTGCTCTGGTTAGAGAGAAATACTACACTACTATTCGGTAGTGATAAGTATTTTACAGATATATATTCAAATAATATAGAGGAACTCTAGTATTATTATAAGTCTAGAGTTCTAACAAAAAGCCATTTGTTGGTACTTTTCTTAGAGCAAGAATTGGCAGGCAGCAATATCAGGTAGCTTCAATGAAAATGTTCCAACCATACTTGAATTGGTTTATCCTTGACCAGGGAATTAGGAGACCTATGATTAGACTTGAACAAAGCAGCACAATTGCGGTGGCTAGAAAAAGGGGAAGCTTAAGTTATAGCAAGTATATTATGTCTAATGGTTTACTAATTCTGCCAATCAGATTCTATACATGTATTTTGTAGCATGACTCATTTGGTCAACCGGAAGAACAATCCCAAAGGATTATTATGCCCTAGCAGAAGCTAAGGAACCAGGTCCCTTTTTCCTGACTTTTTTCTATTTTTGTGTGCATTGGGGATGGGGGAATCTTCTGAAGAGCAGGAACTTCAACATGGATAGTTCCTGAAAGTTATTATTTTCTAGGGCAACTAATCTAAGAAACCATCAGATAGATTTTGCACAACGAAAACAGTTGTTCCTGACATTAATACATTGAAACGTAGACAGGGTTTGAGGCTAAGCCTGAATACTGTAGGGAAAGAAGTCTTATGTTGTGTATAGTGTCTATTATCTAGTCAGTACACATTCCTTGAAAGACTTTGCAGGATCATGTTCTGGGTTTGATAGTTTTCTAGCATTGTACAAAATAAAATTAAATCTCAATTTTCTATGCTTGAAGGTGGAAAACAACCACACACAGACACCAACAAGTTGATGTTCTTCTTCCAAAGGAATAAGTTTCCAGTTCCAGAAGTTCTCTGCATAATCAAGAGGAAGAAGTGGGTTTCCAAAGCAAATGCTCAATGCAAGGCCACTGGCTTGGTGGATTCCCAGCCTTATTGTAAACCTTCCCCTCAAAGCACGCATTACAGCAGAACTTACCTCGCAGTCTGGTTGTCCGTCTCTGAGAGGAAGTTCTTCTGTGCCCTAAACAGGGAAATGGAGTTTTTAAAACCCAGATTAATAAGACTTAGCCATCAATTAACCAAGATGATTGCATAATTCACGTAAAGTTAAACAGATCAATTCAACCAATTATGGGAATAACAAGGAGAATGAAAATGTGAAGGAAAGAGAACCAAATATACCAGTGCGGAATAAGGAGGATGATTATAGCGACAATTCTTTCCATAACCGCACTGCCCCGTCCTTAAATAGTATAGGCAATCTCGTTCACCTGGACGATCTGGGTATGGGCTTGATTGAGCCACACCACCTTGATCCGGAGTGTCATGGATTTTCAACCTCCAAAAAGCTTCTGTAAAAGCCCATCGTCAATAAGAAAATCTTTCCATCTCCGGACCTACCCATGCTCAACTGAATTGATGAAACCAATGATATCCAAAAACCAACTTGACATCAATCATCGAATGAATTTCTTAAACAGTCTCAAAGAAAGGCGCATATAGATCAAATTATGAACTCTGATCCAACCTTTAAAAAGCTCTCATCTTTAATATGGGGTTGTTACACAGCACCAAACCCTTATTCGGCACAGTAAAATAGAAAAAATGAAAAAGAAAAACCCAACAAAACGAATTAAACGTTTAAAGAAAAACACAGTGATTCTAATCAATCATGGACCGAATTGACATTGCATCAATGATCACAGAAAACATTAACCACATCAACCGTCTGAGAATTTCCAGAGCAGGGGAAGTTCAAGCAAGTTAAAGAAATCCTTTCCCAAATGAAAAACAAAAGTAAATATGAAATCAAGAATAAACCGAAAAGAACTAGCGATAAAGCAATAAAGATAAACACAAGTAGCATTGCAACTCTGATCACGTAATCCGACAATCAAAATACCTTATACAATCTGAAAAATGATAACCGGATAGAAGACAAAAGATAATAACAACAACGAATAGATCCTTCTAGCCTTTATAATTTTGTTTTCTTTTGCAAAAAGTAAACAAGAAAAAGAAAAGAAATGGATGATACCTTCAATGTTACGAGCGGATTGATTAGACGAGACTGCATTGCTCTTATTACTACTGTCCGGCATCTGTTTACAACACAGTTTCCCACAAAACACTTGCAATCTTTTATTATTTTTTTCTCTTTAAGGAAAATATGTTCCTCCCGTCTATGGCTTGCAGCTCCTCTCACTCTTTCTCTCCTAACTTTAAAGTATATATATATATATATCTGTATGCATGTATACACTATACAAGTAGATATTTTGCGGTTTTTCTTCTCTGCCGGTGTCGAAAAATTTTATCAAATTAAAAAAACAAGTCCTTTCTTCTTCCCATTTCAGTTTCACAAGCAACTATGAAATGCAAACAAATCAATTTACCATAATGTCCTCAGCTTTTGAGGGTAGATGTGGCATCGCGAGTCTCTTAAGTACGCTCAGGGGTAAGCGTGATTATCACGGTACAATGTTTTCATTAGTGGAGAGCAGCAAAGTGTGCGAATTTCAGGGGCGGCTCTGTGATGTGGACCGTGGGACCCTTCTGCAAGGCTCGATAGCACTTCATAAATTACATTGGTCAGGGAGTTCGGGGATACTTTTGTCATTTGCAAGAATAAAAATTATCCACATAATCTGTTGAATTTGATAGGTTCTCTTAAAATATGAAAAAATCGCGGTCGACTCAACGGCGTTTGGTCATGGGTCCACCTCGAATAAGGAGGGGAGGGCTTTCCTAATTTGTCCAGGTCAAAGCAATTTCACAAAACTTTTGACCAGGTCCATTTCGAGCCTAAAAGCGAAGGGCTTTCCTAATTTGTCCAGGTCAAAACTATTTCGTAAAAAATTTGACCAGGTATTGGCTCGATTCGAGGCTAAAATATATAAGCAAAACAATAGGCCTTAAGTTGACCTCAGGCTTAAGTTGTGTAGGTCGGCTTAATTTGAGATCTAACATATATATATATACATATATAAGCAAAACTACGTCACTTTGAAGAAAATGACATTGTTTTTATATTTTTAAGGCTTAAGTTGTAGATCGACTTAATTTGAGATCTAATATATATATATATATATAAGCAAAATGACATCACTTTGAAGAAAATGACAATGATGGCTTGAGTTGGACAGAGTCAAGCTCGAGCTCAAGTCACGCTATCTCGAGTTTTGCAGGTTAGGATTAGGGTCTGTTGTATCGAGCTTGGACAGGCCAAGACCCAGCCCAACCCGCCGATTGCCATTTCTACAATTTTAGTCACAATGTTGGCATCAATTCATTCACAAAGTTGGTGCGTTTAATCTTATGTCTCCAAATGTAAGGTTAGTCAACACGACACCCAAATTAATTTACCAGACTTAAAAATATAATTAAAGATTATCTTATATACAAACAATTGAATTGATAGAAATTCACATCACAATAATGTATTAGGAATGATAATGAGACGATATGAAATTATTATTTTTTGAAAAAAAGGTTAAATTAAGTCATTTGCCTTTATTAGTCAACCCGAGTTTGGTCAATCAAGCCATGCTACATGATTTAAGGTTGAATCAGTCGGGCTAGGCCGAGCCTGAACTCTTTTCCATCCCTAATGTACCGTTAAATAAGATAAGTTCTCACTTATGCTATACTATTTTTAATTGAGCTCATGGTAAAACGAAGAAAAAATTATAATGTAATTGTAAAGAGGAGGATTTTTTAGTGTGAAGCTTTAAAGTTTTGCATGGCATGGTATTGTCATCTTTTAAGAAGCAAGAATGCATGCTATTTCCTCTAAGAATTCTTGATTAACTTTTGTTTTTTCATTTCCATCATTTACTTAAACAAGTAAAAGGATAATAACTTATCAATGAATTGAATCTTTTTTTGAAAAATATCAATGAATTGAATTGTCAATCACTTGTGGGTACTACTGTAACATCCCGTTTCTATGCTGAGGGTTAGAACCCTAGACTACTATACATGAGAAATAGCAATGAGATTTAGAAAATTGCATTTCATATTCATGCATAATATAGCATTCATACTCGTGAATTTAATAATTACACACATTACCATAACTATTCATGCATTCATTTGACGTATTTTGAGATATAAATGATTTTTAAATAATTATGATGTGAATAGTGAATATTTTGTCTTGAAAATTGATTTGGTAAATTAAGTATTGATTTAGAATTTTTGGTAAAAATTTGAGAAAATTATGAAATTTATGGGTATTTTTGGACTAAAAAAATGTCAAATGGCAACATAATTGATAAATAGCAGTAGAAATAAATTTCATATGATAGTAGAAATTATTGATAAGTTACATTAAGATTTAATGACAAGTGTCATAGAAATTCGGGAGACAATTAGATTAGAAATGGGAAAACAAATAGACTAATAGTTTAAAAGACCAAGTGAAGATCATAAGGTGGTGATAGATAGCAAGTGACAAGTGTCACTTGCCTTACCACACACCTCACTTACATATGGCCTAAATGAAAGACAACCATTTGGTCTTTCATTTTATTGCTTTGGCTAAATGCTCTCTTCTTCATTTTCTTCTTCTCTACTCACGATCTTCTCACTCTCACCCTTATCAAATTGAGATCTTTCTTTCCTTCACTTTGTTTTTACAGGATCTTTGCTATCTCTTCTTTTTGCAACTAAAAACCTAACTTATTCTTGTTGGGCACTGGTTCTGGAACCCAACTCTTGCTCTGATACCACAACTGTTGGACGCCGTTTTCGGAGTCCAACATTCAGAGTCATAAAACGTGTGTTTGTACTTGTTAACATGTATGGTTATTCCAATTAACCCTCATTAGTTATCCTCAGTTCATCTTCATTCTCTGATGCCGTAAGTGTCAGGCCCTATTTTTCGAATCATTCTTATACTAAAGCAAATATTCTATGCTCAACTTCCATCTAGATATTGAACATCTTAGAGGCTGAATTAGAGTTTGACATCTTCATATAATTTGTAAACCTACGTCTCTAGTTTACTCCACATCATAAATCATCTCAGTTGGAACCCTACAGATCCAGATATATTCAAAATGTCAAAGCATATTTAGTAAAATAACATCTGTTCATACTATTCCAACAGATTCCTTTACTTTCCTTTAATCAAAACCTTTTTCCAATCAATTCGGAATGCTGTCAATTTTTGTGGAGAGATAGCACAATGTGTGTTGGGGTCTATTCCTTCAAGAATCACTTCATTTGGAGGTTGGATAACAAAGATTGGGCTGAAGGAATCAAACAAGGTTTTGTCCTCCATCATATTGAACTTGTTGGGGACAAATGACATAACTTGCTCTAGAGATATCAGATCAAGGTCATTCTTAGAGGGTTTGGAAGAGGACTTCAATATCTACAACTTTCATGAGACATTGAAGTGAGATTTTGTCATCTAAAGGGTCAAAATTGGACCAGACTATACAAGATGAACAGTGTTCAGAAGAAGGTTATGATCAGTATACAGAAGATATATTGCAATTGGCATAGCTTTCTCTAGAAACATCGGATTAAGGTGTTCTTTGGATGATTCGAAAGAGGACTTCAAGATCTACTGTCCATCCACTTCACAAGTCACGAATCAAGAAACAGACTCTGTTGATGCAATAATCGAGGAATAAAAACCAAGGAATCTACTTTAACTAGATTTGATCTTGAAGATATATTTGCAGCCTTTAATCCTATATGGAAACAGGCTATTTGCAAACAAATGCAAGGATACAAGGTCATATTTGGTTTACAACTTTAGATGCAAAATCAGGTTATTGGCAATTAAGGTTACATGAAAACACAAAACCATTAACTGCTTTTACCTATCCTCCTCAAAAGCATTATCAATGGAATGTTTTACCATTTGGATTAAAACAAGCACCCAGTATTTATCAACGATTTATGGACAATAATCTTGAAGGCTTAGAAGAATTTACCTTTGTTTATATAGATGATATTATTATTTATTCAAACCAAGATAAACTAGATCATCTAAAAAAGGTTAAGATAGTGCTTCAAAGATGTAAGGAAAGAGGATTAATTCTAAGTAAGAAAAAAGCAAAAATTGCACACCAAAATATTGAATATCTAGGAATTGAATTTCATAATGGATATTTAAAATTACAACCTAATATTTTAGCAAAAATACAATAGTTTCCTGATCAATTAACTAGTAGAACTCAAGTACAACAATTTTTAGGCATTTTAAATTATATTTCAGATCAAGGATTCTTAAAGAATTTAGCTAAAGAAAGACGAATTTTACAAGTAAAATGTAGTATCAAAAAGCAATGGACTTGGGATGATATAGATACCAAAGCTGTGAGGAAACTCAAAGCTTTATGCACACAATTACCCTCTTTATATAATTATCTTCCTTCAGATGCACTTAAAGTTCAGATTGATGCAAGTATGGATACATGGGCAGGTTGCCTTTTGGCAAAACCCCCTAATATGAAGCATTATCATTTATGCAAATATATAAATGGGACTTTTAATCCCACATAGTGCAAATATCCTATGCACGAAAAAGAAACACTCGCTTGTCTTAAAACATTAAGGAAATGGCGAATTGATTTATTACCTATATCATTTATTATTCAAACATATTCAAAATATTTATGTGGTTTTCTCAGATATAATATACGAGCCAACTACAATCAAGGAAGACTAATTCGATGGCAACTTGAATTCAATCAATATCAGTTTGATATTCATTACATAAAATCATCTGACAATTTTCTTGCAGATATATTAACCAGGGAATGGAAGCAGCTATAAAAAGTCTAGAAGATGCACTCGTACAACAAGAAGCAGATTTAATCAATCAGCAACAACTAATTGGAACCATTACCAAAAATATTAACCAGTTAAAAACCACCATTCAAGTGTTAAAACAAAATGCCAAAACAGAATCCACCACTACAACTACACCATGTACTTCTATAGCCACACCTATACCCATTACTCCTCAACAATTAACCCAACTTCCAGCCAGTAAACCTAGTTCACAGAAACAAGAAGATGCATCAGAATTGAAAGCATATTTCATTTATAATGGACCCATGGTGTTGGACCCCGTTTTCGGAACCCAACATTGTTGGACCCCGCTGCCGGAGCCCAACATCGTACGTGAGAGCGTGGTGCTGGACCCATGAAACATGCTAATTATACAATTAATGAAAAGACCCGCGGAAGATTAATGGGCCTATTGGAAAACTAAACTTGAAACCTGCTTTGAAACATAAACATGCATACCTCATTAATATCCAAAAGATGAGTTTTACAAAGCTTTACTAACATTTCAAATCGAGTTACATTCCTTGAGTTCAAATGCCCAAAATACAAAAATA
>JAOTIZ010000004.1:21355837-21372290 GCA_027123425.1 Erythroxylum panamense
AAATAAAAATTAAAGTTTTTATTATTAATAATAATTATAAATTAAATAAAACATAAATATTTTTATTTAAATTTATTTTAATATTTTATATAATATTTATTAATAAATTATTAATAAAAATATTTTATTTTTTAAAATAATTCTTTATTATTTATTATTTATAGACTACAACTTTACAATATGACAATGGATTATTTTGTAATTTTTAAAAAATTCGGAGCTATTTTATAAATTTAAAAAACTACCTGAAACGACACCCAATATTAACCCATACTAGTACAGTATTGTATCAGAACCTAATCTAGTTTCAAGTCTAATACGATATTCGTAACATTGGTTGAGGTTGGTGCTGACATCATTATTGAGTCCACCGGTGTTACACACCACATGTTTTCATCTCACTACTTTTAGCATTTTAGTTTATTTTGCTAAAACTTTTTATATTTAATGCTGCCACTGATGCTCCAATTTGGGATTTGAACTGTGCCTAAATGTGTATATTTTTGTCTTGTTAGACGTGTTTTAAATCCATTTTTCTTCTTTTCTTTATTTATCCTTCTGTCTCCGTCCAATTTTTGGTTTTACGAAGAAATAGGTTTTGTTTGGCAGCTCACTAGAGAAGATCTGGATATGGAGACATTCTAATTGTGGGTTCAAAGAGAAACTGAAATTGCTTATTTATAATTGAAGCATAAGGGTAAAACCTAAGAATTTATGTCCTTTCAAGCTTTTTTGTGCAATTTTGCTTTGATTGTGGATATTTCAATGTGCATATTTATTGCGTTTGATGTTATTGTTTGCTGGAAATTACAATTCTTGTTAGTACTAAGTCTATATTATAGACAGGGCTGCATGTTGGTTTAGATCTTTCATGATTTTGAGATATTGTTCTTGATGCAATAATGACTTTCCCTTGTATAAGTTAGAAATTGAGTATGTTTGATGGTCATATATCTTTAGTTTGAGGTTCTTATGATTAAGACTTATAGTTTTGTTTTAAGTGGTTTATTTAATGAAAACTGGAATGCCCTTATATTTAATTGGTTTAATTTTTGTGTGTTTGCATGATTCTTTTTATCAAAATACATCCCATCGTTTGGTTCAATGCTTTTGGCTCAGTTGGTTTCCATGTTCTGCTTAGATTTTCGTTGACTCACTTTGCTAAATTTAGCTGCAATTTTTCTGCCAATATAGCTTTTTATTATTTAGGATGGTTAGTGACTCTTTCTTATATGTTACTACTCATATTGTATTTTTGGGCTAAAGGTTAAATTAAACTTGAGAACCTAACTTTTATACATTCTTATACTTTAGCATTTCAACAGTAGGTCTACTAATAGATTGCATAGCCATTTCATCATTGTTGTTGAGTGTAGGAGCTTTGTTGGATTGTGCTTTACGGTGACATTTGTAACTTCTTTTGTTTATGCATTATCTTACTTTGTCAAAGATGATTAATTAAGATTGTGGTTTTGTGCTCCCAAATTCTAGTGATCCCTGTTCATCTTTTTGTTACTTTTTTTATGGTAATTGCTACTACTACCAAAACACGGCTAGAAATCCAGGTTGATGCTACATGTGTAGATTTGCGATCTCGTTGTTTATACTTCTATAAGTTTGGATGCAAGCTAGCAACACTTTAAGTCATTCTCATGCATATCTATTTGTTGTTATATTTATGATTCGTTCCATGAGAAGAATAAATAACTTGATGAATTTTTGTTTGCAGTGGATATATTTTTTAAGATATTTATGGAGTTGATAAGCGTTTAATTGACTATGAAATTATTCCATAACACTTAATGATTATTGACATGAAATTAGACATGAAATTGCTCAAGATATTCATTTGGACTCATATGTGATTTTAGGCACAATTCGGAAGCAAAGAAGTTAAAGTGAGTTTAAAGCATGATATTTGGGTCATTTTTTGAAGATTAATTTTCACTTGTCTTCATAAAGTAGGAAAAAGAAAATTAAAAGACAAAAAGAAATAATGCAAAGAATGTGAGCTGTATAGATTATGCATGCAATTACATGAATTAACATCTAGGAATTAAATGAGACAAAAATGACAAGGCAAGATGAAGAAAACGCAGCAAATGGCTAGGAGACAAGGCATGCAGTAGTTCGTGACCAAAACAAAACGTATATGCTTTCAAAAGGTGTATGTGCAGGTTTTAAAGTGTGAATACTATAGATGGATCAGGAAATAATTCATAAAATCATCAAATAGAGAACAGTAGCGCAGAAGAAAGGAGGGAGGTCCAGTAGAGAAAAGACCTTCGACTGAAGCAAAATAGAGAATAAATAGGCATTTTGGGCTGAATCTAGGGGGAACTTCAAGAGAGCACGAAGACGAAGGTGAGCTCTCCACCATGAGGGGTAGCTTCACAATGTCAGTTTGGAAGTGACATCAACGCCAACAACCCGGGTTAAATATATTTTATTATTTTTTTGTTTTTCTCTCATTAGAAATTGATTGTGCTATCTTATGTTAATTTACTTAGGTTTTATGTATGGATAATCATATTCTCGTTATTGTTCGATTATTTGTGTATAAACTCTTTGGGTATAATGAAAAGATCATTTTAATATGTTCATTGAATCATTTGTCTGTTTATCGTCTTTTGTCTAAACTCTTCAAACCTCTAAATTAGTCACAACCTAAAGATTGGCGTTAGAAAAGAGAATGCGAAAAGCAAAACAAAAGATATGATCAATTGTGTTTTTAATTTTTCATCCTTTTTATATATTTCAATCTATTCATTTCTCTTATTTTTGCAATATTTTACTTCTTTTCTCTTTATTTATTAAAGATGTCTATTTGTACTACTTGCAAAAATATTCTTCTAGTAATAATACATATTGAAAGAAAGATTTCACTTAGTAGAAAACTCACTAAAACTTTTACTGACACTTATAATTATTTAGAGCAAATAAATACTTCTGAAGCTACTTTTCATAAGTTTAAAGAAATACTAAATCGAGATATAGAAAACTATAATCAAGAACGATTAGAGTCAAAACAACTCTATAAACAATTTTAAGAACATTACAAAATCCATTATTTATGAATAGTTGTCCTATTTGTCAATTTATGTCACAATTATTTCTAATGCATAACTGTACAGTCTATAACCAATTATTAACAGAAATTATTCGTTTAGAAACTTTAGTCATTGAATATAGATTAAAAAAAAGAGTATTATGACAGACGATATAACTATCTACAATTTTTTACAAATAATAATGTTTTAATTCTTATCAAAGAACGATTAGAAATTGCAATTAATCCTTATAATCTACATAATCAAAATCTAATCCATAAATATAACAAACTTATAGAACATCAAAGAATCTCTCATCAATCTAATTAAATTCAATATGACTAAAATGATTCATGAATCTTATACTAACAATAACAATAATAACAATATTTTAGATGTAGATACTTTAGAATTAACTGAATCTATCAGTGTTTTTCATATTAATATCTTATTATCACAAGAAAAACAAAATCAAATACCAAAAAAATCAAATATAAAAGATGGACAAGATATTACATATCATCCTTTTAAAAACTTAATTAATAGAAAAAACATCATTTATTATGGAAAGGTTATACATGAAATACCAATTAGAATAAACCAATGTAATGGACATATTCTGTAACATCCCATCACCTGTGGGAGGTTAGAATAGTACATGTGAGTGATTTACGAGAGGTTTAGAAATGTTTCTTCATGCTCATGCATAACATGCCATACATTTATTCGTGAATAGTGAAAGTTTTGCACATGAAAATAACTGTACATTCATGAATGAATGATTCCGGGTATAATTGAATTGAATTGGGATTTTTGGAAATTTAGTGAAATTTTGAATTTATCTATGTTGAAAATATTAGTGGTTTGTACTATTGTGAGAATTGAGGATTTCAGTGAATTTATGAATAAATTTCAGAGAAAGATTATAGAAAATAGGGGAAAAGAAATTAAAAGAAGATTTGGAGATAGTTGGATTGTAAAGAGAATTAAGGGAGTTAGTTTCAAAAGAAACTTAGTTAAATTTAGATCTTAGGAAAAGTGACAAGTGTAAAGTTGCCTTTATTATTTGCCAGAAGTAAGTTTGAGTTACCCGAGAGTTAAGAAGGGGTTTGTTCTTTCCTAAGTTCTTTCCTTGTTATGATCTTCTTCGAATTTCTTCCCATACCTAGAGTTTTCCATCAAACTCCTTCTGAGAGTTAACTTAGATTTGTCTTATCCCTCACCACTTCCTCTACTGCTAAGTGTTTCTTCTGCCTTAAGGGAAACCAGAAGTTGGTTAGTGTTCACAGTGGTTTACGTAAGTTTGTATGGAGTTAGGGTTTGAAGATGGTTGAAGTTTTTGGATTCATCAACAAGTAGAGAATAAAATTGTTAGAGTTGTGGATTTTTGAAATAAAGTTGATGAATTTATTGTCATCCCATGATCATGGCATTTACGTATATTTATATTCTTGAACACTGTGTAACAGGGTGAAAATTGGGGATATGGTGTTATGTGGTTTTTGATAGATTGTTAGTGATCAGGTGTTGTGGAAACGATTCTTGTAGTTGAAATAGCAATGAAATGATGTATAAGATTAGTGTAGAGAGTTAGATATGGAAAGGTGATATGCTCTGTTTCTTCACTGAGCATGTATGAATATATAGGTGTTTATATGAGAGTTGACGAAGACTTAGAGATGTTCAAGAAAAAGGTTTTTGAGTTGAGGAGTATAGATAGTATCATCTTAGGTTGACTTCTGCTTCGTCTTAAGTTGACCATCTGTATCATCTTAGGTTGACTTCTGCTTCGTCTTAAGTTGACTATCTGTATCGTCTTAGGTTGACTTCTACTTCATCTTAAGTTGACCATCTATATTGTCTTAGGTTGACTTATGCTTCGTCTTAAGTTGATCATCTGTATTGTCTTAGGTTGACTTGGCTTTGTTTGCTGTTTGTTTCATTTGCTTTTTGCTTCATCTGCTTCTTGGCTTCATCTACTTTTTGTTTCGTCTGCTTTTTGTTTCGTCTGCTTCTTGGCTTCGTCTGTTTTCTGTTTTGTCTACTTTTTGCTTCGTCTACTTCTTAGCTTCGTTTACTTTCTGTTTCGTCTGCTTCTTGGCTTCGTCTGCTTTCTGTTTGGTCTATTTTTTGCTTCATCTGTTTCTTGGCTTCGTCTGCTATCTACTTCGTCTTATGTGGACAAAACCTTGTTTGATTCTTTCATCCATAACTTTGTCGTCCGACCTCCAAATGACCTGATTTTTGAAGCATTGGATTCATAACACATTTCTCTATCTCTCTATAGAAATTATAGCTTTTGGTTTTGACTTAAAAAAGATTAATTTAATCGAGGTAAGGGTATCGGTTGGAAGAGCATGAACTAGATATTTTACTGAACATGTTCCTGCATTTTGATTATATGTTGATCTATAGGATTCCAAATGAGATGATTTTTAATTTTTAGTAACCTAGAGATATAGGCCTACAAATTGTCTCAAGAAGTAGAATTTTGATTCGTTCTCTAAGATGTTGAATTTTTAGATGGAAGTTGTGCATAGTATACTATTTTTGAATATGAACAACCCGATAATTTTTTAGACATATCTTCCAAATTACTGAACCAAATTGAGTGATTTTAGTATCAATGCAAAGATAAGACATAGAGGAACACTTTTCTAGAAGAGAGTATGACCAAATTACATCATTTTAACTTTCTGATTGAATGTGAATAGTAGACTCGAAAGTGTGACATGGAAAAAAATTCTGAAGAGAGTCAATGAGAAAGAAATGGATATTTTAATGGTTTTAGCGAGGTATAAATCTAAATATAAATTATAATTAGATGAGTTTTGATATGGGAATGATTTTGTAACGAAATTAAAGGAAAGATAACTTGGATTATCATGAACATGCATTGTACATAATTCATTTCATACATGTACATTATTGAACAATCATAATTGTGCACATTGTGATATATGTGTATGTTGTTTCATATAGAGGATTGAATTGAGCACCATCCTCTAGACATTGCTAGGACTTCGAGGCAATAGCTTCAGAGCAACTAGTGAGTAACCTAGATGATCTCACTTAATTACTTGTTTTCTTGAATTATGTTTTGAATGATAATTGAATGTGTTTGATTGTAGATTCCGGACCAATGAATGTGACTGTGGATTGAGATATTGAAGTGCTACTTGAATGTGAATGTGAGTGATTGTAGTACATGCAGTCCATACATGAATGCATAATCAGATAATAGCAGTTGTGACCAGAGTAGCCACCGATCAGAGCTTAAAGCTCAACGAGTTAAAATGAGCCTCGAGCTTAAAAGTGATTAAGAGCCTAAGGCTCACTATGTAAAATGAGCCCTATATCCTCCAAGTGGATAAGGGACAGATATTAATGAGTCTGGTATCCAAAATAGATACGGGACAGTTTAGGCACTCGATCACAACAGTGAAATAATTGGAAAGTGTCTCATGAGCACCTCATATGCACATTGTTAAGTATATTTGTTGAAAAGAAATGCCTATGCTTAAGTGAAAGTGTGAAATTTATGTAAAGTTCACTATGTGATTATATGTTTTGTGAATTGTTGTGATGAATGAATTGAGTGAACCATCGATGATGGTAAGCTCATTGAGTTCGCAAAACTTATCAAAATTGCAACGTTGTCTTTTCAGGACCAAGAGATGACTCTAGCTATTGAGAGGCTCTACCAGTAGTGTAGATAGTGATTTGGCAAGAGAAGTCATGGCTCAATGGTCGGTTAATTGAAATTTTTGGATAGATTAGATAGACTTTGAATATTTTCCTCTTTCATATAGCACTTTTGTATTAGGTGATGATGATGTACATGTAGTAAGTGTTGAAAGATACAATGTAGACTTTCAAATTTTATGCAATGAAATGAGGAAAAAGCTAGTTTTAAATTATTGTGATTTTCTATTGATGCTTTATAAGTGAATTATGATACGATGCCATGTGAAGTGAATGTAGTGATAGAACGTAGCTCGCCCTTATCGTAAGTTATGTATCGGAATGACCTCTGGACGTTTCGGTATGTACCCTACGGTAAGGGGGCGCTACATATTCACATAAGTTTATTAGTCAAGAACAAATTTATAAACAGTTTCAAAATATTTCTAAAGAAAAAAAACATAAAATTGGTTATATACATCTTTCTACAATTCAAATTTTGTTAAAATCTATCTTTTAAGAAGATGGAAAATATAGAACAAACTATTAAAGATCAATTGGAAGAAATTACCCTATTAGTAAATAAACTTACACTAAATAACGAAAACAAGTCTTTAAAATAAGAACTTATAAAACCTATTACTGATCGAGATGAAATAATTTATGGTTATGAATCCGATCAACAAGAGATATATATGGATCAACCAAAATCAGGAGGTTCAAAACCAGAAGAATAACCCGAAACAAGTCAAAATGGAGAAAAACGGAAACAGAAAATAATCCTAGTTATAACTGGAATTATAATCCTATAGAATAAGAAGAATTAAATCGTTTTGGATATTACAAAAAAGACAATAAGATACGAAAATTTCCTACAAAATATAAACCAAAACATATAACATTAGGACTAGATAGAATCCTTAATTTAGACTGCATTTTATTTCCAGAAAAAATATTACTTGAAAAGTCTAACAGATTAGCATTAGTCATTCAATTAGAAAACTTTTTAAAGGCTTAACAAATATTAGTACTTTATGGAACTTTATTACTTATAAAACTATTGGTATAGTATTAAACTTTTTATTAGACAACGAAATATGAATAAAAAATGCTACTGAATTTCTTAATGCTATTGAACCAATAAAAGCTTTTCATGCAGTTACCAACAAAATTTATAAAGAATTTATTGAAAAAAATATAACTTCATATAAACAAGAAATAATGAAGAAAGAAAAATTGCCCTATGGCATTTAAATAATATACGAATATGTGATATATGTTATTTGGAATAATACATTTGTGAATTAAAAAAATATTATTATTAATTAACTCATATAGAATAAGAAATATATATACAAATATTTATTTAAATTTACCTTATCCGATAAGTAAAACGGTGGAATAATTATTTTAATAAAACAACATGATAATTTAGTAGCTTATAATCCTGGAGGTGTTATTTCAATTGTAAAAGAAGTATTATCACAAAAATGTTTAGAAGTAAAATTACATAAATCACTAATATATAAAGATATTCAACTATGTTTTAAATATTCGGAAGTATCTCAGCAATATGGATGTGACTCTTTTACCTATCAGAAACAAAGAAAACATAAAAATATAAAAATAACAAATATAAATGGTAAAAAATACCACAAACAAGTACAAGAAATTCTCCTTTAAACCTTATAGAAAAGTTTTTAGAAAAAAAGCTTATAGACAAACTAAACTAAAGAAAAAAATATTGTCCTCATAATAAGAAAACATGTAAATGATGGTTATGTAAGGAAGAAGCTCTTTATGCAAGCGAATGCCTAAAAAGAAATCAAAATTAATATAAAGGAAAAAATTAATATTTTAAATTCAACATTTAAATATAATTTAGAACCTATTGAGTTAGACCATGAAATAGATTCAACAATCTCTTCATTATATTGTTATGAATTTCAAACTCCAGAATCAACAACTGAATCCGAATACAACATTTATTCAATGGTTTATTCAGAATAAAAATGTTAATGTTTATATAGATATAGGTGCTACTATTTGTATAGCATCTAAAGCACTATTACAAAACTAGAAAAAACTAAACAAACATTTACAAATAAGAATAACATATGGGAGTATTAAATCTATCTGGTATGTAAGTTATTATAATAATATCAGTATTGAAAGTTACTCTTTTATTACACCTTCAATTTATCAACAAGAATTAGGATTATCATTAATTTTAGGAAATAATTTTTTTAAATTATATAATCCTTTTTGTCAATATTTGCATTATATAACTTTATGAACACCAAAAATAGAACCTTAAATAAAAAATCTATAATTCTCAAAATTCTTATATATCATACCATTTATTATAAAATTTTGAAAATTATCAAAGAAAAATCAAATCAATTACAATTTTATCTTCTTAATAATCTTACTTCATAAATAAAAACCTTACTAGAACAAGTTTATAGTGACAATCCATTAGATCCTAAAAAGAATACTAATGATCAATTAGTTTAAATAGAATTAAAAAAAGCCTACACAAGAAATTAATATTAAGAATAATATTCTACATACACAACAAGATGCACAAGAATTTATTAATGAATGTTCTAAATTATTACAAAAACAATTAATAGCTCTAAGCCTTAGTAAACATTCAGCTCTAGCCTTTTATGTAAATAATCATTTCGAACAAAATGTGAAAAAAGAAGAATGAAAATTAACTATAAAGAATTAAATAAAGCTACCATAGGTGATGCATATAAATTACCTAGAAATACTATATTATAAGTAGATTAAAGGGACATCACTGGTTTAATACACTCGATGTAAAATTAGGTTATTGACAATTAGGACTACATGAAGATACCAAACCATTATCAACCTTTACATGTCTATTGCAAAAACAATACCATGGAATGTATTACCTTTTGGATTAAAACAAGCCCCTAGTATTTATCAAAGATTAAAGGATAACAATTTCGAAGGATTAGAAGAATTCACATTAGTTTATATTGATAACATTATTATATTTTCAAATAAAGATAAAGAAGATCATTTTATAAAGGTAAAAGAGGTTCTCATTAAATGTTAACATAAAGGGCTAATTTTAAGTAAAAAGAAAATTGAATTAGCACAACAAAATATCGAATATTTAGGTACATAATTTCATAATGGATTTTTAAAATTACAACCGACATTTTTGAAAAATTACACCATTTTCCTGACACTTTAAAAAACATAAATAAAGTTTAAAAATTTCTGGGACTATTAAACTATATTTCTGATCAAGGATTTCTTAAAGATCTAGCTAAAGAAAGAAAGAAAAAGTTACAACTTAAATGCAGTACAAAAACCCATTGGATATAGATAGCAGAAGACACAACAATGGAACATATATTTAAAAATCTTTGCAATAATTTACCATCATTATATAATTATAATGATAAAGATATACTACTAGTACAAATTGATGCAAATACATAAGCTGGCTGTCTTCTGATATAACCACCCAAGTCAAGGAATTATCTCTTATGTAAATATATCAATGGGACTTTTATTCTTGGAATATCTAATAAAGAAATAGACAAAAATTCAGAACAATTAGTTGATGAATTAATTGGTATTAAAAAACAACTTCAAGAACTAAAAAGTCATCTTCAGAATACATTATGGGTATCACTAAGCAATTTTCTAAATTATTAGACAGACAACTTAGTATTGAAAATCAATTAAAAGAAATAATACAACTAAATTGAGGGGGAACTTCGAGAGCTTTGGGAGAGCGCAAAGATGGAGGTGAGCTCTCCAGCATGAGGAGACCTATGGAGGGGTAGCTTCCTAACGTCGGTTTAGAGGTGATAGCAACACCGACGACCCGGGTTAAGTGTATTTTACTATTTTTGTTGTTTCTTTCTCTCATTAGAAATTGATTGTGTTATCATATGTTAATTGATTTAGGTTTTGTGTATGGATAATCGTATTTTTATTATTGTTCAGTTATTTGTGTATAAACCCATTGGGTATTATGAAAAGATGATTTTAATGCATTCATTGAATCATTTATTTGCAAACTTATTGCTATAATTTTGATATAATTCGTAATTGTTATGTTAAAATTCATATGTAGCGACTAATAATTCAAAATTATTAGGGATAACATAACCTAGATTAAATGATGCATCGTATATGGTTGCTATCTTAATTAATCAGTTTTTCTTATTCGTAATGCTACTGCCTAATTAAATCTAGAGATCATATCTTAGGTTATTCGGTGTTTAGGTTTAATTAACAATTGCATCTTGGTTAAACACTACCTAAGGAAAAGCTTGGGTTAATTATTAACCCACAATCAATAGTTGTTAGGAGAGGTTTGAGAACAAAAAATCAATGAAATATTTTTAATTAAGGTGTAGGTTGAGATTGAACTAAAGAACTAGGTTCATATCGAATTCCCCATTTTTATCATTTTCTACATGTTTTCTTTAATTTATTTTTATTAGTCTAGTTTCATTTTATTTTGACTAGCGTTATGACGTGTTGTCAATAATGTATTCTACAATTCTATTTTATCTTTTTATGAGAATTAAGGGCTAAAATTGGTACGAAGTCATTTATGATATTTTATTTGATGCAATAGAGCTAAACGATATTTTTCCCATTTTCTTGATGGTGAAATAACAATAAATGGATAGTAATACTCTTAAGTATTACTTTGTTTATCCTTCCCATTTTCTTCCTAATGTTGATTAATTATTTCCATTCCATAGATAGATGTGAAAAAACAATTGGACTTTTATTTGCATATGCATTCAAATTACGGTACAAGGAAGTCCTGTACAAGGCACACACTGTAGCATTCACAACTACATCAAAATTCTTAAGTTGTTTAACAAAATTGAACAATAGTCTAAAAACTCTGAAATTGTTAATAAGAGCCAAACATATCTTGATGTAGTTGGTGGTAGGAACCATCGTGGAAAGATTTTCATCTTAGGTTCTTTTGCCAACACATGCTATTTGTAATCCTCCTCATTTACTAGAATTGTATCTAGTAGGTGGCCTGCATCTAATGAGAGAGATGTTAAGCTTGAGAGCATAGTAGAGATGTTGGCAATTCAATTGCGACCGTTGATGGAGTACATAGCATAGCTTCGTAATGAGGAGGATGAGTTGAAGGGAAAGGGCAGCACATCATCGTAGCAATCAAATCATTTGCCTTCACTAACTGCATAGTTTAGATTTATAATATTTCGATACTTAAATGGATTTTATTTAATTTTTTTCCTACTCTTATATTTTTTAAGAATTCTTAATTTATAGTAATAACATAAATTTTCAAGATACTTATTGTTGTACATTATAATTTTTATTTTATATTACCAATCAAGATAATTTGTATATTGTATTGTCAATCAAGATTATATTATTTCGGGAATTTAAATATAGAAAAAATCAATAGATTATCAACAAAAAATTCTGGTGGGAATTTTTAGTGAGATATGCATATGGAGTTTTTGTAACTAAAATTACCAATAGAAAAAAATGGTATTGTAGGGAAATTTCCTTATGGAATTCGTAGCTAAAATTATCGACAAAAAAATTGGTACCATAGGGAAATTTTCCTATAAAAATTGTATTTTCGTAGGGAAATTTTTTTACAAAACTATTTCCGTAGGGAAATTGCAATTTAAATAGGTAAACTTTCCTAAAAATTGTAATTTTGTTAGTAAATTTACCTACAAAATTGTAATTCTGTCAGTAAATTTACCTGCAAAATTGTAATTCCGTCAAGAAATTTACTTATAGAAATTGTAATTTCGTTGAGAATTTTAATCGACGGTTGTTTCTCCTACGACTCTTTCCTTTGGTAATTTATGTCGTCAAATTTGTTTGCCTAAGGTATTTTCCGTAGGCAATTTTTGTTGCTAAATCTAATTTTTCTTGTAGTAAATGCAGGAGAAACCCAATTTTACGGACTCTAAGTTAGACAAAATTTTGGACAAGAGATTGGAAGATCATAAGAGATTGGAAGAGAAGTTTGAGCAAATCATTAAAATAATGCTTTTTCCTTTCATAATTTAGAGGTCTAAATGAGTCGACTGGTAAACACATTGTCAACAAGAAGTGTGGGGAGTCTCCTAAGTAATATTGAAGTGAATCCAAGGGAATAACTCAAAGCAATCACATTTATAAATAGGGAAGAACTCCAGCAACCAGCGGATAAATGATTTGAAACCCACCTAAAAGAAGACCAAGAAATGAAGAAGGATGTAGGCATAAGTGAGTACCCTCCTTATATTGCCCCTCTGCTATATCCACCTAAGATTCCATGCCCTCAATGATTACAAAAGAAAAACTAGATTAATAATTTGCAAAGTTCGTGGAGAAATTAAAGACCTTGCAAATCAATTTATCTTTGTCGAGACATTAGAACACATGCCTAAGTACACCAAATTCCTAAAGGACATGTTAGCAAAGAAGTAGACTTGGAAAGAGAATCAAACTATAGAACTAATCAAAAGTTTTAGCTCCATTATCACCATTCATATGGCTTTTAGACTGAAGGATCCTGGAAGCTTCACAATACCCTGTGTGGTTGGTGAGTTAGAATATGCAAAATGCTTATGTAACTTAGGCGCAAGTATAAACCTTATGCCTTTGCCAACATTTAGGAAATTGGAGCTCGGCAATGCGAAACTCACTTCGATGCCTATTCATTTGGTAGATCGATTCACAAAGAAACTGTTTGATGTGGTAGAAGATGTTAACATAAGGTGGACAAGTTCATTATTCATGTGGATTTCATCGTATTAGACATCGTAGAGGATGAGAACTATCCACTAATTCTTGTACAACCCTTAATAAACACAAAAAAAACACTGATAGAAGACCTTTTGTGAGAGGGAAGTACTTATCCAAGAATGCATGCACTAGCTACTCCCAGAGTCTTTACTTCTTTTTTATCTCCTTCAACAATTTGGCATTATCTGCAATAACTCTGTTAATGTTTGAAATTTCTTCAAATACCTTCTCCCATCTAACTTTCTCTTCCCCTCTTAACATGTCACTGGTTGGTTCCTCCTCTTGATGCACTAGTGTCGAGTTCGAACTAGCCTGCCCTGCTCTGTTCTTAACATCAGATTTTGCTTTGATATCTCAAAATTCCATATTGTAGCACTTCAAGATCTCAGCTCTCACTAAGTGACAAGTGTTAAAGAACTCAAGAAAATATATAGTTAGTCCATCATAATTGACACCATAATACTCCTCTATAGCTGTAATCAAGTACCCCATGCTCAAATTATTGCTTTTCTTTTTTGGAGTAGTAATAATAGCATTAAAGATGTGAATGGAGGTGTGACCTTGGACGTTTGGTCCATGCACCACGACATGAAAAGTTCCTTAACCGAGCACTTATTACTTTTGATTTGTCAAACACTATTTGACACATGATCCTTAGGGTTATTATGCTCAAATTGGAGGGAGGTGAAGAACTCTAGGTTAAGTTCTTCATAAATTACATACTTAAAGCGCATAAATTTTTTTTAGTGAATTCTTCATCTTAAATTTTCAACTCGTTCTCTCAATCCAATAGTTTCTAATATTTCAAAATCCAAATATCAAGGCACAACAATTTTTTCATACTAAGGGTTTGTAATCGATTACCTTCTTATTTCGAGTAAGTCATGGCCTTTGTTGGGTTGCTTATCATGATCGTGACTGGTATGCCAGATCATAGCTTTAGCTCCTCCTTCGAACTTTCTCCAAATCTTCTCTGGTCTTCCTTGATCTTAAACACTAACAAACTCATCAAAACACCTCAAACATATAAAATTAAAGCCCGATGACATGTTCTAAACCACATAACACTAAAAAACACAAACACATAATCACACTAATATAATTCTAAACCTAAACATGCATAAATAATCTAATTAACAACTAAAAACATACTAGATTACCTATTAAAATATTATGCAACCTATAACTATCACTTTACGATTTGTGAACTTGCAAAACATTGAGGGTATAAGTAAAACTTGCTGAACAAGTTTTTGGCACCATTGCTGGGGAGTTAGTTTTCCTTTATTCTATGGATTTTTTTCCTTTCTTATGTCCGTGTTACAATATAGCACTTGATATCACCTGATTAGAATCAGCAATTCAAGGAGCAAGACGCCAAGAAGAAAAGATCGAAGGAACAATGGTAGAAGAATTCAAGCAAGGAGACTAGTAATGAACTCTTATGAATTTCATAAGACTAGGGTTCAATGTTGCACATCAAGGCGACTCGACCACCGATTCAAGTTGGATCATTCAAGATTAATCCAACTTTGCTAAACATTCCGCAAACCAATAAGTAGTTTTATGGGTTAACTAATGAGGATCTTAACCCTCTTTTAGTGAATTTTCTGGAAATAGGTGATATTTTCCAATTACAGGATCCAAAATTTATGTTCAATCTTGAATCAAGTGAAGATCTGGACAATATATATGTGCCAAAAATTTTCTAAACTCTTTTTTCTCTATTTCCTGTCAGATAATTGTATTAAATTATCTCTAAAAATTGTTTTTATGTTTTCAAGAATATATTGCGCTACTATAAATGATGACTTTTATCTTGCCCGTTGTTCCCTCTGCTACTAGTTTTGGAATTTTATGTAGCAGTGACTTAACAGAATTAGTAGGTGGTGGCTAGATTCTGGTAGATGACTTGTTGTAACTGTCAGATAAGAGATGGAATACTTAAACATTCTGGAGGCATATTATAAAATTCCATTGAAGTACATACCTTTTTTCCCTTAATAAGAACTAATAATCATTTATTCCTCACGGTAAGGACAATGTCACCAGCTTTTACTTTACCATTTTTCCTTTAAGATCTCTTCCTTTTTTTGTATTAGTAGTGGAACAGAAATAACTTAAAAGAAAATTTAAGATTTTCCCCTTTTTTTTAATTGTTTCACTGTGTGTATGTTTGCATATATCTAATGTTGTATTTGTTTCTGATGGGGCTTTTTTTCGTGTTTATTGATCTAAAATCATTTATCCATATTGATCATATTGTAAGATAATCAACTTATTAGGTACTGGTAGATCTGGACACCATCAGGTATATCTTTTGATTATATTTTATTTTTATTTATTTGTGTATTTATTGTATTTTTATTTCCATAAGTATTTAGAATGTCAGTTTTACTTATTTACTCTTTAACCTGCATCATTCTTTTATTGTCACATCTGCATGTGAGTCTACTAGAAACAGCCTCTCTACTATGTAGGGGTAAGGCTGTGTACTATCAAGCCCCCCCCCCAAGACCTTGTTTCAATGTGGGACTTCGGGGTATGATGATGATGATGATGATGATGATGATTTGATACTTTCCAATGTCTTGGAATATTGGAAGACGTTGTTAGGATGAAACGCTTTCCCTTCACATTAAGGGATAGAGCTAAGGCATGGTAAGATTCGTTAAGCCCTGCACACAACTCAGGAGCAATTGGTGCGTGCATTTTTGGACAAGAATTTCCCCTCACCAAGAGGACAAAGTTGAAAAAGGAGATTATAAATTTCCAATAAAGTGATGAGGAGTCACTTTATAAAGAACGGGAACAGTGTAAGAATTTGTAAAGGAGGTGTGATTGAGCCAAGTTTATATTATACATTGGCTGCAATTTCATAGCTGTTTATGCATTCGTTGACTCTTAATTGATGA
>JAOTIZ010000004.1:21376659-21400364 GCA_027123425.1 Erythroxylum panamense
AAATGCCATTAAAGCTTTGTAAAACTCTTCTTTTGGTTATCAATGAGATATGGTTGATGTTGATTTTAGTTTCAAACTTTTCGCATTAAATTGTTTTATCATGAGAATAAGATTTTAGAAGATTGCTTGAGTGTATGTTTAAGTTTGCGTTATGAGTTATTTTTGTGTTGGGTTGTTTTGATGAAAATGGATGGAAAATTTTAAGTTTGGATTTCTGTGAAAAAGGGCCTTCGCTGCGACGAGACCATTTGCTCGTTGTGGCAAAGTTAAAATCGCGGGTTCATCCCGGCGAGAGTTCTTTCACTCGCCGCGGCGAAGGGTCATCAGCTCGCCGCGGCGTAGCTTCCCGAAAGGTTTTGCCGCAGCGAAACAACACACGCCGCAGCGACGCTCGCCTTTGCTTCCGAGGGACTTTTCTTCTAAATTTTCAACTTCTAGGTCTTCCCTCCAAGCTCAAGCATCACGCTTCCGTGTCCGATGTTGGGCTCTGAAAACAGGGTCCAACAATGAGTGGGTTACACCCCTTAGGTAATAATATAAAAAAACCTAAGTTAAAGACTTAAGTAGGCAAGTAACATGTGTCACTTGCCACTTGTCTTGTTTGTAAGCACTTTAGGGTTTCTTTCCAAATACAAATAAATTTTTTACTCCAAATTCCAATGGCTCAAATCAAAAATTCCTAAAATCATGTATCTAAATTTCCAGTGCCATTGGACCATCTTTTTCAGTACCGAAAATCTAATCAGTCAGCTACTTGGAGATTTTTTCGGTCCGGAAATTTTCTCCGAAAAATTTCAGAAAAATTGCTAAAATTCCAGAAAAATGTAAAACACACAAAAATCCACTCCAATTTCATGTTCAAGCACAAATTTATATTTTTTTACAATAAACACATATGTCGGGAAACTGTCATGAATGCATGTACAATCATGTGCATATGCAAAAATTGCTATTCATATGTATATAGAGGCCATATTATGCATGTTCATGCCGAGATAGGTTTACACACGCCTAACCCGTCCCAAATGACCAATTTACCCTTCCCATCAGTAATGGGATGTTACATTACCAATTTAACCTTTATTGTGTATATTAATCAATTTTGAAATATCAAGATGGTTGTGTTTGGATGAATTTATTCTAATAATGATTGGCCCAAAATAAGGTTGTTATTTTTCCAAAATTCCAACATACTTGTGATGATAAATACGTGATAATTATTCGATTTTTCATGTAATTATAAGCCGGTCCAAAGGAAAGCTTATATTTGACATGAATTTATTGTCAATATTTGATCACTACAATAAGAGTTCTACTTAGAAATTGATATTTCTGTCCAAAGACTAAATTTCAATGTTGTATTAGGTATCTTGTGATACGATTGCCATTATTTGAATTTACTAATTATAGAGCATTCGGATTTTAATTGTGAGTTTATCTTGTTTGTTTTGTTCTTGATTCAGTTAACACATCAGCTACTTTTATATATGCCAAAATCAACTCTATTTTTGTACTGGATGGCACAAACTTTAAGATTTGGAAGGAGAATGTTATGATTATTCTTGGCTGCATGGATCTAGATCTTGCTCTTCGGATTGAGCGACCCTCTACACTTACAAATGTAAGTTCCTTTGATGAAAAGAAGGACTAGGAAAGATGGGACCGCTCAAATGGTAGGAGTCTTATAATCATGAAACATGTAATTCCAGAAACATTTAGGGGCACAATGTTTGAAGAAAAGGATGGCAAATTGTTCTTTGAGGAACTTGAGCAGTGTTTTGCTAAAAACGAAAAGACGAAAACAAGTGTTGTTTTAAGAAAACTTGTTTCTATAACTTATAAAGGCAATGGGAGCATCAGAGAATACATTCTAGAAATGTCTTATATTGCTTCCAAACTAAAGGCACCAAAGTTAGAGTGTCGAAATACTTGCTTGTACATCAAGTTTTGATATCTCTTCCCACACAATTCAGTCAATTTAAGGTAAGTTATAACTGTCAAAAGGAGAAATGGACTTTTAATGAGCTCATTTCACATTGTGTGCAAGAAGAAGAGAGATTAAAATAAGAGAAGGTTGAAAGTGCTCATTTGGCATCTAAGGGCAATATCAAGAAAAGAAAGAAAGATAAGGAAGTTGTGGGTAAAACACCACAAAAAAGCAACTTAAGGAATCAAAACAACAAACTAAAGACTTTGGTTTGTTTTGAGGTCAATTTGATATTAGTACCTATACACACTTGGTGGATAGATTTTGGTGTTACTACTCATATAAGTGCATCCATGCAAGGCTGTGTGAGCTACCGAAAACCTAGTGATAGTGAAAGATACATCTATGTGGGTAATGGAATGAAAATTAAAGTTGAGGCAATAGGGACTTTTAGGTTATCATTTAAGACTGGAAATTATTTGCATTTGAAAGAGACTTATGTTGTATAGTCTTTTAGGCAGAATTTGGTTTCTATTTCTGTTTTGGACAATGTTGGTAATTACTGTTCTTTTAGAAATGGACAATTTAGTCTTTTTCAGGATTCAAAACTTATTGGTTCAAATTCTTTATCCAGAATTGATAACCTTTATTTGCTTGATACAGTTGCCTCATCTAATGAATCCTTGCATGTTAATTCATGAGGTACTAAAAGAAAATTGACAAATGACAATTCTGCTTCATTATGCCATAAGCGTTTAAGGCATATCTTTAAACAAAGAATGGAAAGGCTTATGTCACATGGAATTCTTGATCCACTTAATATATCAAAATTTGAAGTTTGTATTGAGTGTATTAAGGGGAAGCAGACAAAAAATCTTCATACGTCTTAGAACTACACCTGCTTAGAATGGTCAAAGGTATTTTATTATGTTCATAGACGATTATTCTCGTTATGGGTACCTTTATATCATTCATGAGAAGTCACAAGCATTGGACATGTTTAAAGTTTTTAAAGCTGAAGTTGAACATTCACTTAGCTCAAGGATTAAAAGTGTCAGATTTGACCTTGGTGGTGAATATTACGGTAGATATGACGGTTTCGGTGAACAATATCTGCCAAATTCCTAAAGGAATACAGTATTATCCCATCGTACACTATGCCAGGGAATCTAGCATAAATGGTGTTACTGAGAGACAAAATAGAACACCTAAAGACATAGTAAGGAGTATTATTTTTCGCACTATATATGGTAAGGAGTATGGTTATTTGCACTATCTTACCAGCCTATAGGGAGAGGCATTAAAGACCGCAACTTATATTCTTAACAGAGTTACAACTAAGACAATAACTAAAACCCTTTATAAATTATGGACAAGTAAAAATCCTTGTATAAAACACTTTTATATTTGGGGTTGTCCAGTTGAGGCAAGGCCTCATAGGCTAAATGAAAGGAAACTGGACTCAAGAATAGTTAGTAGCTACTTTGTTGGATACTCTGACTGGTCAAGGGTATGAATTTTATGATCCCATAAATAAATCAATTTTTAAGACGGGAAATACAAGATTTCTTGAGGATGTTGAGTTTGAAGGGGAAGATAAGGATAAGGTTAGAGACTTTGTCTTTGAAGAGGAATTTGTTTCTCTTCTTATAGTTGTTATTGATCATGATCAGGATATTATTGCTGACATTGTTCAAGAAGAAACTTCAGAACAACAACACAATGTCAAAAATCTCCTTATTCAAGATCAACAGAATATACCTGAAGGACAAACTCAATAACCTCAAGAACAAGTTCCATTAAGGAGATCCACTAGAGAAAGGAGAAGTGCAATTCTAGATGATTATATTGTCTTTCTCCAAAAACATAATATGGACATTGGCATAGTAGAAGATGATCCAATGAACTTCCATAAAGCCATTGAAAGTTCTAATTCTTAAAAGTGGATTGATGCAATGGATGAGGAAATTAAGTCCATGAGAGACAATGGCATTTGGGATCTTATCTCATTGCCTGAAGGTGTGAAACATATTGGTTGCAAATGGATATTTAAGACCAAAAGGGATTCAAAAGGTAATGTAGAAAGCTATAAGGCTCATCTTGTAACAAAAGGCTTTACTAAGAAAGAAGGTATCGATTATAAAAGAAATCTTCTCGTAGGTATCTTTGAAAGATTCCTTCAGGATTATAATGGCACTTGTGGAACATTTTAATCTTAAGTTACATCATATGGATGTTAAGATGACATTTCTCAATGGAGAAATTGATGAAACAATTTATATGGAGTAGTCTGAAAGCTTTGTTTCCAAAGATTCAAAGTAGATGGTTCGCAAATTAAGAAATCCATCTATAGTCTCAATCAAGCTTCTCGTCAATGGTATTACAAGTTTGATCAGGTTGTCATCTCGTTTGGTTTTGAGATGAATCTGGTTGATGACTGTGTATACCATAAGTTCAGTAGGAGTAAGTTTTTTTTTTGGTTTTATATGTTGATGACATATTGCTTACCAGCAATGATATAGGCTTATTACATGAAACCAAGAAATTTCTTTCAAAGAATTTTGAAATGAAAGATCTTGGTGAAGCAACTTTTGCATTAGGAATTCAGATACATCGAGATCGCTGTCGAGCTATTCTTGAGTTATCAAAAAAGAGCTATATCGAGAAGGTACTTAAGAGATTTGGCATGCAGGATTCTAAACCAGGTGATACCCTTGTAGCTAAAGGAGACAAATTTAGTCTCAATTAACGCCTTAAGAATGATTTTAAAAATTAAAGAAATGCAAAAGATTCCTTATGTTTCAGCTGTAGGGAGTCTAATATATGTTCAAGTATGTATGCGTCCGGATATTGCATAAATTGTTGGAATGTTATGTAGATATTTAAGCAATCCGAGACTGGATCATTGGAAAGCTGCCAAAAGGGTTATACGGTATCTCAAGAGAACAAAAGATTACATGCTCATATATAGGAGATCGAATCAGTTGGAGATCATTGGGTATTCTGACTTTGATTTTGCAGGATGCCAAGGCAGTTGTAAATCCACTTCAGGCTATATCTATATGCTTGCTGGAGGAGCTATTTCTTGGAAGAGTGTTAAGCAAACACTTATAGCTTCTTCCACTATAGAAACTGAGTTTATAACATGTTATGAGGCATCAAATCATGGCATATGGTTGTGAAATTTTGTCACTAGGTTAAATTTTGTCACTAGGTTGCAAATTATAGTTGGCATTAAAAGATCATTAAAGTTATCTTGTGACAATATATTGACAGTGCTACATTCTAATAACAACGAGAGCTCGTCAAAGTCGAAACACATCGACATCAAGTTCCTAGTTGTTAAAGAAAGAATTTAGAGTGGTCAGCTATCTATAGAACATATTGGAACAAACTCCATGATTGTGGATCTGTTGACTAAAGGTTTACCACCCAAGGTCTTTCGTGAGCACACAACTCATTAGTGGGAGTTTGTATGCATTTATGGTTACAAACATGTCTTACAGATTTTGTATGATTTAATATTTCAGTATATTTTTTTTGTGAATTTACACTCTGATTTCATTTGGCTTGATCTCATTAAGAAATAACGTAGGACTAGTTGGAAATAAGCATGTTAAAGATCACATGGCATGAAATTTCCATGTTACACATCCATATTTGATCCATGTCGTTGTTTTATTGATGTATGTGACCATTGATGAGTTTAGATACGATGATTATGAAAAAGATCCCTTTGATCCTGCATTGATAGGATTAATGGATCGAATTGTTTAAAGATGATTAACCAATAATAGCAATTTTGAGCTCATAAGGTTTATCATGACATATAATTATAAGAAATGATATATATGTAGTCCAAGTGGGAGATTGTTGGACTTTTTTAGGTGAACTTACATATATATATAAAATTAAATGTCATGGTCTATTATAAGATATGACCTAAATAAAGTGTTCTCATAAAGTTTTGGGTTATTGAGTCCAAATCATCTAATTAAAGTACGACATTAGATATGTGTAGAAACTCTAGTATTATATTTTTAATTTATGATGGGGAAATTAGTAATTGACACTAAGCATATGAATATGTGGTTATGGTCCCTAAAGAGGCTTAAAGGTTTTTTCTTATCCCATCAAGAGAAAAGGTAGTTCTTGTAAGATCAATACACACCACATTATTCTATACGATATTACTCCGATAGATTTAGGTACTGACAGCACTTGTAGAGTGCACTGCAAAATTTACCTGACTCTGCACACTAAAATTTGTAGTTGTGGTAAGTCGGGATAGAATCCACAGGGAATGTTCGGTTAATTTTCGTACTGAAAATAATTGATGCAAGAAAAGTATATGGGGGGTTTTTGGTTTTCGAACAATTTAGAAAATTAAAGCAGAATTAAACTATCGAAAACAAATTAAAACGAACAATCAAAAATGAAAAAAGTGTCGAGTATAAGTAAGGTCCAGTTCTAGGGTCAATCTCGGCCTAAGCACAATCAAGCATATTCCTTCATTCTGAAGTCTTCACAATTCTTTTCGGAATATTGATCTGAGACTAATAGAATGCTCTACAAATCTCGGTTTTCCCTTAGGTTGTAATTAATCAAGATACGATCATTAATTAAATCTAACCACTGAATAACCTAGGATACAATCTCTAGATTCAAATTGGCAATCGCAATAGGAATTAAGAAAACGATCAATATAAGAAGAAACTTCACACGTTCAGGTTATCGAACCTAAGTTATGTTGTTCTTAACGATTAACGATCATTAGACGTTACTAAAAAACATCAAAAGTAACAATTACAGATTACAATTAATGTTTTAGTAATAGGTTCAAAATAAACAATCAAAATAACATATTAAGATCATTTATCCTAAAGCCATATGAAAAGAAATTACAACTTTAGAATAATAGAAATAGCTTAACCGTGATTTGGCGTCGATATTCCTATGAAACCAGCGTTAGTAAGTTACCTTTCCATTTCTATTTTCATGCTTCAACCACAAATCATATCTCCCATTTTTTTTCGAAAATCTCAAACATACTCTCTTCTATTTACTATCTATGATTGGAAAATTAAATGTGGGAGTTTGATGGAGTTCCATGCAGCAACTCCCTTGTTACTGTTGCAACTCTCCAATGTAGCAGCCATTGATTGAAGTCCTCCAGTGTCAACTTGCTTATGTTCGTTATTTCCTTACGCCGACATTGTAGTTTACTGTAGCATCACCCCAGTGGCTCTCCACGTTCTTCTCCTTGTTCTGCCACCACTGTTCCTGAAAAGACAAATAAACATTGAATGCCTAAAACCATGCCTTGTGCGTTCTAAAAAACGCACCTCACCTCATTTAAACGCTGCGTATGCTGCGTTTATTAAATGCACAAACGCAGCGCACAGACCAACATATGTTTTTTTTTGCTTCTTAAAATTAATTTGTGCTTTTGACTTAAAAAATAATTGTGATCTAATTTACTTTAGAAAATCTTGTCTTTTTGGTCTCAAAAATATATCAATATATCCAACTTAGCAGTCAACACAAATTGAACATTTTATCTTAAAAATAAGATTGAAATCACATGTAAATACATAAGAAAATATAAGATTATTCAATCCTATCAGTAACATTCTAACTAAGGTACAATTTGGTGCCTTACATTTACAATTTAAGACTTTGATGAAGTGGGAATGAGTTGAATATTTCCCTAATGAACGTGATGTCAAACAAGGTGACAATCAATTTAAATATGTTTAGTATACTCATGAAAGATATCATTATAAGTAATTTATATGGCATTTTCATTATCATATAATGAAGGAGTCATAAATTAAGAGGAAATACCCATATCTTAGAGTAACCAATGGAGCCAAAAGAACTTAAAGGTGTAGTTAGTAAGAGCTTGATATTATACTTTTGTGATACAGTGAGAGAAAATAATTTGTATCTTACTATGTTATAAAATGAGAGATGCTTTAAGTGTGACTACTCTCAGTGGTCATCCAAACTAAGTGTTTCCCCATTAAGCTTTCAAGCTAAGCATAGGTGTTAATCTGTGTAGGTCTAAGTTATAGGAGTGAGGCACAAGGAACATCTATAGGGACCAAGGCCAACAAATAGGAGAAAAATTACTTTTAGAATGTGTTTTTAGTTAAAGATGACTGTATATGTAATGAAGAAAGGAAATTGTATGTTTTCTTTTAGATTACCATGTACATGTAAAGATTTACTACAATTGTTAAATGATAATGTTAAGAATTAGGAAATTTTGTAAGTGTATATGTGTAGCAATGAATAGAATTGTATACCTTGAATGCATGTACAAGAATTTGATTGCTATATGTGTGGATAGTTGTACGTTCCATATAGGGGTGTTACACTCCATTCTACATACTTACATTCTTTTTATTATAAGGACTATTCACCTTATCCAATCTCTCATCAACCCCAAATTTCTAATCACATTTCATGCTTCCATTAATATATTTTGATGTTCTTCTAGTGGTTGTACAGGGTCTGGTACGACTTCATTTTGCTTGTTCTCATTTTTATTTATTAGAACTCTATTAACCTTATCTATGCTCCCCTAATCCTCTAGATTCCCTATCCTATTTTTTGATTCCATCAACATTTTGTTCTCTTTCATATTGGATTCCTCCAACCTTATCACCTCCTTATAGTCCCCCATGAAAACTTGCCTCATTGATTTCCATCCTTTATCACCTTTTAAGCTTTAGATTTTGGGCTAAATGTAAATATTATATTATCATCCTCAGTTAAGCTTACCTCTTTTATTCCTCAACCTTTCCAATTTTTCTAAGTCCATGCATATATCATACAGAAAGCAAGATGTTTATCATAAAGAAACCAATAATCATAGCTTCCTAAGTCTTTGGTCCTTCTTGTAAAATGTCAATGGTTGGAGCCATCATCAGTTTTTGTTGAAGTTTGACAAGAAGCCTATAAACAAAGGAAGTATTTTAGTTGTCACAGATAACTTGTTTCTAGGTCTTTTGAATTTCAACTTGCTTTTTATACACACTCACAGTTAAAGTCGAGAGATTTGGGGCTGGGGTAGGCTGATTTATTGAATGGGATGGAGAGTGAGGGTTACGGGGCTTTTAAAAATCTAGCTATGATGAAGATGGAGATAGAGAAGAGAGTGAAGAAGAGGGCAAAATATAATGGTCTTGTTAATATAGGTCTGAATTCATCAAAGGAACATGGATTTAGGTTTTTTTGAATAAGAATATAAAGGTCTTATTGATATCTTTACACATATTCCCTTTATTAAAGAAATCCATCACTACAACTAGTAATAATATCTTTTTATCTATGTTCATGCATTCTAGTGGAAACATCCATTTAAACCATCTAGTCTTAGAGCCTCGTCAGGATTCAAAAAAAATCACTCTTTCCACCTTAACTCTTAAATAGGACTAGCCAAAGTTGTAAGAGCTCCTTAATAAAATGATTTGAAATGAAAGACCTTAGGACTTATACTGTGGAGCTTATTAGAGTAGTTATTCTAAGGGAACTTTTGAAGAAAACATATGCTTCCTTCTTGATCTCAACTTTAGTATTAACAACCTTTCCATTCCCTGCTACTATGGAGCTCAGTCTTTTGATATTTTTACTATCTATAAAGGCTTATGGAAATAGATTGTGTTATGATCACCTTCCTTATGCTAATGGCATATTGAATTTTGTTTAAGCATAAAATTTTCAGCCCTAATTATTCTAGTCTAAGCTTCAAGTTCTTTCTTCTCCTCATTTAGACAATACTCCCAGAGCCTTATAAACTTTTTATCCTAGGTAGACTGTAAGGCAGCTTTTAAAGACGAAACCTTGAAATAGGATCTTAAGAATTTTAAGCTCCTTTTTAATTGTGATATTAACCTATATAGTGCTATTTAAATTGCTTCCTCAAATCCTTCATCATTTGTAATATAATTGTTAAATCTAAAGGGGTATTTTCTATTACTCATAATGAATGAACTCCTTATGACAATTGGGGAATGGTTAGAAAATAGAGGCTTCAAAAAGGTTGCTCCAACTTTTTAAAACCTCTTAATCCATTTTGCAATAATTCTCTATACAATTTTGTTACTTACATTGCACCCTTGGCTTTGCTTATTACATTTGTGGAAGAAGACATATTAAATTGATGGTAATGAAAGAAATGTGAAACAAACTTTTATGACTATTAATTCGTTTGGCGTTAAAAGTATTTTTTTCCTATCCTCATGAATCACCTCCAAACATCATATCAATCATCCTTAGTTTCTCTATGCATTCTTTCAATCATCCATTCCGTAATAACTCTCTATAAAATCTTGTTGCTTACGTTGCCCCTTTGGATTTGCTTATTACACTTTGTGTAGAAACACCTTCAAACATCAAATCAATCATCCTTAGTTTCTCTATGCATTCTTTCAATCCATCTTTTGGTGTTCCTTAGAGATATATTAACAAATGTTTTAGATAGTGATAGACGCATAATTGGTCATATTTATACCTTATATTTATTGCATTTTTGTTTGATATTTGATAAATTTATCTTATATTTGGTAATTAATTCCTTCCAGGTGTGTTTACAAAGTATAATTGCCTTTGTAGATATAAAGAGAAGAATTAAGATGAAAACACTGTATAAAATAAAAATTTGATGTGCAAAATTGATGTAAGACCATGCATCTGCCCATGCATGTATGTCTCCTAGATTGTGCAAATTCATAACTTTTAGATATTTTTTTATGATGTGCATCAAACTATGCATCAACAAAAACCTTATAATTTAATATAAAAGATGATTTCTTAGGCAATTGGAGGGAGGATATGTATAAAGGAGTTATGATACTCTCAGAGGCAGCTATAGAGGCAATTTTGATCTATAGGAGTGGAAAACGTGAGGAATTCATCAAAAGATCCATCATAATACAACATTAACCCTTGATATCCCAAGAATATTTGATAGAAGACAAATAGGGAGATTTAGAATTATGATCTTATTATTTTCAATTCATTTTTCTTTTTATGAATGTTTTATTTTGTATTTAATAAAGTGTAACTAAACATCCTGTTAGTAATTAGGTTATATGAACCCTATTTTGATACTTTAATATGAATTGTCTGACGGATATGTTGAGATATGATTATGTGTTTTATTTTTGTTCTAATAGATTTGGAATGTTAGATCATAACCTAATTTCATATATAATGATTGAGAAATCCTATTTATGAATAGAACTATCATAATTTGAAAGAGTTGAATGCAACTCTAGAGTTAGAATGACATAAATATTTCGAATTAGGGTCAAGCTTAATAGAGGGATTCATAATTTGGTAATGCAATCCTATAAAATTTAACCTAAGTAATTCAGTTGAAAACCTTACAATTAGTTGTTAACAAACTCAAGGTCAACTGTTAGCATCCCATAGGAGCCTCTTTGCTCCAATAGATTCATAAAACAATTGCATAATAAAAGATCAATCTGTTAAGAGTTTAGGGAATCAAAACCTAGATACTAATTTTTTGATATTGATAATTTACTAAGTATTTCCTTTAATTCTTTGAATAAATCTTGCTGCTTGTTTATTTTGTTGTTTTAAGTTTTATTTTTTTAATTAAAGATCACAATCAATTTATAGACTATATAATACCTCACAGGCATGTCTAAGCTCAATAAGAGAAAAAAATAACATCTATTATCTTGTACATAGTGACAGGGAATTATTTGGCCCCTTAAATGGTCATGTGCGCTACCAACATTGACATGTCCTATAAAAAGAGCTCAAATTTTTAATTTTTTCCCTTGACTTGCCCAACTTCACTCCTTGCAATCCATAAAGGCAATTAAGACCTAAAGACATAATATGACCAAATTAAGTACCAAAAACTAAAAAAGCTCAAAAAAACAAACAAGATACATATAACATGGGACCAAAAATATAGTTTATTAAGCATTTATAAATTACCTACAATGTTAAAGAATTTACAAAGTTTCACTATTCTTTATTAATTTGGAGCTTCTAATGCTATTAAATGTTTATATGATTCCCACAAACATGTTATTCTTATGTCTCTGTCTATCTTAAAAAGGAGTAAGAGTGATCATGCCAATGAATGTGTCACTCTGGTTGGCATATTGATCTATCATCTAATTGGGGTTGAAGAAGACCTCCTTAAGAAAGTAAGAAAATTTATATTTCCTACTAAATTATATGTGATGGTTATGGAATAGGTATTAGGGCCCCTATTAGATTACAGAGACCATTCTTGGCTATTGAAGGGGCTCCAATTGATATGACTGAGGGAAAATTTAAACTCAGGGTGGGAAAGGGGAAAACAAAGTTCCATACATATAATACCTTAAAAGGAACTCTTATCCTTGATGATTGACCATAATGTGCTTAAGGTTCCTAAAGCTTATGGTGATGATTTGTTTAAATTAAAAAAACATTAGGATTTAGAGAAAAACAAGGAGATTGTACCATTCCTATTGGTAATTATAGGTTTTAAGGACAAGTTAAGCCTTTACCTTCTACTAAAAAAGCACCTAATTTTAAGTTGAGGACATTACCTCCTCAATAGATTTATACATACCTAAGAGGTCATCAGATGTATCCTCCTAATTTTTCTTCTTCTTTTAATTATATTTAAGAAGGGAACCGTGCTCATCCAAATAGTTATGCTGGATGACTAACAAGCTAAAATGGAATTCTAACTGAGAGACTTCTAAAGAAGTAATAGGAAGTAAAATAAGGATTCTAACTTTTCTTTTCTTTTACTTTACTTTCTTTTTTATTGTCTTTACTAATGTGTACTTTTTTTGTAAGTAATTTTTTGTTAATTTTTTGGAATTTTTGAGAAATAGAAAAGACCTTTTCTCCTTAATTACCTTATGCAATTGAGGTTAACATATTATTTGTTTGACATTTAGGGTAATGCAACGTTTAAGTATAGAGGGTTTTAATTTCTAAAAAAAATTATTAGTGCTTACGCTTTAAATAATACATATTTAGTTTGATGTTTGTTTAGGTTGTAGTTTTTACATTATTGTATGTGAATCTATGCATACACATCATGCTTAATGAGCTAAAGTTTATGAGAGACAAGAATTAGCAATATGAAGACAAAAAATTCAAGTTGAAGCATAAACTAAGAGTTATATAGGATAATTGATGCTAATTTTCAATGAAGGACTAGCATCAATGTTAAAGAAAGAAAGGAGGGTGTACAAAAAAATCAAAGTTGATGTTAATATGTGAAATGTGTCCAATATCAATCTTATAAGTGACAAAAAATCTAAAGAAGTATAACAAAATTGACACTGGTATCGAACTGCCTTCGATGTTGGTCTCAACCTAGACCTTAATATTCTAAAAGATATAATTAAGATATGGTAGGGATACATTGAAGTTAAGTAATGAGTTTGGATAGGGAGAATTTATGGATTATGTTATTGCTCTTGTAGAATTATGAGAATATTGAAAGTTATGCTTATTTTGATATATTATGCTAGATATTATGATTTTTATTCATTTTTTAAAGTGTAGAAGTCGTGTGTTATGAAGAACATATGGAGTGAATTTTATGAAGTATAGTGAAGTGTTGACATATTTGATTATGTATATTGAGAGGATGGATACAAAAATTAAAACAAAGACTGGGAAAGTTTAGATTCCCTTTTCTTCTTTGTCATATCCTTCTCTAGAGGACATGCTTAAGTTCATTAATTATGAGAATAACAAGTGATACAATACGCAGAGCAATAATAAAATTATTGTGGAAAAGATCATAATCATAGATATTAATAAGGTCTTTAAGATTCAAAATATGCTTTGACATTCAAATTGAGATCATCTTTTTATTCTACAAGGAGAGTTTCTAAAGATGGTAAAACATTTCTATGCTAATATAAAAGAAATGGGTAAACTAAAATCCTTGGTTATATATTCCTATATCAGAGGCTTTGAGATTATGGTTTCAGAGGAAACAATTAAAGAGCATCTTATGCTATAATCATAGGGTAGGAGGCTAAGCTTTCATAGTAGGAGGCCATTAAAACATGATAGGAGGAACCAAACATATGCATTTTGTACACTTAGATTGGGGATTACTTATTCTAGTAGATGGTTGAACTTATTATATAAAAACTTAGCTATATAGACCTGACTAGTGAATTACGTATTGATCCATACTATACCACCTCAATCTAGTGTGTTGAACTAAGTTCAAACCAAAGATTTATACCTTATAGACATACAATTTAATAGTTTAGGCAATGCCACATAAGTCCAATTACCATTATTAATGTTGCAATCGATTAACATTACAGCTTAGTATGGGTCACAAGGCAAAATTTTTATGTTGCTAGTGTTAATTAGTCAATTGTTGAAAAGAAAGGGATGAACCTCTCTAGTATTAGAGTTATGAAGATTGGAGAGGGAAATAACATTAATAATGATCATATACTATTGTTTTGTTACGCTTGGGAAAATAATAGGTGGATTAATCTATAAAGACTTAACAAATGATATTAAATAACTTAGGGTAAGATAAGGTAGGCTGACAATGACAAAGATGTTGAGGAGCAAGTAGAGGAAATTCAGATAACTACTAGGCTATTGAGGGTAATGATGAAATAACTTATTTCATTTATTAATGTAACATCTCGTTACCCATGTTAGAGCTAGAATTATAAATTTTGAGAAATTTATGAGAAATTAGGAAAATGCACATCATACATAAATTGATTGTGACACACACATTTTTGCACATTCATATGATTGTACATGTATTCTTTGACATTTTTGGGTATAAATGAGTTAGTAAATATAATTAAAATATGTTCTCGCAATTTTGGTATTATTTAGGATATTTTGGTATTTTTGGTGAAATTTGGAAAAATATTGATTTATTGGCCAATTATGGTGTGACACGTGGCATCTTATAATTGGGACAAATGACTTGTATGTATGGTGACATGTGGACTACTAGTGGTGACAAAGGTATGACATGCAAAGAACCCACCTATTTTATGTTTTGAAAAGAAAACACTAGGAAGAGTTACAGTAGTTTTTGAGGATCTGAAGAAATTTTTGCTTGGCTTGTTCATCACCGATCATTGAGTTGCTCTTGATGGTTGTCTGTGAGTTATTCATATTGCTAGAAATAAAAACTGAAACATGTAAGTAACTTAATGATATTTTATGGTGTAGGAATATACATTCATACATGGGATTGAGAAGTTCGGTTTCAGTGTTAAATAGATTAGATGATTAATTTGAGAGTTAAGAATTGTTTAAAATGGTGTTGAATGGACTCTAAATTGGAAGATATGTATATACACTATTCAGGTTTTGAGAAAGACGAAATGGTACATGCATACATTGTGTTTGTTGTTTATCTGAAGAAGTGAAGTTGATGTTGAAGTGTGAATCTTGGATTTTAAATTGTGTGTGTTGATGAGCTAAAAAACATGAATTAGAAGAATTGTTTTGAGTGCTATCTAAGTTAATTGATGTGAGAATAAACGTGAAGAATGGAGAGAAATGAGAAATTATAATAGTGTGAGAAAGTGAAATCTGGGTTTAAAATCTGGAAAGTGGGGAAGACGAATCTTCTATGAAAGTTCACCACGGCCAACTTTGGTTCGTCGTGGCCAACTCTTTTTAGTTCACTGCGGCAAAACTCTTGAGTTTGTTGTGGTGATCTTTGCAAAATTCCTGAGAAAATCTGGTTTCTAGAAAGTTCTCCACGGCCATCTTTTTTGTTCTCACCGCGGCAAAGTCTCATCCTTTACAATTCAAACATACTTTAGTATTTTGAATATAACATTCTCTGTAGTTATCCAAATGTGAGGATTTTTGATTTGGTGTTAACTAGAGACATAGAGCTACTACTTTTATGAAGAAATGGAGTTTGAATTCTATCTCTAAGAGTTTCAAGTTTTGGTTGAAAGTTGAGGTAAGAATTTTGCCGAAGCTTAAGAACAATCTAAAATATTTTGAGTATATTTTTTCATATACTGAATCAAATTAAATGATTTTGGTGTCAATAAAAATTTGAGACATTGGAGAACAACTTTATAGAAGGAAGTTTTGCCTAATTTGGTCATTTACCTTATCAGATTTAGTATGGAAAGTTTACCTATATGTGTATTAGAGGAAAAATCTAAGTGGTCAATGAAGTTATGAAATTTTTTGACATTGTTTTGTTTCGATGCAATTGTAAATATACATGGTATTAATGAGGGCTTTGATATCTGAATGATTTGTTGTTAAGGATTGCAATATTGTACCCCGGAATTGTCACTAAAAATGCATTGTGCATACTTTCTATACATTGATATGCATAAAAGAACACTTGTGCATTTGTGCAAAAAATGTGATATTTGTGACTGTGTTTTGTATATTTTAGAGGAGCACATCGGACACTAGTCAGACATTGCCGGACCATCCAGGCAATAGCTTATTGGAGCGTAATGTGAGTCAACCTAGATGATCTCCTAGGATTGATTTGATTTGATTTGTTTAAACTTCCAACATTATTAAACTATTTATGATTTGTTTATGAATTCGGGACTTTAATTGTCCGAGGAGATCAATAGTTGGGAATGTATTGGAAGTGCTTTGATTGCTATGGAATTCAGAATGTCATGTGAATTCTTAACGAAAGTTGAATGCTGGACTTAGGTCCGATGATTATGAGTTTTGATTGAGCATCATATGTGATTGCGTTGTATGCCATATTCAGTTTTGATGCATTTCATAAAAATGCATACTCAGATAAAGGTATTGTGACTTGAGTTTATAGGATGAAGTGTTTCCACACAGAGCTTTGCTCTGTGATATATGTGTGTGCACGTAGAGCTATGCTTCGTGATTCTATTCTGATTGAGCCCTATGGGCCAGTATTTGTATAAGTATGTGATAGGCACTCAGTAACAACAATAAGAACGAATGTGAGTCTCATATGCATATGTATTTGTTTATATATGATCTGTTTGCAATGATTAAATGTTATACCATATTGTGTGAGTTTTTGAATAATAAATGTATGTTAGAATGAATATTTGAGTATTATGTGATGTGTGTATATGATCCGGTGAATTCATTAATGATGTTTCACTCATTGAGTTTGCAAAACTTATCAAAAATTGTAATGTGGCTTTTCAGGTACGAGACTGGAGACCTAGTTCCTTAGTCAGGATTTAAGGAATCTTTTGGACAGAGAAATGGCTCAGAGGTCTATCAGCTGATGCGAGAAATGCTCTAGCATTATTTTTGTAGTTTTGCTAGAATTTGTATAAGGTTTTGTAAATATTTTTTTGGTGGAAATAGTGCAAGCTTTATGAATGAATGGAATGAATGGTTTTTAAAATTTAGTGACTTGGAGTATGTTAGATGATGTCAGGTGTAAGTTGGATTTGTTTTTGCTCCAACATACCATTATCATAATGTATGTACTTAAATGTCCTTCAGGTATTCAGGTATTTTCCTTATGGTAGTGGGATGTTACAATTAATATAACTCATGGTGATATTGTGGGAATTCACTCATATAGGCTCATCTATATTTTTTTTCACGATTTCTCCTTTATCCCAACAAACTTAGCCCTACACAAATGCATAAATATAGTTAGGTTCAAGAAGTTTCAAATTATATACTTTTAATTGTCTTTTCTATTTCATTTTAATTGAAAGTCTAAAAATTTTGAATGAAATTTAAATTCGATAATTTATGAATCTCCATTAGTGTTTAGTGTTGTACATCTTTTGAGTATTATAGAGTATTTGATAAAGGACAATTCCATTTTAACTATTCATTTTCAAAAAAAAAAAAGATCCTTTTAGTACTTTGATCTTAATTCAAAATATGAAGGAAAATATTGTTCAAAGGATGTGGGGGTGCAATAGATATTAATCTAATTGCATTAAATTTATGTCAAAATATTCAAAATTTGATGATATTAGCTTTCTATTTTAGGTTGTGTGTTTAGGTTCTCATTAATAGATTTAGGATGATGGTATGAATTTATACATGATTCCTAGTTTAGATTAATTGTTAGAAATTAGATGCATAATATAAATAAGTAAATACTATCCATATCTTTGAAACTTTTAGGAAATCAAATTTGCTAAACAAAGATACTTTGATTTTACTTGAGTGATCTCATAAGGAATTGGGCTTTTAGACAAAATGTTTCTTTCTTATATGGATATCTTCTTTTCTTTTCCTTCATAAAACTTAAAACTTCATCAGAACATATAAGATGTATACATGCATTAAAAAGAAAAAATTACTTAGGATTAATTTTGATTCAAATTGCCTATCTTTTGTTCATTAAACCATTGGTGAGCTCTTTAAGCCTTATATAAAATTTAAGCTTTTTCTTAGCATCCCTTTCCAAATGAACCTTGATTTTCAAAAGGAAACAAGTATATACTCTCTAATTCATGATTAATAGAGCTTTTACTTGTATTTTGATGTTTCTGGGAATATAATGTAAGGAGTTATATACGGGGAGATGGTAAAGCAATTAAAGATGCAATGTAGCAATTGGAATCTCTTTCCAATTCAAAAGGTTAGAAAAGAAGAAAAATCAAATAAAGTGTTGAAAATTGATTGACATGAATTGTTCTATTTAAAAAGAATGAAAGAAGAGGGGAGTTGTAAAGAAACGAGGGGTTAGTTAAGTAATATGGATATATTTGTTGAATTATTTACTATTACTCCAATAATTTTGAATAGCTTTTCTCCTATTCTCTTTCTTTTATTAGCTTACTTATTCCTTTGGCTTACCTTAGTTAGAATCATTTTGATTTTTTCTTTCACATATCTTAAATAATTTGTATTAGATGATTTTCATGTTTATGGCAAATTCATTTTCATAAGAAGATGATGATATTACCTGATAGGTGTAGTTTATATTATGTTTTGATAGAGCAAGACATCCAGATTTCCAAATTTCCAGATCAAGCTTCAAATTAAGTTTTTCTTTCTTTCTTCTTTGTTATTTCCATAGTACTTGATGTGTAAATTAAATTTCTATATGTCTTCTACGTTTATGATGTTATAATTTCTAGATTAGGGTTTATTGTGTAGTTATTTTATGACTTTATTCTTTGTTGATTCAATACATGTTTTGTACTGCATTAATGGTCCATATTCATACTTTGACAACAAATTAAGAGAGTGAGTCAAAATTAATCATAATAGGTTGTGCAATGAGAGTGTGTAGTCTAATAAGTCACTCAATTATCAAATTAACAATCAATTGAAGAGAGATATTGTTTGAGAAATTGATTATCTAATAGATTATTTTAGATCTGATTGAAAGCATTAGGATAGTTATATGAATTGAGAGGTTACAAAATTTGAAATTTTCATATTCAATGAAGATTAATTGATTAGATCTTGAGAGAGAGTAATAAATAACTCAATAAATCTAGGATAAAACATATAAATTGAATTAACAAGTTTAATGAAATAGAGAAAGAATAGTTCCTAAATATTCTATCTTGATTAATCTCAATTTTATGGACAACTCGACTATTTTACTGTTTACTTATTTAATTAATTAATTTATTTTACTTTTTGTTATTTATTTTTATCTAAATCAATTTCATCTTAGGTTAGACAAAGTTAGGTTCAGATTGTTAGTTATTGAATAATCCTTGTGTGAATGATACCTTTTGATATTACAAGATACAATCCATATATTTGTAGGTATTGGGAGTTTTATTGTTATATATATAATCTTGCTTAACAAGTTTTTGGTGTTATCATAGAGAAACATAGTTTAGGATGACTTGAATTTCTTTAATTTAAGGAATTATTACGCTTTCTTATAATTTTGATACCTATTCATAAGTAAGTTTGGATGCAAAGTAGAAGACAAATCTATCAAGATAGAACAAGGCAAGAATGAGGAATTTAAGGAGTTAAACACCAAAAAGAAATATAAAGGACGATGATAGAGGAAATACACCACAGAGAGCAAAAGACCCTTGTGGACTTTATGAGGTTAGGGTTCAACGCCTATCATTAAGGAATCATATGACCACTAGTGCAAATGAAATGTGAATTTTTGATGATATGGCAAACAATAGTTTGTATTTGGACATTAGAATGATGTAGATAGTAGTCAACCTTCTCAGATCTAGAAAGAATGATTGTGGTAAATTTAGTAACACCATTGCAAGTTAAGATTGATAACCTCACCAAGCAATTAAACAGCTTGATAGCTACCTCTTTCTCTCCATTCAAAGTAATTCAATAAGGATGTGACCTATGCTGATGAGAGATCCATATCACAATTGATTGCTTCATAATGGAAAACAACAATATGCAACAATTCAACTTTATAGGAGAATAAGTTGGTCGGGATGGTAATGGTCCTTATAAAAAAACATACAATCCATGGTGGCAAAACCACTCAGATTTCTTTTAGACTAATAATGCAAGAACTCAAATGGGAATTTAAGGCCTACTAAGATTTTAGCAAGATGAGTCTAGTTAATAGGATTCCAAAATAGGCAAGATTATGGACAAGATCATATGTATAGGTGAGTCCAGAAGGGAAATTTGAAGAAATTATGGAAGATTATGCCTCTTTAATTCACAGCTTAGAGGCTCAAATCAGCCAACTTATTAATGAATTCTATAAGAGTAGTGTGGAAAGATTTTTTAGTAACATGGAAGTAAATCCAAGAGAACATTTTAAGGTTATCACACTTAGGAGGAAAGAGCTAGAAGAACCAAAAAGCAAGCTGAACGTCAGCATGTAGAAGATCAAGAGAAAAAGAAAGAGGATGAAGAAAAGAATGAAGAACCTCCACGTGTTCCTTCTCTACCTTTTCCACTAAAAATACCATTCCCATGAAGACTTCAAAAGAATGAATTGGATACACAACTTGCAAATTTTTTGGAAAAGATTAAAAAATTGCAAATTACCTTTCACTTTGTAGAATCTTGGAAGAGCATAGCCACATATGCAAAGTTTATCAAAGGCATATTATCAAGCAAACAAACTTGGAAATCATAACCAAACAATAGCCATCACAGAAACCTCTAGCTCTTTAATTACCAATATCGTGCCCTTATAGTTGATAGTTTTAAGAAGTTTTACTATACCTTGGGTAGTTACTAATTTAGAGATTTCAAAATGTTTATATGAATTAGGTGTTAGTATAAATCTTATGCCTTTATCAGTGGTGCATATTTAGTTGGTGCCAACTTCTGTGCGTATTTAGTTGGTGCATCATTCAATAAAGAAATTGTGTGGTATGGTCGAGAATGTTCCTATAAAATTAGAAAAGTTTATCATTCCTGTGGATTTATTCATACTAATCTTTAATTTATTCATACTAAACTTTAAAGAGTATCGAAACTGTCTGCTAATTTTTTATAAACCATTTTTGAACATCAGAAAAGATTTGGTAGATGTCCATAAAGATAACCACCCTCCGAATTGGTGATGAACAAGTGAAATTCAATATGAATAAGGTATTAAAGATTTTGAAGTAGGGCAACTGATTTATAAGAATTGATGTAGTTGAATCTTTAAAGAAGGGATAAGAAGAAGAACAGATGAATGCAAATATAGAGCTTCAAGCATACAATTTAGTTTATTAAATAAATAGAAACAATAGACAAAGAAGAATAAATGATAACGAAGATTGAATTTGAAGAATATATGGAAGTATCTATTCACGAACTAGAAGTAGGAGAGGAGATGAGGGTTAATAAGGAAGAAAGAGAACAATTCACCTTCTTAAATGACAAACTACTAGATTCGATAAAAGATTCAGGGACTTTCATTATTCCATACTTTATTGACAATTTATTACTGAAAAGGACATTATTGAACTTAGTAGGAATTATGTCCTTATGATTATCTTGCAATATGTAGCTTATTTGCAGGGTGCCAAAATTAAATTTGTGATATGGGTGGGAACAAGCCCTCATAATAGACCCAAGTTGAGCATAGAAGGAAAAATATGTCAAGCTAATGATGTTAATTAAGCACTACTTAGGAGGGAACCCAAGAACTAAGATAATATTTTATATTTTATATTTTACTTTTAGTTTTATGTTATTTTTTTTTTTACTTTTATTTTGTGGGGAGTGGATTGTTGGAATTTCATGGCTGGAAGTATCTCCAAATTTTGTCACCCACATCATCACCACCTCAATCTCCTTAAAGGGTATCGTGATCTCATTATTTTCCTTTTATTATTTCTTATCATTTTTATTTTTACTTTTTTTTATTTTTCTCACATTGAGGATAATGTGTTGTCCAAGTGTAGGGAGGATTTTGCATTGAAATGTCATATGAATGTGAACTTTACATGCCATTTTGTTAGTTTTTAATTAGGTTGACATGTTGTAAACATATATTGAATTGTGTGAATGTGTCAATCGAAATAACTTGATGAAAGTAGTTTAGTTTTGAACGTAGTCAATGAAATTGTAAATTCATATTGACTTTTTAATTTTATGTTGTATGTACTTTTGGTTGAATATGCATGTTAATTAAGATATAATGTCAGTTTGTTCACCTCAAGAAATTTGATATATGCATTTATAATTGTAAGTTAGTTCAATGAGTTAGTATCATTAATAATCTTTCATGAGGATGATTGACTAATAAGAAATAAGGTAGGCTAGTCGAAATAAATGGGAAAAAGTGTCTTAAATAAATAGCTATTCAACTGGCCCTTTTAAAACAAATATTGGGTTATGAATAGAACTAGTAGCCAGTTGAAAATGTGATATAACTAAGTAACTAGTATCATTCAAACAAAATGTTTGTCCTCGCATCAAAATGTTAAAATGATTGGTAGTATGTCATAACACTACAACAAAATAACTAAACTTAAAACTATAGTTAGTGATGAGCCTGGGCCATTCTCACAATGATTAAATCAAATAACCTTTCTAAATTATATTTATATGTATCAAGGGGGTTTGGTTTGATGCAATTAAGAAAAAGAAGAAAAATTTAACTTATGAAAACAAATCAAAGCAAGCAGCAAAAATGATAAATTAATAAATGATTTTAGATTCCTATTTTTGGATCAATCTTAACTTAAACACAAATAGACATACGTCATTGTATTATTGTTTTCATACCTTTTTTAGAACTATTGATCATATATGAACAATAAGCTCTGTTAATCCCAATTTTTCCTTAAATCGTACTTAATTAAAATAAACTCTTTAATTAAACCTAACTATCAAATAACCTAGAACAAGTTCGCTAGATTTAATCAGTTAGTTATATTACGAATCACAAAAACAGATCAATCTAAGCAACAACCACACAAATTTGAATTTTTTTACTTATGTTACATTATCTCCAATGATTCTGTTAAGTCCAAATGACTTTACTTAGATATGATTTTGATGTATAACAAAGAGAATCAATACAAAGAAAAGCAATACAGACGAAGTAAGTTAGACAGACGAAGACAAACAGAAGAAGTCCTACAGACGAAGTCAGATAGACAAAGTCATACAGACACAGACGCAGACGCATATAGCGAAGCAGACGCAAACACAGATGCGAATAGTAAAGCAGACACAAATACAGACACAGACGATAAAAAAATAGATGAAGAAAAATAGTTGCGGAATTCGAAAAGAAGACGAAGGAGTCAGTTCGAGTTAGTTACAGAACTCAACTTATTAACCGTTTCTTTCAAGATCAAGAAACAAGAATCAAGAAGCAGTTGAAGACGAAGGCTATAAATACAAGTCGAAG
>JAOTIZ010000004.1:21409762-21431743 GCA_027123425.1 Erythroxylum panamense
ATCCTTATACCATATCATGTATAGATTGGCATGATGATTTGGATATATTGCTTCTGCTGCAAATAAGATTTCTAAAAAGTTTTGAAATCTACCGGTTCTCCAAATATAGCATGCTTTCTTTTTTTGATCCAACACTAAACACACTTTCCAATTAAATTTTTCAATACCCATAATCCACAATTCTCAATAAAATCACCTTTCACATATAAAAGTCAATTATACCCATAATGTCAATGAATGCATATACAGTCATTTTAATGTGTGCAAAAATTCAAATTTACATGCGTTTGTGCCAATAATATGCATGGGCATGAAAATGCAATTTTCTTAATCTCTCACTGATCTCACATGTACTATATTTTTGGGTTCTAACTCTTAATATGGGACAGGATGTTACAATATAACTAGTCATAAGGTACCAAGATTCTTTTGTAAGTAATATACATATACATGGAGATGTATGAGATGCATGTACATTATTATAATCTAAATTAGTTTATTCATAGTTGAATAATCAAATTGATTGTTTTATTATGGTTTAGACTGTAGTGTTGCAATCTATTTTTGTGTAAGTAAAGGAGTTTCCTTCAAGGGAATGATGAGTTTCATATCATGATAGTAGTTGACTATTGATAATAGCACTATTAAATGAATCTGGAATCACATATGTTTTTCAAGATTAAAGTAGGTCATTTCTTTAATCTTAAAACATAAATTTTAGCATTCTTTTATTACGAACCAAAATATTAATGAGTGGTGAACTCATATATGTTTCATTATAATTCTTGATATGATCGAAATAGATTTTTACAGAGTATCAATCCAGTGCCTGCATGTTGGAATTATTAATTGAAACATGTATCAGGGAACATTCACTCAAATAAAGAGTGTATTGTGATATCTGAAGTGAATCACACGTTAATACAAGACTTATTAAATGATATGCAAATGCACAAGAAGGGGGGGTTGAATTGTGTATTATTTTTAAAAGCCCCTTTCAAAAACTTTTTGTTAAAAGAAACTTGTTCTTTTCACAAGAACTACTGAAATTCAAAGTTATAACGTATTTTTTGAAAACTCGTATAAAAACTTGTAAAATCGAAAATTGAACGATAAGAGAGATAAAGGCTAGAGAGATGTTGACACAGTAATTTTTATACTGGTTCAGCCCAAACCGTGGGCTACGTCCAGTCCTCAGATGTCTTTCTGAGATTTCACTATCTCTCAAAACTTTTACAAGTATTCTTTATCTCCGAGCCTCTTCAGGTCTCTTACAATCAGTACTCTTTCACACTTAGCCTCTGCAGGCTATCTTTACAACTTTCAACTGAAAGATATTTGAGCATTGTTATAGAAAAGAATAGCTCTAAGTTTTACACAATAACTTCTCTCAAGTATTAACAGCTTTTTGTGTTCGTATTCGTATACGTCATGTGTGTGTTACTTTGTAATCTTCGACTTCGACTCTTATTTATAGTCTTCATCTTCAACTGCTTCTTGATTCTTGATTCTTGCTTATTTCAAGAAACAATTATTCAGTTGAGTTCTGTAACTAACTCGAACTGATTCTTGATCTGACGTGGTTTCTGCTTTTCATTCCGTCTGCTTTTTCTTCTATCTGCTTTTTCTTTCGTCTGCTTTTCCTTTGGTCTGCTTTTTCTTCCATCTGTTTTTTCTTCCATCTATTTTTGCTTCCATCTGCTTTTCCTTTCATCTTCTTTTGCTTCCTTCTGTTTTTGTTTCCGTTTGCTTTTGCGTCCGTCTGCTTTTGCTTCCGTCTTTTGCTTACGTCTGTTTTTGCTTCCGTCTGTTTTTGCTTCCGTCTTCTTTTCCTTTCGTCTGTTTTTGCTTCCGTCTGCTTTTGCTTCCGTTTGCTTTTTCTTCCGTTTATTTTTGCTTCCATCTGTTTTTGCTTTCGTTTGCTTTTCCTTTGGTCTGCTTTTCCTTTCGTTTGCTTTCTTCCGTCTACTTTCTTCTATCGTCTGTTTTTCATCGTCTGCTTTTCTACTTAGCTTCCGTCTGCTTTTCATTATTATTTGTACTTCATCAAAATCGTTTATGTAAAATCATTTTGACTTAAAAATTGGGTGTGCTTAACTGTCTGGTTGATGCATGATATCGAGATTGAGAGTGAGTGAAAGTTTGAGAGAGTGAAAGGGATGACGATAAGTAAAGAGAAGGGAAAGCTTTTGGAGGTCATAGGTTTAGAGAGATAAAGTGAAAATGAAAGTGAAAGAAAAATTGAGGTTAGATGTAAATATATAGGTGAGGAAGGGTTAGAAGGGGAAAATTGGAAAAATTTTCATTGAAAAACGTGGGTGATAGTTCCGTCCTACCATTTCCTACATTTTGTTGAATTTTTGTCTTTCCTTATTTCAACTCCAAGATCCTTCTCTAACTTCTTATCTGCACTTATCATATCATTATGCTTTCCTTCCATAGCAATCCTAAGTCAACATTGATCATCTACTCTTCCATGACATTTATTTGGAAACAAAACACACAAACTAGGGAATTTTAAACTATCTACAACTAAAGGAAAATAACAAGCAACTAAAAACCATGGGTTGCCTCCTATGTAGTGTCCCGTTTTTAACGTCAGTAGCTCAATGTCCTGTTTATCCTCATGGCGGCTTAAGAGAGTCCTTCGATAGTGGTGCGGTTGTCAATCTCATAAAGTGCAGTTCTACCACCTAGTTGTGCATGCCACTGCCATCCTTCATTTTATTCTTCCTCCACCATTTCTTTCGAGATTTATTTTTTTCAAGTGAACCTTTACGAGCATCAACATGCTCCAATTGTTCTCGAGACTCGATTTCTTTGATGATGGTCATAGGTAAAAGAGAACTTTTTTTCATTCTTTGATACTGTGAAGGTTATCTGCTCATCACCTACCCTTAATGTTAGTTCACCCCCATCAACATCAATAATTAAGCAAGCAGTGGCCAAAAATGGCCGCCCAAGGATGATTAGGGTTTCCATGTCTTCTTCTATGTTGAAAACGAAGAAATCTTTAGGAAAGGTATATTTTTCTACCTGAAACTTAACATCTTTGACGATACCTTTCGGACGATGAATTTATCTAATTGTTGTCTTTACCAGCATCTTTGTGGGTAAGATCTCTCCTAGCCCCAACTTTTGATGTAGAGCATATAGCATCATTTTTATTTTGGTTCTCAACTCAACAAATGCCCTATCTATTTTCACACCACTAATATTACAGGGGATGTAAAAATCCCTTGTATCCTCCTTCTTCTATACTATAGCGGGGTTTCTTTCCTCTGCCAATTCCTTTTTTACCTTCTCTTGATTGATTCCATTAGGATGAGTTGTGTCTTCAATTGCTTTATTATTTCCATAGCATCCTTTAGTTCGGTTTTTTTGAGTTTCCTCATTTCTTTAATCAAATATGCAATCAGAGGCTAATACTTTTTCATTTCAGGAAATTTGTGCTTTGTTAGCAGAGAGCTTTCCTTATTCTCTTGCATTTCTGCCTTTCTTTTGTCCTTGAATGGATTTAGCTTTAGCCACTCTAGGATGGGGCAAGGGTCTTTAGTTAGATGCTCCTTGATCGTTTGTAATTCAAGTTCATTTTTAAAAAAATTCTTATCAACTATTTTTTTGTCCTTTCCTTCATTGTCTTCAGCTTGCTTTCCTAGGTAATGACCATGATTCGTTCATTTAGGTTAGAGTCTGTGTTACTTGGGAGTGTTCCTATATTTTTAGTTAATAGCCCTTCTGCTAGTTGACCTACTTGGACTTTTAGATTATGAATTAAGGAGGTGTGATTCTTTGTCACTTGCTCGAACCTACCTTTAACCCTCTTATGGACCTCTTCCACACCTTCAACCTTATTTAGAATCTTATCTATTTTGGAATCCATTGAGATTGGTTTCTCTTGCTGGATACTAGGTGGTCCTTGAGATTTGAACTAATCTCCTGCATTTTTAAACCATGAAAAGTTTGGGTGGTTCTTCCACCCAGGGTTATAAGTGTTGGAGTAGGGGTTGTTCCCTCCTTCTTATCTTCTTGCATTAGGAAATAGTCGATCGTATCATGGTCTATTTGCCTACGTAGCTCGCATTTTTGTTGAGTGGCCTTAATTGGAGCAAAAGATGATGTTTTCATGTTGTTTAGCTATCAAGTCAAGCTATTAATTTTTTCTTGCATTTTGTTCATTTGGTTGATAGCTATAACTAAATTTCTACTCTCAAAAAGTTGGGGTTGTCTACTTCTTTCATTCGACCATAAACAACTATTACTAGGCATCTCTTCTATAAGCTCTTCTGCTTCATTAATAGTCTTTCTCATTAGCGATCCTCCTGAGGCCCCATCAATTGTATCTCTCATGGGTGGTGTTACTTTATTGTAAAATGTTTGCAAGAGGAACTCTTTTGATAGATTATTATATGGGCACCTCCTCTGCAAATCCTTGTATCGCTCTCGCGCTTCATAGATTGATTCCCTTATCACCTTGTTGGAAGTTTGTAATCTCCTTGATTATCTTGGTGATCTTGGTGAGGGGAAAATTTTTGTCTAAGAAGACATGTACTAATCGCTCCCATATAGTGACATTGGAGGGGTTAAGAAAGTGATACCAAGCTTTTTCTCTATCCTTTAAAGTAAAAGGGAAAAGCCTCATTCTCACTGCATCTTTCAACATTTGATGATATCGAAAGGTATCACATAGTTCGAGGAAGTTCACGATATGTGCACTGGGGTCTTCATTTGTCAATCTATAAAATTGAACATTCTTCTTTAGCATGTTCAGAAGGGCTGGTTTAATTTCGAAGGAGGCAGCTTAAACTGGTGGCCTAGCTATACCTTGACTTGTTGCATTGAAGCTCAGCCTCATAAAATCCATGAGAGTTCTAGGCTAACAACCTTGGTTCACTCCTTGATTAAACACTTGGTTATATTCATCTGCTATTGGTTCCCCAATTGCTTCTTCTTGGTGCTTAGCTTATCGGATAGCTTGTTCCAACCGAGTGATGTCAAGTGTCAAATTTTTAATTATCTGATTTTTACTTCTTGTGGCTCTTATATTCATACAAGTACACAGACACAAAAGGGGTAAAAACCTTAAATTAAAATAACTAAAAAATTCCTTAGACTAAAAAGAACTAAACTAATCCTATGTCTCCCTGGCAACAGTGCCAAAAACTTGATTGAGATGTCGAGTCTTACAATTTATATCCCTCAATTATTGCAAGTGCATGGGTTGTGAGTTATAGTATTTGAAGGCTCGATCCCACTAGGAGGGTAAGCTAATCTAATTCTAAGTTACCCAAGGCTCAGAAATTAATAAAAATGGAATTAAAAAATGGAATAAGAATATAAACACGAGAATTTGATTGCATTAATTCAACTCAAGAAATTAACACAAAACAAGAATTGAAATTGAGTAACACAAAAGGTCACTATGGAAATTAATCAAGAGAAATTACCAAGTTAGGAGAGAGGGGGTTTTACCTATTATTAATGCTAACCTAGCCAATTATGTGTTACTGGGGTGTTAGTTCTAGACTATCATAGGGGGAATTACTCTCTCTTGAGTTATAATCTAGCACCCTAAATCATTAACCCTAATTAATTTATAGAATTTGCAATTTCTCAATTAACAAAAGACCTATAATTAAAATTAGATTGGAAGCTCTCTACTAAACTACCTAGACTCACGTAAGATCTCTCTTCTTATAAAAATCGATATGATTAATTACATGGTGTATTGGATGGAGTAACGAGATCCCAACTCTCGTTACTCCAATTCAATCATTTTTATCCGACTCACCCTCTCAATTTGGTACCGAAATATGCAAAAATTGAAGTTAATTACAACACTTAATCGATAAAACATAAAATTGACTATATTAACATTAAATCAAAGTAAAATCCTGAAGGAAGAGTTAGAGCATTGTCAACAATCCAAAACCATCATCATACAATCCACTTCAATATTATACATTAAATGAACAAAAATGAAATGGAAAGGAAATAGAACTTAGGTTGGACAATCCAAAAAGGCAACAACATTGAGATACCACATAATTCAAGAAGCAGTAGTATCAGGACTGACAACACGTGTCGAGTGCACTGCAAAATTTACCTAACTCTACACACTGAAATTTATAGTTATGGTAAGTCGGGATCGAATCCACAGGGAATGTTCAGTTAATTGCCATAAAGAAATTAATTGATGTAAGGAAAGTAAAATAGGGGGTTTGGATTTCAAACAATTTAAAAATTAAAGTAAAAGTAAACTATCGAAAACAAATTAAAACAAATAATCAAAAATGAGAAAAGTATTGAATATAAGTAAGGTCCGGTTTTAGGGTCAATCTCGACCTAAATACAATGAAGCATATTCCTTCATTCTAAAATCTTTACAATTCTTTTCGGACTATTAATCTGAGACTAATAAAATGTTCTACAGATCTCGATTTTCCTTTAGGTTGTATTTAATCAAGATACGATCATTAACCAAACCTAACTACCTAATAACCTAGGATACGATCTCTAAATTCAATTTGGCAGTCGCATTATAAGTTGGAAACCGATCAATAAAGGCACTAACCTCTCTAACATAAGTCATGTTGTTCCTAATGATTAACAATCATTACATGCTACTCACAAACATCAAAAGTAATGATTAAAGATTATAATCAATGTTTTAGCAATAGGTTCGAAATAAAATGATCAAATTAATATATTAAGATAATTAATTCCAAAACCATCCAAATCAATACCAATAACACAACAATCAAAAAAGAAATTACATCTTTAAAATGACAGAAATAGCTTAACCGTGACTTGGCATCGATATTCCCATTGAACCGGTGTCGAGAAACTAACCTTCCATCTTCATTTTCATGCTCAAAGCACAAGTCATATCTCCCATTTACTTCAGCACTCTCAAGCTACTCTCTTCTCTTTACTATTCACTATTCATGATGGGACAAATAAATGTGAATGGGTTTTGATCTAGTGTTGCTTGCTGCCTTTACTATAGTTGGCTAGTCCCTCATTGTGTTGTGCAACTGTCTTCTTACCTTGCCCACGTTATATTCCTCCAGCACTGACACTATTCATTGACAAGACAATTTAATTTGCAACCCTCCTTTTAAACCTTACTCCTGCACCTTCTGCTTGTGCGTTTCACTAAAACACATAAATGCAGCGTTTAACGCTACGTTGTTGTGTGAAACGTAGTGCGCGTTGTGTATTGCTGCATGAAATGCTGCGCACAGTCCACCTTTTATTTTATTTTTTTTACATTTGTGCTCCAATTTGCTTTGAACATGTTCTCTTTTTGGTCTCAAATATATATATCATCATATCCAACCTAGTGATTAACACAAATTGAACATAAATTAAGTATTTTATCTTGATAATAGGACTGAAATCACAAGGAAATACATAAGAAAATATAAGATAATTCAATCCTATCAAATACCCCCACACTTAGTCTTTGACCATCCTTAGGCAAATCGTCAAAATCAAAATCACAAACCAAAACTTTAACTCATTTTCCATATTTCTTAAGAATAGATAGCCATAAGTAAAGGTAAATAATAGATAGCCATAAGTAAAGGTAAATGACTTTCAAAACCCAAGCAAAGACTCAACATTCAAAGCTTCTACTAATGATCAATCAATATTCATTATCTTCAAAAATTGAGCAATCTAATGGTAGACTTAGAAAAAGTGTTTAACTAAAATATATCCATGGTACACTCAACACCATTCATGATTATGACAATCCATAACTTTGAATATCATTTTATTTCTCCACCACTAATATTCACATGCAAAATCATGAATCAAAGGACTTTAAAGGGTTATAATGTGGGCAAAGGTGAGGTGAGATATATTTGGGTCAAGTATCATAAAAGTCATCAAAGCTAGTGAAACAAAGTAACACTCATTGAAAAGTGGGTGTTGTTAGTTATGATGAATGTAACATTTACATTTCATAACCCCATTCAGCTCTCATACGCAAACCACATGAAGCCTATACCAATCTGAAGGAATCATTCATACAATTTATGCCAATGAAATCACAAGAGTGAACCTTCCAAGCCAACCTCTACCCTATATTCAACATACTCAAATAACATATCCATTACAACTCTAGGAAGATGCATAAACGATAAACAACTTTCAATACATATGCAATTCTTCATTGATTCATTTATTTTAAACAATTTTTTCTTCTTTTTTTCTCTTTCTTTTTTAATTTTCTTTAATTTTCTCTTTTTTCTTTTCTTTCTTCTTTTTTTCGCATTTTCTTTCTTTCTTTTCCTTATAAAAATTAAAATAAACTACATCAACATAGTAATTTCGATGATAAGACATAAAATAACATCCCAATATTATAGCCAACCCTCACATATGTACACCCCCACACTTAGAATTTTGTACATCTATAAACTTAACAATCACAAATGTTCCACTAGCTTTATGACTTGGGTAGGCATTTGATTAAGTTTAAAAGCATAAAATGTGGTTTATACAAAAAGAAAGGCTAAAGCTCAAAGGGGTTTATCAAGGAAAAAATCATGTCAATAGGATAGGCTATTTGGCTAATGTATTTTATGAAAAACAAAGATTGCCTAATCATGTCCATGTTAACACATGTGATAAAAATGTGATCTCGAATAGAAATTCAATGCAAAACTGGGATGTACATGTCATGAAGGTCATACATTATCAACAGACAATGAGACTGATAGAGATGTGTCAGCCAAATAATGCTCAAAATCTCACCGGCTTTGTCTACCATGAGTCACTACTCTTCTAAAAATAATGCATATCTACCAATCACAAGAGAAAAAGTACATGCTAAAGTTGCTATGAAATTTTCTAGTCAATTCACACTCTAATTATGATTATATAATCCTAGATGTAATAGAAAACGAAAAAATATTTGTTTCATTTGTTTTATTCTTTCTCTCATTTTGATTGAAAACTTAAAAACAAGTAAAAAAGAAAAATTCAAAAACACACATGCATATAAAAAGATAATGTGGAAATGTAAAGGACAAGAAATTTACTTCTTTTGGGTTGCCTCCCAAGAAACACCTTTGTTTAGGGTCGTTGGCTCGACTCCTTCTTCTCCTCACGTGGCGAAATTGTGATCTTCCAATATTACAGTTAGCGCCACTTCCACGCGAGGTAGTTCCGGATAGGGCCTTAGTTGATCATCATCCTCCTTCAGTGCCTTCCCTATCCTCAGGTTCTCAATCTTGACTGAGTCCATACACTCCAAAAATATAATATAATCAGTACTTACCTTCGAGCTAAAAGATGTGTCCTTTTTGGCTCCATGCTCATTCTCAACTTCTTCGGCACAAACAATTCGTTAAGAGTTGACCTCGAAATTCTCAAGCTTCTCATCACTTTGTAAAGTTTATGCATAGACTTCAATTGGATACACCACGGGTTGATACGACTACTTCTCTTCACTTTGCGATTCTAGGCGATCAAGACTTATTGCCATCTGACCCATTAGGTGTTCCATCCTCTGCTAGCTTGCTTTTGTCTCTTGTAGGAATTCTTACAACTATTGCTACATATCCTATAGAAATTGCAAATTGTTAGCAGCCATATTATTAACAAGTTCTTCAAGAGATGCAACTGAATCGTGATGGCTCTCTGAATCTTGGGCATTAGACCATGTGTTTTTTGGACATTGCCCTCAATCATTCTAGAATTGGAAAGTATTCTCCTACAATTTCAACATCAACTCTTCCAGAGATGAACCGGAGATGTGATAGGAAGCTTCTGGTCTGTACGAGAAATGTTGTGCGTCCTGCAGACTATTATAGAAGTAATTCTGATGATTATTCCATCCATAACAAAAGTTAGGTTGATCAATCCAACAATTATTATAGGATTGAGAATATGAATTATAAAAGAAATTACTTCCGTCCATATTGAAAAAAAAATTCAAACACGAAATAAAAAAAATGAAAAGATCACCAAATAACATAAAATAAATTAATCACAAACAAATATATACAAAACACCAATTAAATCATAAACAAAAACTAAAACACCACACTCTCCGGTAACGGCACCAAAATTTGATCACGCGTCATTTCGCTAGTCAAAATAAAATAACTAGACCTACTACTATAACAATGGTGAGTCTAGGTCGATCCCACAGAGAATGTGTGTGAAGTTTATGAAATGAAATTAACCAGTGTTTACAATTAACAGGGGTTTTGGATTTTTAAAGAAGAAAATAAAATAAAAATAACTAATAAAAACAAATTAAAGAAAACATGCCAAAAAAATGATAAAAGTGGAGAATTCGATAGGAACCCAGTTCTTTGGTCCAATCTCGGCCTACACCCTAATTAAGCATATTTCATTAATTTGTTATTCTTTAACCTCTCCTATCAATTAAATCGTGGGTTAACAATTAACTCGAGTTTTTTCTTAGGTTTTGTTTAATCAAGATACGATCGTTAATTAAACCTAACTACCGAACAATCTAGGATACGATCTCTAGATTTAATTAGACAATAGCATTATAAATTAGGAAAACTGATTAATCAAGACAACAACCACATACGATGCGTCATTTAACCTAGGTCATGTTATCCCTAATGATTACGAATCATTAGTCGCTACACATGAATTTCAACATAACAATTACGGATTACATCGAAATTCTAGCAATGGGTTTAAAATTAACGATTCAATGAACGCATTAAAATCATCAATTAAAAATACCCGATGGGTTCATACACAAATAACTGAATAATAACGAAAATCCGATTATCCATACACACAACCCAAATCAATTAACATCGGATAACACAATCAATTCCTAATTAGAGAAAGAAACAACAAAAAAATAAAAAAATAAATAACCCGGGTCATCAGCACCGATGCCACCTCTGAACCGACATTGGGACATCTAGCTCTTTATAGGTCTTTCACAAAAAATTGTTTCAACCCCCATTCCAATCCCTAACTAAAAACCCCTTGACTTTTCCTCAATATCACAAGCTCCTCTCAATTTTACTATTCATTGATTTGATGAATAAGCATAAGTTTTTAGTTCTAAGCCCTCTCTTCACTGGGACATATTCACCTGTACCCCACTATTTTGGACCCTCTGTCCTCTTTGCATCCCAGCTATTTATTCGTATTCACTTGTACCCCACTATTCTGGACCCTCTGTCCCCTCTGCATCCCAACCATTTATTTAAGAATAAATGGTTGGGATGCAGAGGGGACAGAGAATCCAGAATAATAGGGTACAAGTGATCTGAAACCCTATTCACTACCTACTCTTCACTGCGCCTACCCTTCTCTACGCTAGCGCCAGCTCTCCAACATCTCCAAGCCAAGCCATAGCCACCAAGCTGTCAGCAACTCCTCACGGCTACACTTGTACTACGTCCAACTGCTCCTTCTATGCCTTGTTCTTGTAGCAGTTGATGGGACAATTAAGTTGCTCCCTCATTTAAAACCCTTTGTTGTGTATGCTCCTCTACGTGTGTTGCGTTTAAACGCAGCGTTGTATCTTCTGCGATTTTGAGTAAAACGCTACGTCTACTGTGTTTTTGTTCTCCCAAATTAATAAGCTTGCAACTCCTTTACTGTGGCATGATGTGACCAATAAAGGCCACACATCAACCCCTTAAATTCTTGCTACTCACCTGGTTGTTTGTGTATTGGAACACCAACGTTTAATACCAACGCATGCGTTTCACGCCTGCTGCATGCGTTTCACGCCTGCTGCATGCGTTTCACGCATGCCTTCTGCTCTTTCATGCTTATCTTCATGTCGTTTTAAGCTCCATTCCAATTCATTTTTGTTGCTCTTGGCTTCCAATCTTATCCACTTTAATCCTTCTTTGTTCTTTACTTTTCGTATCTCCTCCTTGACTTTTATTTTCTTTTATTTGCGTCGTGAAGACAAGAAAAAATAAATCTTGAAAAAATGGCCTAAATGCAATGCTTCTAACTCACTTTAATTTATTTGCTTCCAAATTGTACTTAAAATTAAATATGAATTCAAGTGAGTACCTTAACTATTTTTATTTAATAATCGCTAGGTGTAAATAATTAAATATATCAACAATTAAACACATATCACTTAGCAATAATATGATAATAGTTGTCATTAAAAGAAAACGATTGCATAATTTTTCTTGCCTATATGTGAAAGATAGATATCATATGTTAAGTAAAAGCAGTTGATCTAAGTTTGTGTAAATAGTTTGTACATGTATTGGATCAAAGGAGACTTATGCTTAACATAAATGGCAATAATAAAAAGTAGGACAACGAAGACAATCTTTTTATATCATGTTGGTTAAATCAACAAAATAAGAATCATAAAGTTACATACTAGGATACATGTATCCTTTTGATTATGAATCGTATGGAACTTGAGAAACTTGTATAGTTGAAGAATAACCAAATCAACCTTTGGTGAAAGAATGATGATGGTATTGAATTGTTAAATCTTATACATGAGATGTATTGGATGGAATAACAATTCATAAAAGATAATACTTATATTTCATTATATTACTAATGACTTTATATGATATAGTCATATGTATTAAATGAAATAATGATTTCAAAATTCGAAAAGTTCAATTTGTTTAAATCTAAGTAGAAATAAAGCATTGAGAATGCTAAAGCACTTCAATGAGATTGTTGTGGTAAGTTTAAAATTATGAGTTATCTATAGAGAATGAGATTCTCTGGTAAGTACCTTCATAACAAAATTCCATAAGGGTATGGATTTATGTACGGAGTTACATACAATATGAGATATTGTAGGATGCAATATTATTTCTTTTATAGCAATGCCAAGTACAATAACTTACCTTCTATAGTTCCAGTTGAATCAATTAGCTAGATCTCATATTAGATATGAAATGCTAAGTCTTTGAAAGGCTCTAAGTTAATGATTCAACAGTTGAAGCGTATATATAATCCATTAAGTTTAGAACTAAAATGGGTAATAAAGGGTTATGAGATATCCAAAAAGTTGGATATAATCTTATAGACCTATTGAACAAATAGTTTGTTTCAATGTATGCTTATATGAGAATGGTTCTAAAGATAAGAAGTGGGAGTAAGAAGGAATTTGAAAGGTTCAAGTCTCATAACATTACATCTAATTAGAACTAATGCCTTTAATGATACATTTGATGTCTAATTGAAAGGCTATGAGATATTGAAAAAATTACTTTCATGATAAATTCAAAGAATTTGTTTTGAAGATGATTGTGAATTTGTCATATCTACAAGAAGGTTAGTGGGAGTATAGTTGTTCTCTTCAATGGGAGTATGTGGAGATATACTACTCATAGAGAACAATAATTCTAACTTTTAATTGTTATAAACATAATTTTCAAGAATAACTCTTGTTGGATATGAAAAGGTAACAACTTAATTATGAGAATTAGATCTATAAAGAAAGATTGGACGTTGTAACTTATTCTAAGTCCAAGTGCATAAATAATGTATTAAAGATGTTTAGTATTTAAGATATCATATACTTGTGAAGTATCAAAGATATCCATTACTCTATGTATGAGTAAATATTTGAGTTCAAGATGATAAGGATATAACTTTAGAAGTAAATCATAATTAAGGTTTATTAACTTAGAACAATATCATTTAGAATTGGAAAGGTTCCAATGTAGCAATGGTTATTAATTGAGCCATAATACATTTTTATTTAATGGAAATGATTAATTGGATAAATAAGTTCTTTAGTAAACTTGATAAAGTTTCTTTGCATTATTCAAGAAAGTAATGTACTGCAGAACGTTAGAGCCATTGGGCATGCATAAGGAGCTAATGTCTCATCAAAGATCCAAGAATGTGTTTAAACAAATGTTCTTAATTATGATGATAATTAAGATGGGAGTTGTAAGACTTAAGTAAGTGGAGCTATGGAGAATCATGTAGAATTCTCTCATTAAGCTAGTAGTAGAACAATCATCATATGCTGATATGGTATAAGATACTTAAACGATTGACTTAGTGTAAGTGGGAGATTATTGGCTTATGCCTACAGCCAATCGATTTGGTTATAGTTTAGTGACAAATTATTTAAAGGCATTCTTTATTTTGTATATGTTTAGATGTAAATGATAAAGTCCATGGGATAATTATGTATTGCAAATGAAATTATAATGAGATTATAATTATGAGATTCATATTATATTTATGTAATATTCCTAAATGCTCCTAGTCATTGTTCTATTAAGATTAGACATTAATAGAACAAAAAAAGACTAGCACACGTTTTGTTTTTTATTACGAAGGAAGTAGTCTATTGGACCCTATTTTCGGAGCCCAACATTGGAGTCATGAGAACGTAAGCGTGGAGGAAGGCTTGGGATTGAAGTTAAAAACCCTTCGGAAGCAAGGTGGGTTCACCACGATGAACTTATATTTCTCTACAGCGAACATAAGGGAAAATCCCATATGTTCCCTTCAGAAATTTTACACCGCGGCGAGCGATTGAACTTCACCACGGCAAACATGAAAATTTGCGAAGTTGCCACACCAACTAAAAATATAGCTTCGGGTCATCACCCTGTGGGACAAACCCAACAATCCCAACTTCCTATCATACTAAATGCAAACTTAACTTCTTTCAACCACCCTTATCAATTCCACCCAAAGACAAAATGAACTTGGACATAAACACAAGGAAATTTCCATATTCTTAATCTCATTGTAAATCGATTGTAATGCGAAATGTTTGAAAGCTAAAAGCAACATTAACCATATTTCATTAATGACCAAAAGAAGAGTTTTGCAAAGCTTTGATGGGCATTTCAAGCCATATTACATCATAATCCAAAAATACATAGTTTGCTAAAAGTAGAATTTCTCAAAATACAACTAAAGCCTTATTTTACAAAAGCTAACTTCAAAAGCAAAATAATCCTAGTCAGAGTGATGCCTTGACTCTTGACTACTCGATCTCTTACTCCTCACCTGAAGATGGGATAGAATAGGAGGGGGTGAGCTTAAAGCTCGTGGGCAATTTCATAACCAGTAATAAGTAAAACCATAAAAATACTTATTTCCATTGTAACAAAATTCTCATTGAAATCACAAGCACATTTATCTCAATTTCTCAACTAAATTCACAATAGTGTAAAACAAGTATGCATCAATCTTGTCAACATATCATGGGCACATAAGCATGTCAAAATGATCTGGAAGGTCCATAAATAGAACGAACTAATACATTTCCATATAATGGTCCTATGAAGTCATGAACAGAATGAACTAACACAATCCCACATAGTGGTCTTGTGTAGTCATAAACATGAGGGGGTCTATGAAGAAGCTCTATGCCACTAGCAGGCAGGTGGGAGAAGCTTTTAGTAGAAGTGCACTTGACATACAGAATGGACCAAACCAACCCACATAACATGTATTTCACAACTTGTAAACTTTTTGCCCGAAATGCCACATTTTCAAAACTTGATTTTTCAAACATAGTATCTTTTCAAAAATCACTTTCACATTCTTTTCATAATTCATCAACACAATATGCTCATACCAAACACATAACACTTTCTCAAAGCATTAAAAGAGTTATAATGTGCATTCATAAAATAGTTGAAATCATTTACTTCCATCATTTGAAAGAGAACATTAATGGCCTATTACTTAATTATAAAACTGGAACCTACCTTGAAATCCTTGCTTAAACCTTACTAAAAGATGCCTCTCCTCTTGATCCTCTTGCCTTCCTTGATTTCCTTTATCAAACACAAAAAATCCCATTCAATAGGAATACAATTTGAGGACCCAATATTGCATATTTACTAAGATAAATTCTAAATACTCAAACTCTTCTAAAGATCCCAATCTTCAAGTCAATTTTTCGTGATCATTATGATTTCTTAAGTTTCTAATGACACCAAAATCATTCAATTTGGTTCAGCATTTTAAAAGTTATGCCCCAATCATTTTTGGGCTATTCCTATACTAAAACAACATTCCATGTTCAACTTCCCTTTAAAACTTGAGATCCTTATAGACTTAATTAAAACTCCATTTCATCAGACACAATGTAGTCCTATGTCTCTAGTTTACTCCAAAATAAAAAATCATCCCATTTGGAAAACTACACAAAAAGTTATGCCTAAACTACCAAAGCTTGTTCTGTGTAGGAAAGTTGAGTTCGCCGCGGTGAAACCCAGAAGTTCGCTAGGCGAACTTGTCCAAAAACCCACTCCGAGAACATGTTTTACGACATTTTTCATCGTTTTACTTCCCATCTTTCACATATAACCCATCTTAACCCTAAACCATCTCTTCTACTTCATTTTCAACTTCATTTCAACCCAATATCATTTACAATTACATCATAATCTATCTTTCATCATTAACCCTAAAAGAAGAAACTTGCCTATACCATTCCTCAATAACTTCCCACATATATTAAGCTATATTTGAGTTTAATTTAACCAAACCCACGAAATTTAAAGCATAACTTACTTGTTGAATCTTCAAATTCTTCAAGAATCTCCAAACCCTAACTCTTCTCTTCTTTTTCTCCTTTCTCTTCTTTCATTCACGATTTTACTTCTCTAAAATACAAGACTACAATTACTTCTTTAACTTATACCCTAAATGTATGAACAAAGTCCACTATGCCCTTTCATGTAATGCCTTAGCCTTTTAACCTTTAGTGATATTCCAAAAATGCCCCTAATGCATTGTTACTTCTTCAATTTAACTCACACCATACTATACGCTAACTTATTCTTAATTTCTCTATTAATACTTCTAATTCCATCAATTAAAAAAATAAATCCTTAAATCATTTACATGCTAATCACTCCAAAATAAAATGATTTATATAGCAAGACCACAGAATTTATTCAAATTATGCTTAATAAAAAAATTCGGGGCCCAACACCGAGGTTAATCAAGTGAAGCTGAAGTGCCACCTCCTCCACCTCCAACTCAAGGGAGGCTTTGGTTAAGCTGTCGTAAGACATGATGAAGTCTTTACATTGTATGACTACACCTAAAGCTCCGACTGATCAGTTGCAAAAGTATGGAGCTGAGGAATTTACTGAAACATCTCTAGAGGAGTCTTAAAGGGTAGAATTCTGGTTGGAAAAGGTGAAAAGGGTGCTATATGAAATTAGTTGTCCACCAGATCAGATGGAGCACTATGCTATATCTCTTTTTTAGGGGGCAACCTATGAATAGTGAAAGTTTCTTTTGAGGAATCCTCCATTATTGAAGCTTCTGACTTGGGATTTCCTTTCCTAAGAGTTTAAATTCAAGTATATGATGGATGCCTATAGAAAGGAGAAATGGAAGCAGTTTTTGAACTTGAAGCAAAGAAACCTTTATATTGCTAACTACGACAAAGATTTTAATCGACTAAGCAAGTATGCACCTGAACTCGTACTTATTGAGGAGTTTCGGGGTCATCAATTCATAGACGGTTTAAGTGATTCGATCAAAGAGCATCTGGTAACATTTACTCTTTTGTAGCAAGTGACCTTTCATTAGCTGGTACAAGATGTTATTAAAATAGAGAAGCATGAGATGGTTAGAAGAGAAAGGGTGCAGTGAAGGGGCTTTGCTAGAGGAGTTCAGTCCTAGTGGTAAGCGAATTTGTGAAGGTGCCTCCATTGCACCAGAATTTACTCAAAGATTAGTAGCTAGGGGAAGGTGACAAAACTTTCCCTCATCAATTGCTTCTAGTAGGGGTTACTCTATGGGCCAAGGTTCTGGTATTTCTAAGGCTACGGGTGCATGTTTTCAATGTGGCAGCACTGATCATTTGATAGCAAGTTGTCCTATGAGATGGTCCTAGACATCACAAGCTAGTAGGGAGGTCTTTTATCTACCTACTGGAAACAAAGGACGTAGTAGAGATCATGGAAGATCTAATCAGTTTAGGCCAAATCCGAGTACTATTTCATAGACCGTTGATCAACCTGTAATACCTTCTACTTTGGCTCGAGCTTATGCTTTGAAAGCTCGTGAGGATCAGGATGTACCTAAAGTCATTGCAGGTATTGTTTCTCTCTTTTTTTAATGAAATGCATGCTTTGATTGATCTTGGATCCACCAATTCCTATATCTGTGTTGGAGAAATTTCTGATAAAGAGATGCCTATAGATTAGTTAGATTATGATATTCATATAACCAGTCCTTTGGGTAGTGGTGTACTGGTTAATTAGGTTTATAGAAATTGTCCTGTTATGATCCAAGAAATTGACTTTGTAGCGATGTGAAGCTTATCTGGCCTTTATGATTGATTCTAAGAAAAAGGGTGTTAAATTGCAAGATATTGATATTCCAGTAGTGACTGAATTTTCAGATGTATTTTTTGACGAATTACCCAGACTCCCTCTTGAAAGAGAAGTGGATTTGTCTATTGAAGTTATGCCTGGCATTACTCTCATATCTAGAGCACCGTACAGGATGGCTCCTATTGAATTGAAGGAGTTGAAGGTGCAATTGCAAGAGCTACTGGATAAGAGGTTCATTCGACCCAGTATCTCACCCTGGGGAGCACCGATTCTGTTTGTTAAGAAGGATGGTCCTTTCCAAATGTGCATCAATTACAAGCAACTAAACAGATTCACAGAGAAAAATAAGTATCCGTTGCTAAGGATAGAAGATTTGTTTGATCAATTGAAAGATGCAGGAGAATTTTCAAAGATAGATTTGCGATTAGGATACTATCAACTTTAGGTAAAGGATGTGGTTGTTTTGAAGACCGCATTCAGTGTTGGGAACCAATTCTTTATAGAACCCAACTCCTTGCTCTGATACCAAACAATGTTGGGCACCATTTCCAGAGTCCAACTATCTGGAATATCATAAGTCGTGAGCGTACTATCCTATAGGGTTATTTCCATGTAATCTCCTTAATCATCATTGAATCATCTTCTTTCTTTGATACCAAACAATGTTAGGTGATATGTGTTTAATTGTTGATGCATTTAAATATTTACGCTTAGTGATTAATGATACAAAAATGTTTAAGATACTCACTTTAATTCATATATGATTTTAAGTACAATTTGGAAGTAAAGAAATTAAAGTGAGTAGGAAGTACTGCATTTAGACCATTTTCTAAAGATCAATTTTTACTTGTCTTTATGAAGCAAGAAGAAGACAAGAAAAATCAAAATATAAAGAAGGAGAATTAAAATTCTTACCAGAAAAATGAAGAAATAATAAGAGCACCAAAACGACAATGTATAGCCAAGGATGCAGTAGCCACAAGTAGAAACACAGATGTTTCATGCCAACAGATGAGCAGAACGACAACGCACAACGCAGAGAATGACGTTGTGTGCAATACGTTCCAAATGTATGTTGAACGCACAGTAAAAGGAGGAGACACACAAGCAGACATGAGCAGTGAGGTTTTAAGGGGTTGCAAAGTTTAATTGTCTTATCACGCAACAAGAACCAACTACAGGAGGCGTGACCCAGCAGCACAGTGGAGAAGGGAGCTACGGATTATGGCTGCGGCTGGAGAAGCTGGCACAGGAGCTGGCGCATGCGTAAACGTGGGAATGTGAATAGAGGTTGTGCCAAGAAACTCAGCAACTTAAATTGTCCCGTCGATGAACAATGAGAGGAATAACAAGCTTGCAACAGTGAACAAAAATTAAGAGATTTTTGACTAAGGATTGAAATGGGGGCTGAAGCATTTGTTTGGGAAAGACTCTTGAAAGGCTAGACGTCCCAATGTCGGCTTGAAGGTAACATTGAAGCCGCCCGAATTAATTATTTTTTATTATTTTGTTGTTTCTTTCTCTTATTAGGAATTGATTGTGTTATCCTATTTTAATTGATTTGGGTATTGTGTATGGATAATCGGATTTTCATTATTATTCGGTTATTTGTGTATGAACCCATTGGGTATTATAAGTTGATGATTTTAATACGTTCATTGAATTGTTAACTGCAAAATCATTGCTAGAATTTTTATATAATCCGTAATTGTTATGTTGAAATTCATGCGTAGCGACTAATGATTCATAATCATTTAGAATAATATGACCTAGGTTAAATGACGCATCGTATGTGGTAGTTGCTTTGATTAATCGATTTTCCTAATTCGTAATGTTACCGTGTAATTAAATCTAGAGATCGTATCCTAGGTTGTTCGGTGGTTAGGTTTAATTAACGATCATATCTTGATTAAATAAAACCTAAGGAAAAACTCGAGTTAATTATTAACCCACGATTAATAGTTGTTAGGAGAGTTTAAAGAACCATAAATTAATAAAATATGTTTAGTCAGGGTGTAGGCTAAGATTAAACCAAAGAACTGGGTCCCTATCGAATTCCCCACCTTTATCATTTTTTGCATGTTTTCTTTAATTTATTTTTATTAGTTAGTTTTATTTTATTTTCTTCATTTAAAATCCAAAACCCCTCTTTTTAATAATCACCAGTTAATTTCATTTCATAAACTTTACACATACTCTCTGTGGGATCAACCTAGACTCGCCACTACTATAGTAGTAGTCTAGTTATTTTATTTTGACTAACGTAACGACACGTGGTCAAATTTTGGTATCGTTGTCGGGGAGTGCAGTGTTTTAGTTTTTGTTTGTGATTTAATTGGTTTTTGTATATATTTGTTCGTTATTAATTTCTTTTATGTTATTTAGTGACCTTTTCATTTTTTTATTTTGTGTTTGAAAAAAAATTCGATATGGAAGGAAGTAATTTCTTTTATAACTCATATTCTCAATCCTATAACAATGTTTGGACTGATCAACCTAACTTTTGCTATGGATGGGATAATCATTAGAATTACTTCTATGATAGTTTGCAAGACGCACAACAATTCTTGTACAGACCAGAAGCTTCCTATCATGACTCCGATCCATCTCTGGAAGAGTTGAATAATATTTTGAAAGCTAATACTTTGCAAATGCAGCAGAATACTCTACGATTCCAGAAGGATGGAGGGCAATTTCCAAGAAACACATGGTCTAATGCCCAAGATTCAGAGAGCCAACATGATTCAGTTGCATCTTTAGAAGAACTTGTTAATAATATTGCTGCTAATAATTTACAATGTCTATAGGATATGTAGCAATTACAACAAAATATGCAACAGGAATTGTAAGAATTTTGACAAGAGACAAAAGCAAGCCAACAGAGGTTGGAACACCTATTGGGTCAGATGGCAATAAGTCTTGATCGCCTAGAATCGTAAAGCAAAGAGGAGCAGCCGTATCAACTCGAGTTGTACTTAATTGAAGTTTGTGCGGAAACTTTATAAAGTGACAAGGAGCTTGAAAATTTTGAGGTCAACCCTCAACGAATTGTTTGTGTCGAAGAAGTGGAGGAGCTTAAAGCTAAAAAGGACTCATCTTTTAGCTCAGAGGTAAGTATTGAGTCCATGATTATTCTTGAAACAAACATTTTGCCTTTATATAACAGATTGGAGGAGTTAAATGGTAAAGAAAAAGGTGAAGCAACGTTTGAAATATTTCTAGAGTGCATGGACTCGATCGGGATTGAGAAACTGACGATAGGGAAGATGCTGAATGAGGATGATGATCAACTAAGGCCCTATCCAGAACTATCTCGCAATTAAGGAGCCACATGTGGTACCTGAAGATCACAATTTTGTCACGTGAGGAGAAAAAGGAGTTGAGCCAGTGACCTTAAACAAAAGTGCTTCTTGGGATGCAACCCAAGAGAAGTAATTTTCTTTTCTTTTACATTTTCACATTACTTTTTTATATGCATGCATGTTTTTGAATTTGTTTGTTTTACTTGTTTTTAAGTTTTCAATCAAAATGAGAGAAAGAATAAAACAAATTAAACAAACATTTTCTCATTTTCTAATGCTTCTGGATTATATCATCATGATTAGAGTGTGGACTGACTAGATAATTTCATAGCAACTTTAGCATGTACTTTTGCTCTTGTGATTGGTCGATATGCATTATCTTTAGAAGA
>JAOTIZ010000004.1:21474287-21487098 GCA_027123425.1 Erythroxylum panamense
ACCAAACAGTCTACTATATAAAGCTCTTTTAAAAAAGCTGTTTTTTTAATTGACAGCCAAACAGTCAATTGGCTTCTCAAAAAAGTTCTTTTCAGAAAAGCTCTACTACAAAAAGCTCTACTGACAAAAGCTCTATTGACATAAGCCCATCCAAACAGGCACTTAGTCTGAAATTGGGCAAACTAAGTGCTACCATTTATGAGGTACAACAGGAGTCCATAATTAAATGTTGATGCATCACAACCCCCCACCAGCCACCACCAGTTATTTCTCAAGTGGTGAACTACAGGTTGAATTGTAATCAATGGCAATCCTTAAATTACAGAAAGAAAAGAGCTTTTGATTAATGCTATGGGAAGTCGGGTCTAAAGTTGGAGATAGTTGAGGTTACTGTGAGATTTTAGCTTAGATCATTGCGTACATTAAATAAGATTAGCAACAACACTTAAAGCACAAAATTTACATTTTGGCCAGTAGAATACTCCGGCTGTGTTGGGCTACGATATTGTAGCTCTAGTAGTTGCAACACTAAGTCAAAAGCGTAAAATCATGTAGCCGACGATTATAAAAATGTGCTTTCTGGATTTTTAACAGAGAGCACTGCTGCTGTCATATAATAATTTTGGTCCGATTAATACTAGCAGAATTAAGGTATTTTGATAAACTAGTGGAGCAACAAGATGCACATAGGAAGCACAGGTTGTTGTTCCGTTCTTCAAAAGGCACTTCTCAACTTGATGCATATGTGCCTGACGAAGACGCATTGGCTAGTCTTTTCAAAAAGGACGCAACATCTTCTGATGATACGAGCAAATATCGTGCATTCGTACAGGTTCTTCCAACAGCACACGAGAAGTAATTATCTCCCTTGAGATCAAGCACATTGAAAGATGTCTTTTCTGGTGAGGATGATGGCTTTCTCCCACTTCTGCAGTTATGATTATTTGTCTTCATCTCAGTATTTGGTAGAGGACGTTGTGACTTACTCTGGGATGATTTTGACCCAGTCCTACCAACCGGAAGCTTCAAAGGTCTTCTTTCCCCAGGTAACTTCAGTCCATCTGTTTGTTTGGTTCTTATTATCCCAAAGCCATCAGAAGGAAGCTCTGGCTCAAAAAATGTATATATATCTTCATCCTGAAGAAGTAAAGAAAACCTATTAAAATCTATGACAAACTGAGACGCCAACCATTGAGGGGATAAGATAGGATCTGTGACAGTGAGATATCAACAATTGAAGGGATAATATATCAAGCCTAAGGGAGCACATGTTTGTATCTTTTATGTGATTGTCAAATAACTTGAAGATGGTGCACTGTTCACAAACAATTAAAATTCTTTAAGCTTAATTGGGACTTGCCAACAAAGTGAATTTCAGCAGAAACATGTGTACTCTATTTGGGAAGCAAATATGGTCGCACTGCTGTTGCTTGATTTTGGGTTATTCAGGCAACCACAAATGATTGAACATTATTTTTTCTTGGAAATATTACTATTGTCCCAATGTAACGTCTGTTGATATTTTATTCTAACTGGCAATAATTCAATGAATCTTGGACATAGTCCACAAAAGCCTACAAATTACCTTTCATAGATCATTGCAGTTGATAAATCAAGCAAGTTGAAAAGAGCTAAATTGCTATGAAATATGATTCAGGTTACCTTTCCCAGAAAATGTCCAATACAAAGGACGTAATCAATTGGTGTGGTCATGGATTTGCTGTGAACTATCTCCCCAAGGATTCTATCAATAAAAGCACCCTGAATAGACAAGGACCCATTAAAAATAGATACGAACCATTAAAAAAAAAAATCTACAATTTCAAGTTTGCCATGAGCTTTTGAAATAGAAAATAACTAGTTACCTTTGTAACACCAACTGCTCGAACTTCAACCGAACGGCTACCTTGTACCACATCAACAGATGCATTAGAAATTGGACCTGTCCAGAGATGCTGCAGCATATCTCTTGCTTGAAGTCTTCCAAATTCAACATCTACAGCAGCAGAAAGATGTAAACAACCACAAATGGAAAGACAACCTCAGTTGACACTATAAAACCATGTACTAGCCTAAATTCCAGAAGAAACAGCACCTGCATATTTGTAGTTCCACACAAGTGAAGTTTCACGCAGCTCAAAATGTGATCGGGGAGTCCTCTCTGTGAAATACTCAAAAACATGCTGAAAACACGAGCCAAAGAGGCATATGATTCTTTAGTAGATAGTGATCAGCAATTGCAAAATCCAAACTCAACACAAGTAACTTCAGCACCTTCACACTGTCCACCCATTCCAGATTTGAGTGGTCTGGCATTGTTGTCATCCATGTTCCGACTGTATTGCGTAAAAACATTCCATGTTCAGCTGCCAACCACATTTCATAATCCCCAAAGTTCTGTGGATGAGAAAAGCTCGATTACAATATAAACATAATAGGTTTAGAAGGAATCAACCATAGAATTAGGTCAAATACAGCATCCAAAGTGCTTCTATCACTCCCACTGAGCACAACAATGGTGGTATTTGAATCCCTGCAAAGTGCTTTTAATGTTTCTCTCAACTCAGGGTGCAACTTAAGTTCCATTTCTTTAATTTGATCACCTCTTCTCCCAGGTGTGTCCACTGGTTCGGTTAATGTTGCATTAAATCCCTGCAGTTTAAACAGCAAAATACATGGAACAATAATGAAATACAGTCTTAGAACCAACGAAACCACACATGCTAGACATGTCAACCCCTGGTTCCTTTAAACATAGAAAGGTCATCAGAAATATCTTGTATGGTGAATAGCAACCACAAAGGGGTTCCAACTAAACAAGTCAAACAGAGCATACCAGTATAAGCAATCGATTATTAGACACTAAAAATCGTGTAACTGCATCTTCTTCTGGAAGTAGTGGTGGGACTTGTTTGGTCCTTAATTGTGCCTCAACAACTGTGTCATTCAGTTCACTGGGAAGTAATAAAAATGTGAAATGAAAATTCAGATAGCAGAGGGCATTAATAACAACAATAAACAAACAGATGGAACCCACTCTAAACATAATTCTGCACTACAAAATTATGGAGAATCCTAGAGCCATCAGCAAATGTACAGCTTGATGCATTTAGGCTTGGGTCACATGTAAAGGAACATAATTTTATAAAAACGTAGCATTTAAACTGTGTTCTCATTTCCAAGTATACCCCTTCATTGCATTATACATATACGGAATGTCACAGAACTCTTAATAAAACAAAGTAATTTAAACAATTCTTGAGTGAATCTGGCTCCTTTAAGTGAAATTAAATAATCAAGAAACAGCAACAAAAAATCCACATAACAAATAACTATTTCAGGCAGGGTTAACAACACTGGTCCAGACTAAACTTGCAACTCTCTTCAGCTTTTTCATGAAACACCTCAGCAAGTTCTTCAACATAACTAATGCAGAGGTGAGTCAGATTATTGTTTTACACATGGATGAAAAATGATAGGAGTGTATTACTGTAAACTACATTAGTTGGACATCAGAAACGAGATTACTCCTCTGAACAAAATTACCAATTGCAAGATACTGGCATGCAAGATATTTCTGCTTAAAAGGTTCATATAAAGCTGCAAATACTGTAAACATGCCAACCATATTAGTTATCCTCACCATGTCTCAGGCTTCTTAATTGCTGAGGAGATCAAAGACCTAAAATTTTATATTATATTGCTTTATCTTTTAACAAGGGATGGGAAACAAAAACAGACTCATATGGATATGCCAAGGAAAATAAGCTTACAAAAAGAGTAAAAAGTACACCTTTTAAATTAAAGCTATTCATCATACCTCACAAAAGTTTCTGCCCATTCTTGAGCTGTGTGGGTAGTGACGTGTCGAAAATTATGTCGATGTCGCTTCTCTCTTTCTTCCGCTGACATAGTCAAAGCCTGGCGTATTGAATCAGCAACTTCACTAATGTTCCAAGGATTCACAAGGATTGCTCCAGCACCCAATGACTGTGCGGCACCAGCAAACTATAGAGAACACAAAGCAAACTAAATGTCAAAAGGTCAACACGATCCATTATTGTGAAGATAATCCAGAACCACAAATCTTCCTACATAGGTAATAAAAGAGCAATTAAAACAAAATAAGAAAGACCTTTTCAGATAATAAACATTACAAATATACAATATTCTGAGTACTACAAGGGCAACAGATAAAAATAACAATGACGATATTAAAATGGGAGGAAAGCAAATCTTGTTTTTAGAAGTCCAGAACATAACTTTTGCTTCATAATCTTAGGAAAAAATTATACAAACCAAATAAAACAAATTGCAAAACCAATTTATTTAGCCTCTGACTACAAGAACATGGCACTTCAGCGCCAACTATAAGTGATATGAATATGTGAAATATGATATAAAAAGGTGGCAATCTAGATTTTTCACAAAAGAAAGTCAAAGCCAGACCAACTTATATGGTCTATGAGGTCATGCAGCATAAGTTTTAAGCACTTGGGATCACTTGTTCCTCATTTTTATGTCATATCAGTAAAGAGGATAAATAAGTTAATGATTTCATTTTCACTTGCCAATGACATACAAACCAATGTCAAAATTAAGCTTATTATCCATCATTTACGTCCAGCAAAATATCTGATGATTGCAAGATTCAACAAGAATGATTAGATAATATGACCTGAAGATTGCTATCTTCGATACTTTATACGTTGTAGAGGGATGATAAGACTCTAGGTAGTGGTGTTGCATCAGGATCAGTTAGATTAAAAATCATGTATTTTCAGTAACTTATATTTACCTCGCTGAGAATGAGAACACCTTTCTTTGAATCTTGGCAAGCAACAAACTCATAACTGACAAGATTCATTCCATCCCTCAAGGAAGTTACTAGTGCTACATCTGTAGAGACCATATGGAAAAGAGAATTATATGCAAAACACCAACTATTATTAAACAAGACATGCTTTCTGAAACCTTCATGCAATAATCTATGCAAACTACTAACTCTATTCATCAAGGGTAAGATTTAGTTCTGTCAAAATTTTTCTTGTAACCACATATTTAAGCCAGTGGCAGTACCTAATATGAATTCTTTTTTTTTCTTTGATCATATTATGAGCACTAAAACAACAACGTCCAATAGAAATTCCGCTGAGATGCAAAGTTTAGGAAGATCCTGATGTACGAAACCTTACTCCTGACTAGTAAAGCGACTGTTTTCAATAAACCCACGGCAAAAAAAAGTTTTTGAAAAAATGGGTTTGAAGAAAACAAGAACCAAAAACATAAACAAATAACTACATAAAAATCAAAATCAAAATCCAAGTAAATAAAGATAAAATAAAAATAAAAATAAAACTAAGTAAATAAATAAATATACAAGAAAAAAGACAAATAAATAAATAAAACAAATAGGCAATTGAAAGAAAAATACGAGCTAGAAATATGAGTGCCACATATTAGCTATGCCTGCACAATTTTGAAGAGGTATTGCATCTTTGTCCATATAATAAGTTAACATATAAGCGTTTTGAAGTAAGAAATATATAGAACCACTATCTTTGATATTATGTTTGACATCGTAACTCCTCCAGTTAACTCGTTTTCTCATCAAGATTCCACTTAGTTAACTTCGAAGTACATAATTTAACAGAACTGATTGTCCCAATATTTCAAATTACAGAACTGTAAAGAAGCATTATTTATCTTGACAGATCACAAGAAAACTTCTAATCAAGAAGTCATTTAACCAAGAAGTTTTTGACAATGAAGATAGTACCAGTAACTGCATATAATGCACATAATGCAGGAAAGTCCAAAGAGCGATCCTGTAACGGAAAAGGACATGCTTTAGGAACTTCCTATTGCCATTGAGTAATAAAGGAAGAGTAATAACTCATTAGTAACTGTATCAAAAGATCTCTGTTTCAATCACAAAATAAAACTCCTAATCTTGGTTATATCTGCAGTACCAAGAATCACACAGAATGAGCATTAAGCACATAAATGGCTTGTACATTAATGCTTTTTTGTCCATAATATCTAGAGAAAAAGAATAGTTATGTGACTTAAGTACTTACAGGAAAAGATAAGAGTCAAGATGTTAAACAACCACTGCACTATTGCAAGGAGGTACAATTAGCTTAAGGATATGAGGAATGAATTAGAGAATAGAAATTTAAGTAAATGGCCAGGCTAAAATTAGTATAAATTTTTAGAAAGAGACCACTTTGCTATTTCTCACTCACTTTGGAATTGGAAAATTAGGATTACAGAGAAGATGCCCCTTCTCATTGCTAACAAACTTTGAAAAGCTCAAAATATGTAATGTTGGTTCGACAGATACTTTCTGAAACAAGTGAAGTATGTGGAAGACCAGATTGATCCACTTATGGTCTGGTATTAAGCCACAATAAATATGATAAGAGCAACACAAAGGTCAGGAACAATAATCCAACAAATGGATTGGAGTTCGATCACACATTAAACTACTTTCAGAGGAGCTTCCTAAAATAGAAAATATGTCCAGAGACTCCAACAACTTTATTTATTTACTAAAATTTCTCAATAGAAAAGTCAATTCCCTTAGCTCTTGTCAGTTGCATGAAATGTTTGATTATGTTGACGCCAGGAATCTTTGTTAGATTATTAGAGTTCTTGATGCAATATGATATATAAACCTACTGCTCAGTTATGGCTCACATTTTACAAAAGACTTCAATAACAAGGATGGGGGCTATCGTCAGGAGGGAAAATTTTGTTCATAAGCATTGCACATGCCCATCAACTTGCAATGCTTTAGAAACTTCAACACTCAACAAGTATCTATTCTTAGCCTAAATCTCCCTCAACTTTCTTGACAAAAATAATAGCAGTTCAATCATGTCAAATGAATTCCAACACAATAAAAACACTGAAATTTTGTATTCTAATAAAGGAGATATACAGATGAAACAGTAGAAAACCACTACTTAGGGTTCATTCAATATGGGAAATACCATGCTTAATGGAGAAAAACATCATCACTTGAGATGTTAGAAATAAATTAAAAAAATGAATGTTAGTTTGCTATGTAATCTACGTCTTCACGAAAAACTAAAAATATACATTGACAACAAAATGCACTCTCTCATCCACTTATCCAAAAAATCACTATGTTACATTAATATTCTATTATACTTATCCATAAGAAAATTTGCATATTAATGATAGACAAGCACACCTTATCCCCAATATTACGAGCACTAAAGATATAAATCATTTAACACGACAAAGAAAACTAAAATCTTCCTTAATATATTTAGATTTTTCATACAAATTATAAATATTTTAAGGAAGATCCATATTTTTCACAAGTGTTTATTTATCTATTTTAAATATAATATAAATATGCATCAATTCATCAATCTTTTATTATTATTTACATTGAACACCCTATTTAAATATTTCAATTTCTCACATATCGAATTAAACTTTTTACGTGAGTTCATAAACTACAATTCCTTATAAATTGCAAGACACCTTAAAGTTTTATGGTCAAGAAAATAATTGTCTATGAAAGGCAAATAACCAAATTCAAGTTAAGATGATAAAGACCAGATGATGTATAGGGACAGCAGTCAATGTTCCAAATCTTCCATTAATGCGCCCAACAATTTCATGAACCTGGCTCGTAAGTTTTTGATCTGCATAATAAACAATATATCAATGTGTATATATATATATATCATTCAGCATAAGACAGTTTACTAGATGAATAATGCTAAGAATTCTATTATCATTGCCCTTATATTCTAAGAAAGAATTCAAGTAAAAGGATAACAAGAAATCAAAATGTTGGTGGAAGATACCAAGATACAAAGATGATAATGTAGCTTAGAATAATAGCCTTGAAAAGAGCAGGAATTAAAGGGATAAATTGGAACCGTCTCAATAAATGTTAGTGCTCACAAAGAATGATGAGTTCAAAGATCCCTACTGCCCACAAGGACACATTTTCTTAGGAGCTGAGAATTTTTTGCAAACTAGCCACACCTCAAAAGATCTTATATAATCGAACATTCTAATGAAGGGCTTATCTTCCACAATCAACCCATAAGAAAGAGATATTAAACTATTGAAGTTGAAAGACCTGTCTGCTAGAAACTGAAAATAAGACTCCTAAAATATTCATTATCTAGAAGACAAGCTAGAAAGGCTAGCCAACGCTTGAAATACACGACTTTGTTGCATTAATAACTTTCGTTTGCATTATGGTCTATCATTCGTCTCAGCTCCTCTACATTATACGAAAAACTGCGTCTGTTTCAGTAAAGCATTGTCATCTCTATCATAGCAGTTTTAACTCAAGTAATATGACCTAAATTCCAAGTCCCACTATGTCTATTATAGCCTCTATTATTTATGTACACCTGAACCGTCTAGACTGGACAACAGAATCGTTCATATTTCAAAGAGAAAACACAAGCCATTCAGATTAATTAGGAAAGCAAGTTGAAAATCCTTGGTCTAAAATTAGCAAATGAGCAACTCTATGATAACAGTGCAAAGAATATTAGGAAGCCTACACTCGGGAACATCAGTTCTTGTTGGCACAGCAATTTGCAGAAGTACAACTTTATCACGCCAGTAAGAGTTTTCCTCCAGAAACTTTTCAAATGCAAGAATTTTCTGTGGAATTCCCTTTATCATATCAAGACGATCAACACCTAACATTACCTTCAAGAGAAATACAAGCAAAAAATGAGAATTCAACATAAGCGTGGGAGATCAAGCAATGCAAATGATGCAGCCTTTTCGTAAAGTAAAGACAATATGCAATCTAGGGTTACTAGATAAAACAGCAATAGAGTAAATATTAAAGTAAGTAAACTGCAGACCTATTTGTTAAAATTTAGAAAGGCGCAAGCAACAAAAGCAGTATTTTATATGCATTCAGCTTAAGCAGAACAAAGTCAAACATATACATACAACTTAAACATGCTTCAACCAACAATTAGTGAGAGTGGAACCTACAAACATTCACTAAGTACTGTAGTCAAAGACAACACGTTCACTTACATCAACAACTGAGGAAATATATCATTCAGAATCTCTTAAACGTTTATAAAAACCATTTGTGAGGTGAAACATTCACGAGCTTAAATTTTGAATCTTGCTAGGAATCTTTCGTCAAAAGATAAAACATATTCAAGATAGAGCTACTACAAACACAGAAGGCAGAACACCATTATTATGTCACAGGCATAATGCCACTTCAAGCAACAAAAGTACTAATACATGACAAGAGAAGGAAAATCACATATTAGCATGTCATTATATGATGTCATTTAGTATGGGCTATTCACAAAGTATCTGATGTTCACATTGTAAATATTTTTCCTTGACTAGAATCACTTCTACAAGAATTGATCAAATGGTTAGAAAACTTCAGCTGTCCTCCAAAGTATTTCTTTTTTTTTGTGGAAATGAAACTGTCCTGCAAAGTCTTATCATGCTATAGTCTTCTTTTTATTTAGCAGAACCTACAATCTTTTTTGGCTCTTTTTTTGTCAATTTAACAGTATGAAGCTCTTTTATACAAATCACACAAACCCCGTGGAGGGGTCAATGATTAACACAAAGAAGTGCTTTCTTTTCCTGACAACAAATAGTAACAGTAGCTCAAACATTTAACTCTTTATGAAAGTTGGCCTTTGAATATGAAATGCTTTACCTTTCTTCCAGCAAATCTTTCTTTCAATTCTTTGATGTGTTCCTGTACTTTAGGCAGCTCAAGTGCCCCTATGAATCTGTCTGAGTCAATTCCTATAGGAAACTGATGTACAGAGATTAATTGGTAACATAAATAAAGTAATGGCAGGATGTTAACTATCTTGATGTAATATGTTCAGATGTTTACATGGTTCAGAAAACGCTAACACAATTGATTTAAAAAGAGGACATGATCATATTAACAATTTTATTCAAACATACTGCAGCAACTCGTGTCAACCTTCCTTGATCCTCAACTCCTTCAGGTGTTCCCTCAAGGCCTAGAATGCGGGTACAAGCACTGACAAAGTGCCTTGCATAGTCATATGTATGAAATCTGTATAGAGTTGCATGTGAAGGAAAGGTTGAAGTTTAGGATACAGAATAACTTTCTCTGACAATAAAATGTGAAAAATGAAAGAATTTTAAGAGTGCAAAATCATCAAACAAGGAAATTGAGTTGCAAGGACAATGTTCACAACTTAATTACTATTTATCAGCAAGTTGATCTGAACTATTGTCTGACAACATGTAAAAATTGTAGTAGTGTCACTATAACATCCAAAAAATCAAGTATTGCAAGCCACAAACAAGACAGGATAAAACATAGATTGAAATTTTCTAAATCCTGAAGCACCTTTCTAATGAAAACTCAAAGCACTAGTTATTTTTTATTAATAGTAGAACAGGAAAAACAACAAATATTTCATTCCTGTGGTGTTAAACTAAGATGTGTAAACGTGCATAGAGATGAGAATATTCCTTTTACTGGTGTATGGTTAGATTGCTCCAGAATTCATGTTTAAGTCACTATGTGCTGCTCCCTTAAATCTCATGTTATACCATAATATTCCAAGTAATGCAAGAAAGCATAATAAAATATGAACCCGAACACCCTAATCACAATATAAACAGCACAAATCAAAAGTACTTCCTGGAAAAGTACACATAGTAGCATAAGTTTGATAATTCTTCAGTTATCCATCACATAATAAGGCCCAAAATGGTAAGGGAGAAGCATTTTCCTACAATATGGAAGAATTAGTGAAACAAATGAATCTCACCCAACCAGATCAGCAGCAAGAACTGAACGCAATAGCTCTGAACGAGATGGCAGCGTTCTGTGGATTTCAGAAGAAGGAAATGGTGTATGGAGAAACCAACCCACTTTCATATTGATATTGTGTTCTTTTAGGCATTTTGGTAGGTACATGAGATGATAATCATGGCACCAGACTACATCACCTTCTTCATAGTGCTTGTTCACCACGTCAGCAAACATCTGATTAGCCTTCTTATATGCAGCAAACTGAGACTGAAAACTTCGGGTTGTAGCCAAGCGATCTTCTTGTGGAAGCCCAAGGTAATGAAAAAGAGGCCACAATATATTGTTGCAGTAGCCATTATAATATTGGTGAACAATCTCCTCATCCAGGAATACGGGTATGCATCTCTAAAATAATCGGGGGACATGAGACAACAGAAACATAAAATTAACTTCAATAAGTACCGAGTCATTAAAATGAATTTTAGAAAAAAGGCTGAAATACATGAAAAGAAAAGGGAAAAAGAGTTGAGAACTTGCCTTCTCAGCCAAAGCTTTGGTCAATGCATTCTGGCCAATCTCATCTGGCACATTTACTCCGGCCCAGCCTATCCATCTTGCCTCAAACTCTTTCACACCTTTGATGACATCAAAAAGTTCTTCAGTGGAAGGAAAAATGTAAAATTGTACCCAAAGAAAATGTGTGTCTGTGTGTGAGAGAGAGAGAGACAGGGTCGTATAAATCACGAATAAGTAACACACACTTAAAATCAATAATTCAAATTAACTGAACCATGTTGTAGTTTGTAGGGTCAACAATTTTATTCATTTTTTGGATCTACAAACCTAACAAGGGCCACAATCTTCATCAGGAAGTTCAGTAACCAACCTTTTTGCCAAGCAAAACGATAGAATTTTATTAAAAAGAAAAAAATGAAAAACGAAAAGAGATCTAAGCGAGTTACCTAGAAGAGCACTGACTAAGCCTCCAGCACTTATCTCTAAGGACCATGATTCTTCTCCTCTTCTAACTGCAGAGACAGGCAGTCTATTAGCAACAACCAATAGCCTTTGTCTCAAAGGCAATCCGTCCTGCTTTTCACATCCTTCTGGATTTTCCCTTGCAGCTGCAACAGCTGCTTCCAAGTATTGTTCAACATAGGAATTGTTGTTATAGTGGTCAACGTCTCTCAACCTGAAGCCATTTTCGCAAGGTTCAGCCCCTCCATGGCTATCAGTCGCCTCATTGGAATGGTAACCTCTAATTTTCCTTAGGTTCCTTTCTCGCACGAGCCTTGCAACACGATCTGAGCCACCGTTGTACTGGTTTCCAGGCATGCGCTCACTCTAGAAGCACCAATTTTCCTTTTCGAGAGTTGGATGCTCTTAAAAGAATTCTGTGTCATACATTTTGTTTCACGTCAGTACCTTTACGGCTCAATAAACACTCTAGGCCACTACAATCTTTCAATTCAGTGATTATAAACTGCTGTACTATGACAATACATAATCATCAGTGAATTATTAAGAATGATGAAGCATGTTCAGTATGTTCATCAAATAGATAACGAAGAGAATGGGATCCGCAGAATTGTAGAAGGGAACAAAAAGAAATGGGGTCTACAGAAAATCCTGCCTATATAAGCCCGCATTAGAAGTGATTCAAATATGAGAAAGCCATCAACAAGCACTACAGGTGTGGGGAGGAAAAGGTCTGCTGCTTCTCTTGATCGAAAGAAAATGGAAAACAAAAAACTATCCACACATTGCATGAAAGAGAACACTTGTAGACACGGAACTGAAACAGCGACCCAGTTAAGGTTAAGGAAGCCGAAATCTGAGAGAAGAAAAAAGGTAACAAGTTTGAAAGAAAGAAATAATCCCTGGATGTACATCTGCAACTGATTAACTTTTGAAGTCAACCCTATTCAAGATGGCCGTCAACTAAGCAACCTTAGCACACACAAAAATGGCAAAAACCCAACTCATTTTACAGATATTGAACTAGAATGG
>JAOTIZ010000004.1:21487198-21500791 GCA_027123425.1 Erythroxylum panamense
CCTGAGGCTGAAAATGAAATTCGATTGAATAAAGAAATGGGTTTCGGGAAACAAGTGACTGAGACTGACAGAGGGTTTTAAAGTTTTTTTAAAAAAGGGAAAAGAATAAAGAACCCCATGTACAGGTGAGTTAATAAGGAGCTCTTTTAGTTTAAGTGAGGTCACGGATTTGAACCGTCCTCATGTATACAGTCGTTTAAAACTTGAAGTCAGAGCTTTGCCTTCTGCAGGAGACCTACCCGGCTCGAGCGGAGATTAGTCTGAAAGTAAATGACTTAAAGGTGCCTTCTTATAATCGAGACCCTCCTAGAATACTTCGTGGGCAACCAAAAAAAAGAATAAAGAGCAACAAACAGAGCAGGGGGAGAGGGGAGGAGGGAGGTCCTCGTGTAAGCTTTATAAAATACACAAGGCCACATAGCCATGCAGGTAATTCCAATCTCATACTATACACTAATAAAAAAGTAAATAAACAAAAAGGTTTGGGTGACATTGATATGGGAGTTTTATTCTCAAGTTTAATTATATCAATTCTAATAAATTAATGATTTCTTCTCTTTTTCTTATTCTTGATTGTACCAATTTTCTACCTATTGTTTATATTTTATTTCTTATTCCATACAGCCACAACAAAATTAACATTCCTGCATCAAAATTAGAAGGAGATATTATAATTGTTAGCCTAAACATGAAAATTGAAAATAAAATGCAAGGGAGTGAGTGTGAGCAATTAAATAAAATCTTAATATCATAATTTAATACTATACTTCAGAGTACTTCTATAATCTTAAAAACCTTTCCAATTTGTGGAACCATTCAGAATAGGAATAAAATACGAAAATGAAATAAAATAGAACTTAGAATCGCACTAAAGAAGCAGATGAGAAGAAAAATGAAGGAATAAATTCCCCTCGAAAGTGATGGCACCAAAACAAAACCAAACCAAATCAATCTTATCTACTGGGAAACATACACAGAAAAGTGAAGATTTACATGACACAGGTGAGTTAATAAGGAACTCTATTGATTTAAGTAAGGTCGCAGGTTCGAATCGTCTTTGTATATACAGCCGTTTAAAATTTGAAGCTAAAATTTTACCTCTCACAAAAGATCTACCCGATTCGAACGAAGATTAATCTAAAGATGAATGACTTAAAAGTGTTTTCTCATAATTAGAATCCTATAAAAACATCTCGTGGAGAAAAAAAAAAGTGAAGATGACGGACTCATACCCAGATCAATATACACTTACAAGTGTCCTCTACTTGTGTCTGAAATTATAACTTAGAATCTCTCTCGTTTTCATGATATCCCAGTCTCTATCTGAGGGAGTGTAACTAAAGCGTGCTTTAAGTGTGCATAAGCCAACAATAGTTTAATCGCTTTGCTGTGAGACTCCTGATTCAAAAGAACGTACATATGCGTATGTGTTCATCATCTTCAATATCGTTGTTAGTCTTGTCTTTCCTTTCTCCTTCTCTTCTGTTTTGCAGCTTTTTATATGCACATGTATGCGTCAATTACGGTTTCTGGACATAATTTGGTTTGGTGTATAAGCCGGGACCAAATCTTCTATACCCTCTTCTCAATCCTAAATCTGTGTTCGATAATTTCATCCACAAGTTTTGCAATAAATAAATAAGTTTTGTGAATGATAATGCTTGAAACAGGGTTAAAACTGGAAAAAAAGGTGCAGAAGATTTGGAGCCACATAAGCCGTTGTTTTGTCTTTTTAATTATTTTTCTAATAAGACAAACTCTGAGAGGGTAAAGAAAATATATGTACATGTTTCTATTAGACATGTTACTTAGGTAGGGAGGCAATCTGCCTCTTTATATAGCCCATCAAATTAAAGGGGGAAGGAAGATTCCAAAATAGAAAGAAACAAAGTTAACAATTCTGCCTTTTCTTCTTTAACGAATATATATATTATATTATATACCATAAAAGAAAGCTCACATTTTTATTTGAAAATGAATTTCCTCAGGAGCCCTAAATTGTAATTTTACAACGATCAATTCTAAATGGAAGTTTTCAGGGATTCACTTGGACCAGCATGCCTGGTGCAAGATCTCCTTCAAATCTAGCTTTTTAGCTTTTCCACCGAATGACCTGACACAATAAGAATGGACGGACGCACTATGAAGATTCCCAGAATGGACGGACGCACTATGAAGATTCGCGGGAGGTAATCGTCCCATCCACTGACACATTTCGACCGACAAAAACTAATATAGAGAAAATAAAGAACTAGTCAATTCAGGGTCGATGGTGTGGTGGGTTTCTTTTGAACATGACAAGTAGCTCCTTGCACCGTGCCGAGTTAGGAGGTATTTACACGGCCTTCACCTGGCTTAGATCATGGGCTACCGGATAGTTATTCTAGAAGTGAACTCCCTCGAGGTCATCAACCTTCTGTCTTCCTCTTTTTCTGTTTCATCTAACGATCTTTTTTTGGTGTCAGGTGTTCGTGCATTACTCCTCCAAAATTGGGAAGTTCAGATCTAGCATATCCACTGAGAAGATAATCAGAGTGCGGATCATTTGACTTAGCTTGCCGCCCTTGTCAACTCCGGACTGCACATTTTACAGGAGCCCCCTTGATAGTTTTAGACTTCATTCGATGGGACCAGCACGGCGTTGTATACCATCGGCTTTTGCGTTAGTTTGGTTATATTGGTTTCTTTTCCCCTGTATTAAAAAAAAAGCACTAGTCAATTAACTAATCTTTATTAGGTTAACACCTTATAATATTTACTTTAGTTTTTAATGCCAGCTTACTTTATTAAGTTAACACCTTAAAATATTTACTTTAGTTTTCAAAAGCTTAACACTTTCAAATATGTAGGATGACTTAATTCATTTTTGGTTTTCAAATATAAACTGCTTGGCTTGACTAGCTAGTTTCGTTTTCTATGATAAAAAGTTAAGCCTTTATTCATTAGCACTAAAACCGATTATACTCTAAAGGCTAAAGATTACATTACATGTGGAATATGAAGATGCTCTTAGCACAATAGAAGTGGGAATATACTCAACATCCGACCTGTTAAGTGGAGCGAGAATAACGTTTTTGTTTTCATGATGAATGGCAATTACACGTTTAGTCAACATCGTTAGCATAAAATCTATAAATTAACATGGTAGAATCAAGATACCATTGTCTCTTAGGTAATCATATATATGATTCTTCAGTCTTAACCACGCTTTTATATATTTAACTTGATTAATAAGTGTTATTCATTTGTCATTCTATATACATAACCCTATTATAAGTTTATTACACACATTAGATGGTTCTCTGTCTCTCAACATATAATAATAAGTGACAAAAAATTCTTAGTATAAAGCATATTAAATACAGTTTGTATTTCATATACTTGACAGTGACTATATAGACAAGCGAAAAGTTAGTAAGATACTAAAAAAGAAGTCAAAACTTTTTTAAGAAAAGTCAAAAAAAAACATAAACATCGCGGATCAACATTAATGTTGGCATTTATTAGCTAGATATTTACCTTCAAATTCTATGATAAATCACGTGAATAAATGACTGAGTTAGTCCAAAATTAGTGGAGCTCTTAGCTTGAGTATGACTAAGGTCAATGGGGTTGTAACTTTTTAACTTGTTTTTGTTGTGAATAATTACGTGATCAGCTAGCTTTAGAAAAAGACTCGTTTTTTAATTACCAGCACGTTAAAATATCTGTCAATCAATATATATATATTTGTGTTTGTGTGTTTATTTTTGTTGAATAGTGTTTTTTTATAACTTTTGTTGGGTTAAAAGGAACAGTGGAATCAAATAAATAAAGCCTAAAGCAATGCTACATGCATGAAGCAATACGCTCTTCACATCCAGTCTCTTTTTTTTTTTTTTCCTGTCTCCTCTCATGGGGTCCAAATTAAATAAAGCCTAAAGCAATGCTGAAGCGATATGTTCTTCACATGACTCTTTTTTTCCTTGAAGCCCTAGTACAATTGTTAAATAAAGTCACATGACTCTTTTTTTTTCTTGAAACCCTAGTACAGTAAAGAACTAAAGAAAACGAAGTTCACAAAGACCTTTAACAATTTGCTTTCCAACCCCTATATATGTTATACACTAGTCTTTAAAAATACGAATGCAAATCCTTGCGTATATTTTGATGCATGGTTGAAATATGTGTGAGTAAATCTTTGGTGTTTATTTTGTAAGAGAGAAAGATGATTGAGTGCAGACAAGAAAACAAAATGCTTCCATTAAGGAAAAAAAAACAACTTGGAATCTATTTGAAGAAAAGCGAACAGACAAACTTTTTGCAAACTAAATTTAGCGAATTGTAAATTACAGTCGAGAAAAAGAAGCTTATTGTTAATTAGTAAGAGACCGTGAACTCGCGATAGCCAATTAAACAAGTATCATATTATAAATAAGACGCAAAAGGTGATTGATCTGTGTTCATGTGGCAATATCAATATCTTCACTACGTAAAAAGAGTGTAAGTTCATGAAAAGGTTAGTAATAATTAAGAAAGTTTCAAGTGGCTCAATTGATGTTCAAGAGCATGACATTTTTTACTTTAAAATTTAATTTCTAAACATATATAGATATTCACTTACCATCTCTATTTTTATTTTATTTTTTGGTAATTCAGAAGGTATATATAAAAAATAAGAAGTTATGTACAACTTGAGATTGTCAAACTACAATCTCTAGTCCAAATCCAAAAATAACTTACATAAGATCAACATGAGCCCTACTTAATTCCTGCAGTCTAGACAACACAAGAACAAGCCATATCATCTCTTCAATCCCATGACAGAACCAACATGCAGGAATTCAACACCATACCCAACCTCAGTAAGCAATTAAACACTCCGCACCCCTATAAGGTCCTTAGATCCTCTAGTCCAGGTACTCTGTACCTAACCAGTGCTAGAGAATCTGAGCCATTCATTCCACTTCAATGGATGGCTCAGATCCTCTGGCACTGGCTAGATACAGAGTACCTGGGCCAGAGGATCTGATCTCTCCTGTAAGACCATAACCTTAGTTGATCTCCTATGTACATCAGTTGACACCCACCATTAGAGCCGATGGAGGTCATCATATAGCTTGTGTCCCCTTGGTTTCCGACTATATATGCAATGCTCAGTGGACACCTTCCTAGTGCTATCAAGAGAAGATCCCTATACTAATAACAGCTCCTTAAGACAAGTTTCACATATGGCAATACACCAAAGCCTAACCGAGTGATAAGCTTCATAAGAGACTAAAACCCAAGGAGACAAACAGTCATTTGATCATTCAGCATACACAATGAAACCAGAAGCTATCTCATATCTCTGCATTGGAAGGGGTTAAAGCTTCGGATAGCTGTCCTCTCCACCTTTCTGAATGTGTGCTTTATTCCTGTAACCATAACTTGCCTTGGGAGTAGGAGACTAGGCCTTGTCTTCTTTGCTGTGTATTTCGGTGGTTTGGACCACTAAGTTACAACCACAATAAAATTAACATTCCTCCATCAAAATTGGAAGGAGATACTTTTTCTAAATTATAATTGTTAGCTTAAATAACACTAATTCACATGCAAAATTGAAAATGAAATGCAACGGAGTGTCCAACTCAATAAAAATTTAAAATCAAAATTTTATATTTTAGAAATACTTCTATAATCTTGAAAGCTTTCCAATTTATGGAAACATTCGGAATGGGAATAAAATATGAGAAGAAAACAAAATAAGTTAAGATGGAAATGAGTGTACATTAACATAATGTATAACTCCAAATTGCGATAAAGAAGAAAAATAAAGGAACAAATTCCCCTCAAAAGTGATTGGACCCAACCAAGCAAATCTTTACATGATCTTTCTGTAATCCACCAAGAAACATACACAAAAAAGTGAAGATGACGGAATCATACTCAGCGTTCACTACCAAGTGTCTTCCACATATTATATATATATATTTATTTATACATATCCATCACCTCTTTTCATGTCTGATATCTCTTTCGTTCTTACGTATCCTAGTCTCTATTTGAGGGTGTAGCTAAAGTGCTCATTAATTCATAGTTTCAGTTCAGCCCCACATGAAAAAAGGACGAAGAAAATAAAGATTTTTTAATTAAATTCGATTTGATGGTAAAAATTGAAAAATTTTGTAATTAAATATAATATATTTAATAGTAACAATTAATATGAAATATGGGATAATATTTTGGTATAATTGGTATTTAATTAGAATTATTTGTATAAAAACTTATTATAAATAGGTCTAAGCTTTATGAGCTAATATTTCTTGCTTAACCTACTCTGTAAGTGTTAGAGAATTCTTTCAATATTTTTTGTTGATATTATTAGAGACTGAACACTTGTGTGACTACGGTGGTTGAAATGAATCGGTTTTAGAAACAGTCCACGAGATATGATAAGAAAAAGGTCAAGATTTAGAATAAGGTACAAATTAAGATTAATTTTTTATTATATTTATGTGTTAATCATTTTATAGAATTAAAATGATATTAGTTTTCAAGAAATTAAAATACGAAAATTTTTATAATTATTCAACTGCGGTCATAATCGAATTTTATCTCAATTTTTCAATAAGGATATCAAAGATTACTTTATTTCTACACCTTGATTAAATTGTTTGATTTTTATTGATAATGAATTTTGTAATTGAAATTAAAGCCTTAAAAATCATATTATATCCGAATAAATTTAATATGAAAATGTTTAGATTAAAATTTTTAAGTCCTACAATTCAATTTGGAATTGAATTAAAATTGTTTAACTGTTAAACAATATATCAATAGAAACCAATAAAACAAAAACTCAATCCTCGATGCTACATTGATAAAATAAGAATAACATGCGATAGGTTTCTGGTATGGTTTTATGGTGGTCTAGATTGTCTGCTTGTGACGACTATGCTCTTGAGGTGCGAATAAAAGGTGTTCTGGGCTTTGGTGCAGGATGAGTTTTGTGTGTTGTTGATGTCTTGAAAACGATATTTTGTCTCTTGTGTTGGTATTGTGGCTGCGATTTCATCTGTGGACTACGTTGGCGCTGTTGATAAAGACAGCGGCCCGACCGCCACTAGTAAGGGGCGATAACTCGCCCGCACGAGGTGGCTCGATGGAGAAGACAACCAGAGGAAAGCAAGCTTGGAGTGACAAAGCGTGGAAGTACGACGTGGAGAGAAGCAGGCGGCGGCGTATAGGGAACCCCAATTCTAAGAACTAAGAAGACAGTGAGGCGCGTGTATGACGTCTAGTACAGATGCTGATGGTGCGTGCACGGCATCAATGGTCCTAGTTGACCAAAGAGTGTGCAGCGCAGACGTCCGACAGAAACACGTTAGATGTTCCCACTCTGTTATAATTAGTTTTTTATGTTTTAAAGGTCTTAATTTCAATTAAATAATTTAATGCAGACTAAATTGGTTTATATTTTTAATAAAATTGAAAAAGTATTTTTCTAAATGTTTGAGAAATTGTTTGCAGTGAGTAATTCTTATTAAGACTACTTTAGAATTTAATTTAATTTTTCAAAGAAATTGAATTATTAAATTAAATTAATTATCAAATCAATTCTAAAATTAAAGTAATTATTTTTCTTAATTTGATTGGGTTTAATAATTAGATTGATTTTTAATTTAATTTGAGGAAAGTTGTTTTTAAAATTAAAATTAGTTAGTTTCAATTAGATTGAAATTAATTAATTGGACTCCTTAAATTTAAGAAAATTATTTTCTAAATAATTAAGAAATATGTTTTAAATTAAATTTATTTATTTCAATTGATTTAGATAAATTAAATTTATGATTTTATTTTTAGAGAATTATTATTCAATTTATTTAAAAATTATTTCCTTACTTATGAATTTTAAGTTTCACTATCTTTAAGAGAAAAAAAGTATTTTTCTTAGTTAAATTTTGAAAAATGCTTTCATTTATTAATTAAGAAAAATGTGCTTTCCTTAATATTTTTTAAAATAGTTTTCTAATTTATTAAAGCAATATTTTTTAATTAATTAAGAAATTAATCTCTAAATAAATAAAATAAATGACTCTCTTAACTAAATTTGAAACGTATTTTATTTAATTTTGAAAGTAGTTTCCTTTTAATATTAGAGAATAGTTTTCTAATTAAGGAAAAATAATTTCGAATGAGATTACAAATAGTTTTCTAATTGGATTAAAATGTGTTATTTATATAATTTTGAAGAAAGAGTTTTTTGTACATTATAATAAGTAAAAAGAATAATTTATTGAAAATTTGTTTTCAATTAAACTTTATTAAAATGAGTCAAGATAATTGGAAATAGTTTCAAATTGGATTTGAAAATTGTTTTCAATTCAAAATTAAATTTCTGTTTGAAATAAGAATTTAATTCATTTAGGAATCAACGATTTAATCTAATTTGATTTTCCAAGGAGTTGGAAATATTGTTTTAAATTATGAAAACTAATAATTAGAATCAAGTGAAGCTTGATATTTTATACATATAATTTTATTATGAGTGCATAAGTTGCATACTTTATTTGTATGTTTGATATATATATTGGATGCATGATAAATTGTATGTTTAGTATATGTGATATTTTACATGCAATTTTATATTTTATGAGATGAATAAAATTAAATCTCTCGCTAAAATATTAAGTAAACATTGAGAACGTGATTGTTGCTTTCCATTGTTATAAAAATAAACCAGAGTTCTATTTGTTGATAGGCTTGTTGAGCAAACTTAAGGTCACTTTAACCCGAACATGTTTAGTCTTATGACAATGAGTTCTACTTCACTAAATTTGCGTGATTTGGATGAACAAACTCATGATCACATGAATTTAGAGGCAGAGTTAGAAATAATATATAAGATATGTTTTGGCAAAGTTGTCATCTAACAGACCTAGGATTCACATGAGATGTGATTAATAAAGTTGTTATTTACTTAAGTTAAGTTTAGTTGGTTTGTTAGGCAAACTCAAGATCAACTATACTTGAATGGATCCCAGCCCACTAGAAAGATTAGATTAATCTTTTTAAATAGTTGTGAGGGCTATTATTTTGAATAAAATAATGGAAGTAACCAAATACTTAATAAAATACTATTCTCATTTGGTAGTCATGACATATAATTAATTACTTACTTTTCTTACATTTAGATTTTGTTTTGAGTAAAATTTACCTTGTTTAGTATGGTTGATATTAAGAGTTAGTGAACCAAGTTTTTTGGACATAGGATATGTTTGAGAAGAGTTCTCAAAGTTAGATAAAAATTATATAACTATTATGTTATTTTGCTATAATCCTTTTTAAGGATTCGGTGACAAAGTTTTAGAAATATGTCAAAATCATATAGATGAAAAAAGGTAACATCTCATAAACTATGATGACAATATGTAAGATGGATGTCAACACCATGATAGAGATCATATGTATTTCTAATTCATATTTATGAGTATTTGATACTGAACTTAGATTCAACATTCTTATAATGTTCGAAGTATGATAACAAATAGATTGTTAAGTAAAAGCAATTAATCCAATTGTATGTAAATTGTTTATATGCCTTGGATAAAAGGAAACCTAAACTTAATATAAATGGCAAGAATATAAAGTTGGATAATTGAGACTCTCCTTCTATATCATGTTAGTTACATCAACATAATGAGAATCGTAAAGTTACATACAAGTATATATGTATCCTTTTGATTATGAATCATATGAAACTTGTCAAGTTGAAGAATAACCGAATCAACTTTTGCTGAAAGGGTGATAATGATATTGAATTGTTAAATTTATACATGTGATGTATTGGATGAAATAACAATTCATAAAAGGATAAACTTATATTTCATTAGATTATTAATGACTTTATGTGATATAGTCATATGCATTGAATGAAATAATGATTTACTATTTTGAAAAGTTTAAATAGTTTAAATCTAAGCAGAAACTAAGCATTAAGAATGCTAAAGCACTTAAATGAGATCGATTTGGGAAGTTTAAATTTTTCAGTTATCTATAAGGAATGAGATTCTCTAGTGAATACCTTCATAACTAAATTCATAAGAGCATGAATTTATGTAAGGAGGAAAATACTATATGAGATGTTGTATGGTACAATATTATTTCTATAGTTATGCCTAGTATAATGACTTACCTTCAATAGTTCCAATTGAATTAATTAGTAAGATTTCATATTAGATATGAAATGCTAAGTCTTTGAAAGAGTCAAAGTTAAAGATTTAATGATGTGATGTTTAGTTGAAGCATATATTATCCGTTAACTTTATAACTAAATTGTGTAATGAAAGGTTATAAGATACTCAAAGTTGGATATAATCTTATAGACCTTTTGAACAAATTGATTGTTTCAATGTATACTTATAGAAGAATGGTTCTAAGGATCAGTAGTGGGAGTAAAATGAAATTTGAAAGTTTAAATCTCATAACAATACATCTAAATGGAACTATTACCTTTATTGATACATTTGATGTATAGTTGAAAGGCTACGAGATGTTGAAATATTCACTATCATGATGAATTAAAAGAGTTTGCTTTTGAAGATGATTGTGAATTTATTATGTCTATAAGAAGGTTAATGGGACTATAGTTGTCCTTTAGTAGGAGTATGTAGAGACGTATTGCTAACAGAGAATAATAATTCTAAATTTTAATTATTGAGAACATTAAATGTCCCAGAACAGATCTTGTTGGACATGAAATGTTAATAACTTAATTTTGAGAATTAGATCTATTGATATAGATTGGAATTTGTTCATCTATTCTAAGTCCAAGTATATAGATAATGTACTAAAGATGTTTACTATTTGAGATATCCATCGTTCTACATATGAGTACATATTTGAGTTCAAGGAGATAAAGATATTTACTTTAGAAGTAAATCATAATTAAGGTTTATTTTACTTAAGAACAATATCATTTAATATTGGAAAGGTTCCAATATAGCAATCGTTGCTACTTAAGCCATAATACTTTTATCATTTAGTGGAAATGATTAATTGGATCAATAAGTTCTTTAGTGGACTTGATACAGCCTCATACATTGTTCAAGATAGTAATGTACTGTGGAACACTAGAGCCATTGGCAAGACAAAAGAGCTAAAGTCCCATCAAATATGCAAGGATGTGCTTAGGAAAATTTTATTAATTATGATGATAATTAAGATAGAGTAAGATTTAAGCAAGTGCTCACTATAGAGAATTATGTAGAATTCTCTCAATAAGCCACTGTCCCTATAGTAGTATAACTGTCATATAGTGATATGATACAAAATACTTAAATGATTGGCTTAGTACAAGTAGGAGATTGTTGATTTATGTCTTACAACGAATCGATTTGGTCATAATTTAGTGATAATTATTTAAAGGCATTCTTTATCTTGTATATGTTTATATGTATATGATAAAATCCATAAGATAAATATACATTGCAAGTAAAATTATAATGAGATTATAATTTATGAGATTCATATAACATTTATGTATTATCCCTAAATTGTTTCGTAGTTATTGTTCTATTAAGATTGGGCATTAATAGGATATAAAAACGGTAGCCTACGTTATGTTTTTTTATATAAAGGAAGTAGTCGATCTCATAGACTAAAGTATGGAGATACTTAAACAAAATGTGGGTGCTTGTTAGAGAACAAGCTCATTGAACATACCCAATATAACAAATCCATTTAGAACATTACTTATATATGTATGAAATTCTCATTGTGATGGATGTATAAGTGATCCATTGACTTGAGGTCTCAAAGTATCTTATATAGGGATTGTTATGTTTTGATACTATTTATGACCTATTTAATTATAGGTCATTCAGTCGGTCGTCATTGGATGTATCATGAATTACATGGAGACAATTAAGTGATTAAGATAGGATTCATCATCCTAAAGTAATTAGGGAAAATGTTCCATTGTTCTCAATTTATATTGAATAGGAAAATCCTTGGCCAACGCGGAATGACGCTTTGTAAATAGTTTACAAATTTAATTAATTGAATTAATAACTAATAGTGGATAACTAATATGATTGGACTCAAAACAGAGTAAACATTAATTTTATGTTCTATGTCTAATCGGAACATTGTATGATAAAATGATTAAATTATACGAACAAATCATGCATAAAAAGGTTAGTCAAAACTGCTTTGGCATTCTTAAATATTTGGGTGGTCATGATGCGTTGCTAGACGCAATCTTGATCTATGATTATAAATTGTTTAATTTGAGAAATAAAGATAAATTAAAATAATTTTTAATTTATCTAATTCCAATTATAAATTAGAATTAGAATTTATAATTATTGCCAACATATTTGGGAGTCTACCCAGGCTCGGTCTTGGCAGACCGTAAGCTATGGTGGCTCGTGGCTCGATGGGCTAGGATAGGTTAGCCTGTGGTTCGACCTATGATTTTACGGCCCACAGGTGAGCAGGGCCAACCGACCTATCTTATATTTTTTTTTAAAATGTCATTTTTGAAGTAATGGTCGGGCCACGGGTCCAGTCAGGTCAGGTCAAAATTGATATCCTTACTAATGGATCTCACATAAAGAATGAGTCGAAGAGAGTAGATATATTTTAATAAAGTTGAACTTGATTGTAAAGTTTAAAAAATTTTATGATTAAATATATGATATTTAATAAATAAGGATCAATATGAGATATTATAGTTTATTTGCGCATAATTGGTATTTAATTAGAATTATTTAAAATTAAAATTAAAATTAAAATATTAAAATGTTAAAAACCTATTAGCACTTTTTGCTTAACACTCTCAGTAAGTGTTACATAATTCTTTCAATCTATTTGTAGATATCGTTAAATGTCAGACACTTATGCGGCTATGGTGGTTGAGATGAATCAGTTTCAAAAACGGTTTGTAGGATGCACAAAACAAGGATTAAGCTTTATAATAAGGTACGAATTAAGATTAATGTTTTATTACATTTATGTGCTAATCATTTATATAATTAAAGTGATATTAGTTTTCATGAAAATAAAATACGTAAAAGTTTCGTAATTATTCCGTTGCGGTCGGGATCAGATCTCGTTTTGATTTTTCAACAATTTGCTCTTATAAGTTTAAGAAAAGTTTATAAGGTTTTATTTTGATTGGTGATTGAAAATATTAATTCTGTCCATATGGTTAGAGAGAGATGTTGGAAAGGTCATATGAGCAGCCTAAAATACATTAAGGAGATGAGCGCAAAGGAAATAAGTTGTAACCTACGAGTTAGGGATAAGTGTATGCTCTTCCAATTTAAAACGCTATAGTTCATTCTGTCAATAAGGAATAATCCTCACAAGTCAATCTTGAATAGAAGATGGGAATCCCAAGGTATACTATTGGTAGCTATTGTAGCCAATGATACGGATACCGTTCCGTTCTGGCTGGAAACCGGAACCGGAACATCCTTCAAAATTTCGGGTATTGATTTCGGTCGGTACCGGCCGGTTTCGGTCGGTACCAATGTTATGAATACCGTACCGGGTTCGGTACCGGATTGAGCTCTGGAACGGAACTGTACCGGTATCGGTCGGTACCGGGTACCGTTTCGGGATATT
>JAOTIZ010000004.1:21504447-21519713 GCA_027123425.1 Erythroxylum panamense
GGCACCAAGCGCTTGTGCCACATTCGTGGAAAGATGCACAAGAAGGTTTGGATTGCAGCTGGTGATATAATCCTTGTCGGCCTCCGTGATTATCAGGATGACAAGGCTGATGTTATCCTCAAGTACATGCCTGACGAAGCTAGGCTTCTGAAGGCCTACGGTGAACTTCCTGAAAGCACCCGTCTCAATGAGGGCATTGCTGGTGGTCTCGATGAGGAGGACAACGGTGGTGCTGATGATTATATTGAATTTGAAGACGAAGATATCGATAAAATCTAGAAACTTTGCTTTAATTGCTTGTTATAAAGACAGAGATTACTGATGACAGCAACGGATGAATTATGAGCCAAGACTAGGTATTGCCCCCTATAAATTTCCAAGCGAGATGTTTAACTGTCTCATGCCAAATTCCATTCTGTTGAAAATCTTGCCCGTGCAGATCTTGCTTTTAGATTTTGCTATTGGATGCTAATATTATGTGCTTGATCAAATTTCCTTGGTATCATAAGTTATAATGCTCTATCATGGAAGGTGCACTGCCTGTGTTTTTAGTTTTGTTTAGCGGTGATCGACACTAATTACAATAGATTTCTTCGAATTTAGTCTGGACATCCTATTTCAACTGCACTTCTTGAAAGACAAAATGCAACTCAATAGTCTACAATTGCAGTCTACTGCCATTGGTGAGTGCTTCAGAATATGGCGTCATTAAACAATGACAACCAGGAGAATTGAGGTTTTGAAGTGCTTTTATTAGTAGATTGTTAGATTACTATACTCTTGATGGTTGTTTTGGGTTTCTACTAAGGAGCAACGGAATATTGGGTATAGACTCTTATGGTTGAAAGGGTATCTGACACTAAGAAAGATATAATAATATAATCTTTCTTACATAAAGGTTGAAAATTAATGATATAGAGGTGATATGTATGTACAAGAAAACCAGCTTGGTTAGGATGTAATTCTAGTGATCATTTTATTTAGGCATAAGTCATCTTATTTATAAAGTCTACTATTTTCATAATTTTATTTTTAGTAAAAAAATAAGTTAAACAAATTTATATTCTATTTTACTTCTTTAAAACCTCCATATTGGATCTATTTAAAAAGCACAGCGATGAATAATAAGAAAGATTAGTACATATTTGGTGTTTCACGTTCCTGCATATACATATTTCGCATTCTGCACACACGTTTTGTACATTTTTTGTTTACTATTTTCTTGGGTTTTTCTGTGTTTTTTGTTTTTTACGTTTTTGCATATATATGTTTCACGTTTTGCACATACGTGTTCTACATTTTTGGTTTTTGGTTTTTTTTTAATACGTTTTTTATATTTATTTTTAATTTTTTTAATTATAAATTTCAATTAAACAAATTTTTAATTTTTAATTAAAAACAGAAATAAAAAAAATAAAAACAAAAAACTACAATAAAAAAAAGAGTAAATGTAAACGATCCCTTTAGTTTTGAGGAGGTTCTGTGAGCTACGCGCAGATGAGACCAGCTAGAAGAAGCTGGTAGTAGCAATCACACTCACACCTACTCAAGTGGGGGCACGAATAGGAGCATGAGGTAAGCTAGTTTAGGCACCGTTTGTTGCTATTCTAAATTGGAACTCCTCACCTGTGATCGTGCTGATGACCCTCTTATTTGGAATTAATAGAAAGAGCAATTCTTTGGGAGCTAACGGATTTTGAAAGAAGAGACAATGGGGTTGCAGTGTTTCATCTTAACAGAGAGGCACAACCATGTTCTTTTAAGGTAGAGCAAGAGGAACCGAGTGTACATTGGAAAACCTTCAAGGAACAATGCCACCTTTGGTTTAGACCTCCCATGAATCTTAACTCATTATGTGAATTAGGTAACTTGAAATAGTTTAGGATGGCAGAGGAGTACCAAAGGGAGCTTCAGACTTTGTTGATGCACACAACAGAGCTTACAAAAAGGTAGCAGGTTGCGTTTCTTTTAACTGGAATCATCGATTGGAACTGCAGTTGTGACAACAATACAACCTAAGGGCTGTCTGTTGGAAATTTACAAATAAAGTCATTCTGTATCGAAAAGAGACATATGTATAAAGTGAGTTATATACAACAATAAGACTCATAATCTAATGATTTAAGTTTTGGGTTGAGATATATGTCTTAGTTATATATGAGCTTATTTAGATCCATTGTAGTTTCTTCCCAGGCTTTCTAAAAAGCCAATGCCCTTCATTGGCATTAGAGCTAGGGTGGCGATGTATGATGAATAGAGGGGAGGAGCTAGTTTAATATATAGATAGATTCACTTATGAGGTGGAGATGCTGAAAAGTCATCCCATATCGGAAATAGACATTAGATAAAGTGATAAAGTGAAGATGTTGAAAAGTCATCCCATATCGGAAATAGACATTAGATAAAGTGAGTTATATACAAAGATAGAACTTATAACCTAATATTTCAGGGTTTTGGTTTGAGATATGATGTCCAACTTGTATATAATCCAGTTCAATTTCTCCCCAGGTTTCCTCAAAAACCCTTCTTTGGTATCTATTGATAAATCAAGATTCAATCCTGATCGAAACGGAATAATTACGAAATTTTTTTTACAAATTATTTTCCTGAAAATTATTATCAATTTAATTCTATAAAATGATTAATACATAAATAATAATAAAGCGTGAATCTAAATTTGTATCTTATTCTGAAGCTTGATTATATTCTTGTTCTATCTCTCAAACTGTTTCTAAAATTAATTTATCTTAACCACCTTTTAACAATATCCACAAAATGTGTTAAGAGAACTCTGTAACTATTATAGAGAGGGCTAAGCAAGAAATGTAAGGTGTATAGAGCTTAACTCTATTTATAAAAAGCTAGACATTTTAGTAATTTAATTGAAATTAAACTTTAGTTAGAATTACAAATAATTCTATTGAAATACAAATTATGATCAAATAAGATCTAATATCTTATATTGATCCTTATTTATTAAATATCTCATATTTAATCATAAAGTTTATTAAATTTTACAATCAAGTCCAACTTGATTAAAATAACTTTGTTCTCTTCAACCCATTTTTTATGTGAGACCCATTAAGTTCTTAAATACGTTGGCGATAATTATAAATAGACTTTTGTGATTCGTTTTAATTTAAAAAAATTATTTAAAACAAACGGGTGGGGTGCCATCCTTGCATTTTTACTCTTAATTCTTAGAAACAAAGACTTTTAAAGTTCATCTTCATTTAAAAGAGGATGCATGTACCATAGATTTCTGTATGTTTATTGAAGAAGATGATGATAAATTTTCAAGTAAAATTAAGAGAGTGGATGTAGACCAATAGTTATTTAGTTCAACTATTATAAATTGATTTTGTTTCTCTTTCTCTTATTCTCTTTGATTATTGTTACGATTGTTTTTGTGATTGTCATCATTAAATTGTCATAATTATTTATTAGAGTCAATAATTTATTTACTAATTTTTAAATAAAAAAGTTAACTTGTAAATTACCTCCCTCTATGTTGTCTATAACCCATCACTTTATTATTTATGTATTTACATTTGGAATCATTTGTAATCTACTAAACAATGTCACAATAGAATTTAGTGAATCCTTCACACCTAGATTCATTGTTTGCATATGGTAACACAGCTGACATGGATGGTTTAAAAGTTTAGCACTTATTATTCAATTGAATCTAGATGAGGAAAAATATTTCACTACTTAATAATATTAAGATTGAATATTTTATGGTCAGTTTATTAAGAATTTGTATATTAAAAAATGTTAATGACTTAGTTAAATTTTTTTTTACCTCTTATAAAATCATATATGAAAATGCAAACAAACTAATAAAAGATTGGTTTAATTTGTATAATCATTATAATTCTCCAACTTCAAACTATAAACTACATACTTGTAAAAGAAGTGATTTGGTATTTGCGTAGTGAAGTCCAAATCTTAACCTAACTTTACTTACTTGGGCCTCCAGACCCACTCCTGGAAATAAAAGCAAGAGAGCTCCACGAAACTGTTCTCGGTCTCTAAGATTTCGCCTTTCCACATTCCTCTCGAGAAGCAAAGCGAAAAGGTTAACCGTAGTTTAGAGTTCTCCTTCCTCTATTTCTTTTTCTTGTCAAGTTCAATCTGTTCGAAGGTTGCTGTCCTAATTTCTGCAATTGTCTGATCCCGCAGTTTTCTGTTTTCAGGTTTCTGTGATTCGTTTTAGGTTTTCCGGTGATTTCATTGTTTATTTTGTTATAATTTAAACTTCCTTCCTTCAGGGGTCTGTCCTCGTTTCTTGTCCGATTTCATAAGTCAAGGTGTTAGGTTCTTGCTTTTCGGTTAAATTCGAAGGGTTTGCATCAGGGTTTCGCATTTTCTCCATTATTAATTATATCTGTCTTATCTTTTTATTGCTAAGAATACCTGTTTTCGTTGCCTTGCCTGCTGACTTTGTCTTTCATCTTAAACCATGAATTGTTTATGAGATTTTAATGCTGGGAGTTGTGTTCTTTTTGGTGGTAACAGAGTCATACACCATGCCGAAGAATAAGGGAAAGGGAGGAAAGAACAGGAAGAGAGGAAAGAATGAAGCGGATGACGAGAAGCGTGAGCTCATCTTCAAGGAAGATGGCCAGGAGTATGCTCAAGTGCTTCGCATGCTTGGTAATGGTCGCTGTGAAGCCATGTGCATCGATGGCACCAAGCGCTTGTGCCACATTCGTGGAAAGATGCACAAGAAGGTTTGGATTGCAGCTGGTGATATAATCCTTGTTGGCCTCCGTGATTATCAAGATGACAAGGCTGATGTTATCCTCAAGTACATGCCTGATGAGGCTAGGCTTCTAAAGGCCTACGGTGAGCTTCCTGAAAGCACCCGTCTCAATGAGGGCATCGCTGGTGGTCTTGATGAGGAAGACGACGGTGGTGGTGATGATTATATTGAATTCGAAGATGAAGATATTGATAAAATCTAGAACTTCTTCTTTAATTTCTAGTTATGAACAAGGTAAAGAGAGATTACTGATGACAGTAATGGTGCCTATAAATTATGAGCCAAGACTAGGAATCGTACCCTACAAATATCCATGTGTGATGTTAAACTGTCAAATTGCATGTAATATCTAATACTATTCTGTTTGAAACTCTGCCTGTGGTGAGCTTGCTACTTGGACGTTGATATTCTGTTTTTGACCAAATTTCCTTGCTGTTGTACATCCAATTTCATTCAGCTGAAACACGAACGTTGAACTGTTATGGCTGTCGCTTGACAATTTACAATTGCCCTTACTGTTGTTTGAGATTCGGTGTAGGATGTCATAAGTCAATAAGCAACCAGGAGCATTGGCTTTAGGGAGTGGCAGATGCATGAAAGCATGAGATTTTGAGTAATTAGTAGACTTTTATACCATTATGCTTCTTTATGGCTGTTGGATTTCTGCTATGGCTCCTCTCAAATATTAAAGTTTCCTATTTACTGCAAAGCACTAGTGTAGCCCTTTGTTTGCTGTGCCAATTTAGACTCGTGCAATGCCTCGTACTGATCGTGTACTTCCCTTAAGTCATCTCCCACGACAATTTGGAGTATTAGAGTCCTGGTAAAAGCAAAGCAACGCAAGAACCAAGGGAAAAGATACATTGTACTGATTGTATGCAACTTTGTTTTTGGCTTCATTTATGCCGACTGGTTATTTTGGTTTCTGTTCTTAATCTTGTTCATTCTCATTCTTCTTAATCTGTGCATTAATATTGCAATCAGAATTAAAAAAGAGACGGTGGTTATGAGCTTTGCCTGCTCTTTTGGACACCCGTAGTCGGGTAAAGTATTTCGCTGCCCATCTAGGCTTATGTCTCTTTTTTTCTTGTGAGTCTGAAGCCATCTTGATCATCTCCTGCACTAATTAATCAGCAGTCGAATTCGGCATACATCTCGTTCGAATCATAACTCTTCTTTTTTTTGCTACTTCTACCAGAAAGAAAAAGGTCTTGCGAAACATCTCTGTTTGTCTTCATCTTTCAATCTCTGCTTATCCTGAGCCTTTCTTGAACAGATTGTTAGCTATGAACAGTACAAGGCAGTTATATACTTGTAAGTTTGAGATTGAACCTCCTGCTATGGTTTTGGCAAGGATTAGCAGAACACCTGCTGTGAGGAAGCGTAAACCGATGCCATTTTGCGCTTGTTTGTTGCTTTCAGTCTATGCTATTCCTTGCTGTCATCCAGAACTTGCTGAAATCATGTTATGGTAAATTCTTAGTCGTACTTGATGTTTACACCATACAATTAAGGTTTCACGTTAGACTAAGTGATCATACTTTTCTAACCATTTATCTGAGATCATACTTCAGTCTACTTGGACTCGTCGCTCCCACAGCAAGCTTCTGGTCATCATTCGGATTGATTTCTTCATGGAGCTCATGCTCATCGTTCAGCTTGATATCCCATTTTAACACCCATCAAAAACCCAATCATATTATAGAAACAAAAGCATTGGAATTTTGTTGATAGCTTTTGTCCATTGTTGATGCATTAAACTAACCTGGAATTTTCTAAGTGCCAGTTGAATGATGGTTGCTGCATCATCAGGCGTAATACCTTGAAGTTGATTTATCATTGTCCTTTTAGCATGTTCTCTTTGGTGTCTTTATTTTCAAATTCCCCTCTGTCTTTTAATACCCTCATGTAGTCCTTATGGTTGCTCTTTTCCCCTCATTTGATTCTGGAAAACATGTCAGAGATTTTGCAGTTTTTTCTTTTCCTACATCACAAAAAATGAGGTGCAATTGTGATTGCTTGAATTTTATTTGTTTAAGAATGATTTTGGTTATTGTCAGGAGTTTGGAATGAACTGATAATTGGATCAAAACTGCTATGTGATGTAACTACCCTTGTTTGCATCATACAACCATCAAGTTTTTGGCATTTTCCCATAGTTTTTATCAAGCTTCACCAAAATTTCCCTGTCCAAATCCGGATTTCTTACCATTTCGAGCTCGAAACTCAATTTTTGGAATTTTGTATTTTAGACAATTTCTTGCTTAGTTTCTCCTTTCGACACTCAATCCAGCTATATCGCTGGCATAAAAGTGAAGGTTCGAAGTTGCATCAACTGGCCGCCATAAAGTGAGAGAACCAACTCCCATGGATCATCCGATGTTCAGCTTCACTGAATCTAATATTGTTGAACGGTATGTTTTCTTTTGAAACCCATCATTTCAAACCAAAATCATCTAGCAAATAAGATCATCCACTGGACAGGGAATCATTGCAAGCTAGTATTAACTAGATAATCATAACTGAAAGAACCGGAAGAATTTCGTATTTGCACTAATGTATTGTAAGTTGGTTCTTAGATTTTTAAGGTATTATATATACTAGTTCAATACCTATTTGACTCCCATTATTATTAATTGTATGACACTACAAAATCAAAAACTAATTTGTGAAAGAGAAAATTTTGGAGTAAAATATCACAATAAAAAATTCTTTTGATAAGTATGAGATGTGCTTCGGTCATGATTTTCCAACCTAAACACCTCTTACATAGGAATCATGCTAACGTATAGACCAGCTTGTAACTACTATTGGAAACAAAGCGTGATGGTCGCTTGATACTAGCTTGTACATCACCACACCATAATTTGCCAAACATCTGAAGATTGTCCTCATGTATACAGTATATATATGTTGATACCAATTGGTACATGGGTGTATCCTAAACTATAGATCCACGTCTAAAAGCTAACTTAACAACAAAGTTCAGGACATGCATATCCTAAGTTGTGTTCCAAAAATTTAATTCAACATATTCAATACTTCTAACTTTTCTACTGACCTATTTCTTTAATGGTTCATCTCTATAACTTAAAAAGTTTCTCTTTAAGTTTATATGTGCTTCTCATTGCATACTTAGCGACAAATCCGTAGATGTCAAAGTACAAATTACAAAGAAAAAAAATAATTATAATAGAATATAAACCTATCAAACAGTCTAATAAAAATCCTTATGAAATGTAAAACAAATTTCCAAATTATTAGTTTCTCCGAGTAAAGTAAAAACAAGATTCTTAAAAAGGTGGAAAGAACTATATTTTGAAAGTTGATACGAAGAAGGTTTATGACAATGTCAATGTTGACTAAAACTATCTATGTAACATCAAGACAACCTTGGAATTTCCGTATTTCTTCATAGAGTGCATGATAATGTGCTTCACCACCCCTTCTTTTAACATTCTCATTAATGGAGAATCGGCAAGAACTTTTAATAGCTTTAAAGGCATTAGACAAAGTGATCAATCCTTATCTTACATATTTGCTCTTGTTATGGAAGTGTTCAACGGACTCTTGAAAAGAATTGTGGAGAGAACCAGGCATTTCAAATTTCATTCTAAATACAAGAGATTGGGAATCACTAACCTCATTTTTTATGATGATCTAATTATATTAACTAGAGTGGATAAGACTTCATTATCAGTAGTAATGAAGACCATCAAAATGTTACCAAATTCTCTAAACCGCATATCAACGCAAACAAATGTTTTTTCATACCTTCAAAAGTGCAGAGAATCTGAATCACTTGATAAGTGACATCAACGGTTTCAAGGGGCCGCATCTACCTTTCACTTATCTTGGAATTCCAATAGCTTCCACTATATCAAACTATGTAAGATTTAAACCGTTGGTGGATAAAATATAAGCTAGAATCTCTGGGTAGAACCAGAGAACTTTTTTCTCTTACTGGCAGAGCTTAGTTAATTATAGTTGTGTTGTCTTCAATCAATATATATTAGGCTACACATCTTGCTATTCTTTGAGCAGTGAATAAAACAATTAATGAGATCATTAGAGAGTTCCTTTAGATAGGGGCAAATGATGGTGGTTATAAATCTGATATCAAATGTTCCGAAGTGTGCAAATAAAAAGGGAATGGAGTTTTGAACATAATTCCTTTAAGACTATTGAATCCGTGCATGCCTGTCAAAAGATTGTGGAGATTAATTGATGATCATAATCTGGTGAACTCATATATGTTTCATTATAATTCTTGATATGATCGGAATGAATTTTTACAGAGTATCAATCCAGTGTCTGCATGTTGAAATTATTAATTGAAACATGTATTAAGAAATATTCACTTAAATAAAGAGTTTATAGTGATATCATCAATTCTAGATGTTTTACATAGATTGGTGATCACTTCTAGATGTTTTATATAGATTGGTGATTAAACTGACGCCAGTAGTTTGATGGACTAGCTATCCATCAAGTCTTAACTCCAAGACGAGATCTTAAGTGTTAATCACCATATAGAGTAAAACAGGAGATCTACAAGGAAAAACCAACATAAGGGCAAAATAGTAATTTTACCCTTTATTGTGTGGATGGCTATAATAAGGTTCATAGTAGAGTTTGCAATTGGATATCTAATTAAAAACATTTATTCTTATAATATTTAGTAATTCAAGAGTTTAGCTAATTGTCTTTAGTGAAATGACATTTGGTTAATAAGTTAGAACTAATTCTAATGAGATTAAATTAATTCCGGGCTTATTGGAGCTTGAATTATATAAGTCCAATTAGATTCCCCACTTGGATTTTAAGAAGGTTATCAAGAAAAGTAAGAAATATAAATAGAGATTACTGGAAATAAGAAACAAGAAAGGACCGAATTAGATTCAGAATAATAATACTGGAACAATTTAATTAATAGTTAATTGAAATGGGTTTTAAGCTTATGATTAAATGTTGGGCTTATTCTAATTAAGTGTTAATTAGAAGTCCAAAGTGAACATTTAATATTGGGCTGGATTTTGATTTGATTTAATTAATATGATTAATTAAATTAAAACAAATTTTGTAAAGACAAAAAAGGAAGGGCAAAAATCGAAACTACATAAAGTAGTTTTCGATTTTTTGTAGCTAAATTTTATGGTTGCACATTTAGCATTGAATTGCTAAATATAAGGTGAATTTTTATCATGTTTCATCATCATTAAACGGTTTAATAGTTGCCATTTAATGTTGGCATGTAGAAAATCTTATAAACCTTTTAGCATTTTTTTGATTAAAAGAAGGGAATAATGCATTTGATGTTTTCTCTCCTTTCTTTCATTTGTTAACCAAAAATGAGTGTCTTGCTTTTGGTTTTTTATCTTTTCATTTAGCCATATTAAACAAATGAGAAGGTCTCATTTATTGCTCTCTCTCTTTCATTTTGAGAAAGAGAAAGAGGTGATAAGTTGGTTGGAATTCTACACTCCTTTCTTTGATGACCGAAATTAGCAAAAAGAAAGTCTCTTAGTTTTGGTTCTTTTAACTAAGGTAAACTTCTACAATATTTCTTCTCCTTTCCTACTAAAGGATCTTACTAACCAAGTTGTCCAAGGAGAACAAGTGGTAGATCGGATTGGTTGAAGATACAATAGCAAGGAGAGGATACAATAACAAGGAGAGGATACCATAGTGAGGAATCAAAGCTGCAGCTAAGGAGTTTCTACCATCTTTTATTTTATTTATCTTTCTAATACCATATCATGTATGGATGAAACATATTGATTTGATGATTATGATTCCACTACGTTTTAATTTTGAAAAAAGTTTTTGAAATCTACCATTTAGCCAAATTTATTATGCTTTTGTTTTCGATCCAACAAGGTGTGCATAGGGGTGCATAACGTCTATCACGATCATGCCGCATGGAGAACAATTGTGACAGAGAAGAAATTCCCAAGAGCACAATCGTGACTCCTATGACATGAACGTGATAGAGACTTTCCAGCTTGAGTTTTTCATATATTTTAGGGTTTAAGGGTATTTTTGGAACTGATCAAAGTGGAAAAACCCTAGTTATACCTTGAAGACCCTAATACAATATTTAAGAAAGTGACACACACCAAAAAACTCAGAAGCCAACACTAAAAAGTGGATTAAATGTGGGAGATGAAGATGAACATCCAAGAATTCTAGCTTCCCAGATCAAGTCTTCAATAGAGTTTTTCTTTTCTTTTCCTTTAGTTATTTCATTATTCTTGATGTGTAATCTGAATTTCAAGATGTTAAACATGCTCATGAAGTTCTAAGGGATGTTTGGTTGGGAGTTTATTAATGAAATGAAATGGAATGTAATATTATTCCATCATTTGGGAGAAAGGTTTATAACTAAATGGAATGAAACGTAATGTGATGGAAGAGGAGGGTTTCATATTACATCTCATTCTATCCTAAATAGTAAAAATAAAAGACCTTCAATTTGGTGGGTTTAGGATGGAATGTAAAATGATAAATAACTTTACACTATATTACATTATAAACCTTTCATCCGAATAACATTTCACTATATTACATTATGAAACTTTGCATCCCTCCTAAATAACAATTTTCTAATATTATATCTATTTCCGTTCTATTCCATTATAAACCATTCCATTTCATTATATTCCATTCTATTCAATTAAAAACTTTACGTCCAACTAAACGTAGCCTAAATTTCATATTAGAATTTATTGTAGATTTATTTTGTGAATTTGGTTATTGTTGATTTTAATACATCTTGAATGTTTGTGATTATACTTGACAATAAATAGAGAGAGTGAGTCGAAAGTAATCAAAGTTAGATTGTGCATTGAGAGTTGGCAATTTAATAGACCCACAATTATTAAGTTAATAATCATTCGAAGAGATATCTTGTTTGAGAAATTAATTATCCAATAAATAGCTTCAGACCTACTTGAATAAGTTAGGAAACTTTTGTGAATTGAGAGATATGAAAATTTCAAATTCAATTAGAGTTAATTGATTAGGTCTTGAGAGAGAGTAATTAATACCTTAGGAAATTTAGGATCAAACACATAATTGGATCAACAATAGTTAAAGAAACAAAATAAGGAAAGAATAAGTCCTAAGTATTCAATCTTGATTAAAACCCTAAATTTATTTAGCAACTCATTGTTATTTGATTTATTTGCTTTTCTTTATTATTTGTTTCAATTTTTGTTAATTATTTTTATTCAAATCACATTTTGAATACCTTAGACAAAGTTAGGCTTAGATTTTTAACCTTGCATAATCCTTGTCGGCATGATAACCTTATATACTACAAGACACGATTAGTATACTTGCAGTGTATTGAGTATATATATATATACAATCTTCAACAACCTTATAAATGAAGCCATAATCTTCACAATGATCAAGCAATACACACACACACACACACACACACACACACACACACACATACACAAAGACACAAAGACGGCTTCTCATTTAAGTTAATAATCTTCAATAACCTTATCAACGAAGTCACAATCTTCACAATGATCAAGCAAGCATCCCAAAATTTATTATCTAGAATAATAGCACAAACTTCCTTTCCTTTTGCACTTTTTGGTAACTTGTGACTTGAAAAGTGTTTTCTTGTTACTAAATTTTGAAGTAGTTATTTATGTTCATAAACACTTTTCAAACTAATAAATGTAGTTGCAAATTTGGTGTTAGTATGACACATGTTCTTAACCTAATCTTCTTGCTTTCTTAACCAAGACAAAAAAGTGATATAATTATACACAAAAATTGTGATCTTAGATGCACGTGAAGCAAGATTAGAAATATGTTCCTTACCACCAATATCTTTTAAAATAAGATTTACACAATGAGCAGCGCATGTAGACCAATAAATATGCTCATACTTTGATTGTAATAGGTACCCAGCTGATACATATTTAACTTCATTATCTATAACAAATGCATAACATTCTTTGGTCCAACCCACTCGACGATTTCAAAAAATAATTCAAATAAAGAATTAACGCTTTTTTACTATTTAGAAGCATCAACAAACATGGTAAAAGTTTTTCCATTATTACAATAAACCAAGAAATTAATCAAGGTTCTTTGTCTTTCATCAATATGCACATCTACCATAATAGATCCTATTGATTCCCAACTAGACTTATATGTATCCATAATTAACTGACATTCCTTTTTTAAATCTTGAAGCAAGAGCACACGAATTTCATAATAAGAAGGTAACTTAAAGCCTGGACCTACCATTGTTGTAGCATCTATTGTTCCTTGAAAATATAGTGAATTTAAAGCATTTAAAGGAATACATCAATGATATAAGCATCTAGCTCCTGCTCTTTTACATCGCAAAATAGCATCCTTATCAACTGAAACACATTTTGGACTAGGTTGAGAACCAAGAGTATTTCTTGGAGGAAAAATAAGAATTTATGTCAATAGTAGCTTTCCTTTTTTCCTTTATCTAATACTTGTGATGCTTCATCATCTCTGAAAGTTATATCATGAGCCTCTTTATTTTTTTTTCTTCTTATTGCTATAAACAATTTCCAATCCTCTCATGTACATAAAATAGTACTTTTTTTGCAAGAAGCAATATTACTCTTAACACCAATAAGATATTCTTTCATTATATAAATTCCTCCCCCTTTAAATATTCTATCACAAAACATGTAATTATATTGGATATTCTCATCAGACGCTTAAGAAGAAGAAAACTAATTTCATGATGTATCTGACTTACCATGAGTAGAGGATGTTATATTCATCAAATTTTCTTTCACTAAGTACATATTCTCCATTATAATTTTAACCTAAAAGTATGAAAAAATAATTTACAATATATAACAAAATAGCCAAAAAATATTAAAGTATTTTTGGCTTTTTATATAATAAAGAATAATTGTGACATGAATATTTATAAAAGGATAAAATTTTCTATTTATATTAATTGTCTCCAAAAAAAATTATGAAAATTAATTTAGAAGTATCCCGCTATCATAAAAAAGTAATCAACAAATTAGAGGTTATACTAAACTTAATAGGTTATATTATAGCAAAAATAATGCCAATAAGTAAAATCAATTCACAAGTTATTATATGAGTAATTATATATTTATATTATTATTTTCTTTGACTTCATTTTTAAAAAAATAAAAATTATTGCAAATATAAAAGGAGTCAATATAACTTCTAGTAATATAAAGTTAAATTTAATTATGGCACAATTAAAGGAATTATAGTTCAAATATCTAAATAAGGTTTAAAGTAAATTATAAAAAATTAAAAGTGCAAAGGTGAAGTAATTAGATAGACAAAAACACTTGAAAAGCAATTATTTATTAAATTAAAAGTATGTCAAAAAACTTATTCCTTCACCCTTCTTTTCTTTAGTGTTGCCGTATAAACAAGAAACTTTAAAAGGCTATATTAAAATAATAATTCTTGATGAAGAAAGAGAATAATTATGTTTATTATAAAATTTCATTAACATATCCTATAAGACTATATCTCATTATCTCATTGAAACTAAGAAAAATAATACTTCGATGATAGCAAAAAGTAAGTGTAAGAATCAGTTAGCAAGATCACTTTACAAATTATACATATCTCATATACAATTTATCAAACATAATTTATTCGATAAATTGTATGTGAGATATGAATATAATTTATTTTTTCAAAAAAATTTATCAAACATAATTGATTAATTGCACAAAAGATCAATAGTGGAATGGTGAATGAAATCAAATCACACTCACTTATTAAACTTTGCTCCATCAATTACCAAACTCTTATAGGTTTACTCCACTTCAATTGGTCGAGTGTTATATTGTCCAAATATAGCAAGTGTAGTTTTTAGTTTTGGGATTTTAGATTAACAAATTGAATACTTCAACACAATATATACAACACAACTAACAAAATTAAATATTAAAATGAAATAAAGTTCAAACGCTAAAGAAAACTAATTAAGCAAGAATTACGAATAAAGAAGAAATCTCCTATTGTTGGTACTCTTATAGATGAAGTTATCAACTGTCTTATCCTTACAGCCAACCGCTTTGGTTGTAGTTTAGTGACAAATTATTTAAGGGCATTCTTCATCTTGTACATATTTAGATGTATATGATAAAGTCTATGGGATAATTGTATATTGCAAACGAAATTATAATAAGATTATAATTAAGAGATTCATATTGCATTTATATATTATTTCTAAATGTTCTTAGTCATTGTTCTATTAAAGTTGGACATTAATGGAACTTAAAAGGACTAGCACACTTTTTATTTTTCCTTATGAAGGAAGTAGTCGATCTTATAGGCTAAAATATAGAGATACTTAAACAAATGTGTGGATGTTTTCTAGAGATCAAGTTCACCGAACAGACCCAATATGAGAAATCTATTTGGAACATTACTTGTATGTCTATGGAATTCTCATTGTGATGATTGTATAAGTGATCCTTTG
>JAOTIZ010000004.1:21582155-21603279 GCA_027123425.1 Erythroxylum panamense
CTACCACAATTCAACCCCCCCTTCTTGTGTATCTTGATCATATTATTGTTCAATATATTAACGTGTGATTCACTTCATATATATGATATGTTATTCCTATCATGGCCTTTAGATTCATATGATTATGATTCACTCATCCAAATCATAGAAATTTAGTTAACTAGGACTCATTAATTTAAAATAAAACATATTAGAGTTAAAGACGTCTTGAGTTTGCTTAATAACTCTTGCAATAAATACAACTCTAGTTTTATTTAAATAATGGAGGCAACTATTACTTTCTTAACTTGTACTAAATATTCTAATGAGGTATTCAATTTTTGATGGTCTTGTCAAACACTCGTTACATATGAAACGTCATACATTTTAAATATGCAATTCCTCATGCAAATATAATAAAATTATAAGCACGAAATATTGTTTGATTATCTATACGATCTCCTTAATCTAAAATAATATTGTCAATTATTTAGATAATTAAATTAGATAAAACCATTACTTCCTATCTTCAATTGAAAACTTATCTTGACTCCTTTAACTAATTTAATCAAAAAATCAAAAAATTGAATTTCTTGTTTATTATAATTTAGGAAATTTTCTTTTTCAAAATTTTATAAGTGACACAACTAGAAAATATTCATAATCACATTAGGAATAACATTTCCTTAACTAAAAAATTATTTTCTAATTTCATATGGAAACAACTTTCAAAATTAAAAAATTTAAATTTAATCAAGAAAATCTATTTTATTATTTAGAGATTAATCTACCAATTAATTAGAAAAAATTATTTCAAAATTAGAAGCTATTTTATAAAATATCAAAGAAGGATCATTTTCTTAATTAATAAATAAAAACATTTTACAAATTTAATGAAGAAAATACCCTTTTCTAATTAATTTAAAACTTATTATTAAAGTTAATAAAGAAACAATTTCTAAATATAATCAGAATAAAAATCTTATAAATAATTTTAATTATGAAACAAGCTTTTTAATTACTTAAGGAAACAGTTTTCTTAACTTTAAAAGAGTCTAATTAATTACTAATTTCAATCTAATTGAAATTAATTTAATTTAATTTCTAGAATATAATTTCCTAAAATATTAATTAGGAATATATTTAATTTCTATTCTTAATCTAATTAAGAAAAATAATTTATCTAATATTAAAATTAAGATCTCGACTTAGTTAATATTAATCTTATTATATTAATTTATCAAGCATAATGTAATTATGAAACATAACCCTTTTTGCATTTGTTTGATTCAAATTATTGATTTGATAACTAATTTAATTTAATAAGTTAACTCTTGATAAATTAAACTAAATTCAAAATATATTCATAATAAAGTTAAGCATTTTGAAATAATTTGGAAATATTTTTCTAGATTTATTTGAAATTTAAAAAAATTTAATTTCAATTAAAATAATTTATTTTAAATTAGGACTTAAAACACATAAAATAAAAATAAAAAACAAATGGTGACTATATGGCATGTGCATTGAACTTTTCACTTTGGCATGTATTATGCACAAGCCAGATTAGAAAAATTATCAAATAATTTACTAGTAAGTTATGATCCTATTTAATTTAGTTAACCTTGATTTTGATCAATAAATCAACCAAATTAAATTAGCTAGATAGTATAATTACTAATCACATCTTATATAATTCTTAGATTAATTAGGTAATAACTCCTTGTTAAATATATCATGTGATATTTCTAATGAAGCCTCTAATTTTATATGATCATAAGTTTACTCTTCCAATCACATAGGTTCGTTAATTTAGGCTCGTTAATTTAGAATAAAATATGTTTATGTTAGATGTACCTACCTTAAGTTTATTCAACAAGCCAACTAATAAATAAAATTCTAATTTTATACTCAAATAATAGAAGGCAACGATCGCACTTAATACCTTTTTTTAAATAATTTTCTAGATTTATTAGGAATTTGAATTAATATAAACTTAACCTAATTTTTAATTTAACCAAAAATTGTTAAGGCTTTCTGAACAAAGAGAGGGTTAACATGCGCTACAAACTTTTTCCGTGAGGTGCGCGATCTGCATGTACGTCTATCAACATATTATGCACATGATGAACGCGACTCGCGCTTTGCATGTGCCCTTAAAACAAAATTTTAGAACGTTTTTAATTAATTATTAACATATTCTAAATTAGCCGTTCAAGATTGAATAAGAAAGAGAATAAAACTATAGGACTTGCTTCAATGTTCTCTTCATAAATAAAATAATAATATCATGAACCAACACAATTGGTGGAATTTTTTAAATCAAAAGTTAAACAATTGAAGTAGCCTATGATATCACTCTATGAAAATTAATAGAGAACATACCATTAGCACATTAATAGTCAAAAAATAAAAGAGTTAGATAAAAGCTTGATTATGATATCTTACTAAATTTTTTTTAATGTAGGAGTCAATCATAAAGAGCCAATCATAAATTGTTCAAATGTCCATTCTTTAATAGCATTAACAAAATAAAGAAAAAATGATTGATAGCAGTGCCAGCTCTCTTACTTTCCCTTTTAAGATGAAATATTAGGATTTACGAAATTTAATTAAAATATAATACTAAATTAATAACATCACTATTACGTCTTGTCATTTAAATTAATTTTTTTTCTCTTTAGTTATTTTATAGTGTAACTTATTAGGTTATTAATATATTAGCAATAATTATAATTTTAATTATAGTTCATAAATAAAATAAAATTTAAAACTCCTTTAATTTTTTTATTTATCTAATTAAATAATTTACAATTATATATTAAGATTAACATCTAACGATATGACCACTTAAATATTAAGAACGTCAATATTATAATTATACTTTACATAATTATAATGCATAATGTAATTCTTTCATTATTCAATATCATAATAAGCATGGAATTAGTGTGTATTTAAAGCCAATTATTAAGCAATGTATAATTGATCTTTAAAAACTCTTTTTTCAAATTTCAATTCACCGTAACCGAATAATCTTAAATCATTACTAATAAAGATTGATGGCACATTCTTTCAATTATTTTTGAGTGATGAATCATTCCATATAGTTTAAAGTTTAAACTAAATTCACATGCTACCAATTGAACTGCCTTAAGTAGAATAGCATCAATAAATGGAGGATTCATTGAAATTTAGGCATGCTCTTGACAAGTTTATCGAAGTTTCAAACCTGAAACAAATGAAAAATGGAATTAGATAAGAAACATGAAGAAGTAAGCTCTAAATTGAATTGTCATGTACATCTTACGAACATTTAATTGAATTGTCATGCATATATTACGAACAAAAATGCCATTTTGCTTAATAGTAAATTACATATTTCATTAAAACTCTATTTATTATCTAATAATACATAAATAAAATGATCAATCTCTTATATTTTTTTTATATAAAAAAGTTTAGTTTAGTTTTATTATTAATTTTCTCATTGTATCAAGATTGTGAATGTTGATTAACTTTTTACATGGTGAACTTAATTCTAATAAATTACTACTGATTAATTTTTCTTGTCTTATCAACCTACTAAACTTAGTATTAATACTAATTAACTTTTTTTTGTCATATCAATCTACTAGATTCTGTAAGTGCTAAGTATTTTTTTCTTATCTCATCCATCCGTTGGATTCAATGCTAGTGTTGAATAATAGTTACTATTAATAAAATATTTATAAATTCATATTGTTTACAAACATATCATATAAATATTAAAAAATAGTATAAATGATAAAAGAAATATTATTACATTATTATAAATTATATTCACAACAAAACAACAGATATGTTGAATTAATTTCACTAAAATACGATGCTTAATAGATCAATACATAAAATAACAAATAAATAATTCACCTATATATATATTAATCATCTTTTTTATTAATATTATCATACAATAAATAAAAATTTAAAGAAAGAATATGTTATCTTTGAATTTCATTAATATATCATTAATTATAAATAAAATATGATGAATTAATAAGTTCATATTTATTAACAAAATAAATTTATATTGCATGTTAAGTGTTTACTTATAATTTTTTATATAATTAGTGACATATAAATAAGATAAAGTAATAAAGTAATACAATTCCATCTATTGCTAGCAAAATTTCAATGTTTTAAAAACCTAACCAAAAGTTGAACTAACAAGATAAAAAGTTTAAAGTTTTAAAAATTTAATCGCTAAATATTGAATAAAATTAAAGAATTTAAAATATAATTAAAAAATTATTTTTATCTATAAATTTTTTTAAATTTAATTAAAAAAGAAATTGTTAAATAATATTTAATTCATTTTAATTTATAAAAACTTATTAATTTACAAAAATTAATCAATTACTTAAAAACTGGTCGATTTTTAATAACAAGAATTATTCAAGTAAATTAAACCAAAAAATTATAAACCAAATCGAAAAGTTAAATAGTTTAAGATTTTTATAGTTATACAGTCAAATCAATTAAATTTTTTAATCATAATAAAAATCAATCAAGCTAGTTATCATAAATGCGAATAATAATTAGAAATTGGAAATTTATCTTTTTATGTAATAAATAGAAATCTGATTAAAGACTGAACTATTATCATATTAAACAAGGTCATGTATCAATTTATAAAGAATCTTTGCATGCTACCGGCCTAAGGAAGCCTTAGTCTTACATTCTCATTACACAGATTAACTAATCCACGTACTCATCTAACTCAATCTACTCTAAGCATACAAATTACATTAATCTTTCTTTCTAAAGAGAATATCTATGAAATGATCTGAAAGATATTCAGAGGAACATCTAAGACCCTTTGTACATGGAGACTTCAATACCATTGCCTATTCGATTGAATCAACGTCCAATGTCAGTCTAAAACACTGTAATGATGGCTTAAAGAACTGCATGCATCAAACATATATCACTACTTTTAAGATATGATGGCAATTATTTTACCTGGTCTAACAAATAAACAAGCAAAAAGATGATTAGAAGGAAGCTTTACAATGCCCTCATTAACTCCTCCCATATATTGGCCTATCCTTTTGGCAAAGCTCACTTCAACAAATCCTTATGGTCTAATCATTCTCCAATAGAAGTCAATTTATCTACAAATTTGGTAAGTAAAAGAACCCCTTTCATATTCAATAATTATTTAGCAGGCTCTGAAGGACTTGAGAAAGCAATCTATCAAAGTCTGAGGGCTAACATTATGGGTTACAAAAATTTCATTTGTTTAAGGAAACTTTTAAGCAACCAAGGAAGAACTAAAAGAGCTCAGAAGAAGTTTGAATGACACTCAAAGGGACGTTAAAAGCACCAGAGAACCCCTTTAACAAGCTCAGGACAGCCTCTATGCCAGCACCAAAGATACCTTTCGCAAGTAGCTAAGAAACATACATTAACCTCTTTCATAAATGCCTTAGAGGTCTATAACTTCCATAAAGTAGAAATCCATGGTGCCTTGGCTTAAATATGGCGACAAGAACTTTAGCTATTTTTTCAAAGCTTTGCTCAACAAAAGAAACACCAAAATCATGAACCTTACAGGTCATAAAGGGCTTCAAACATCAGACCACTCTGAGATGAAGACTACAACGTTCAACTACTTCAAGGAGTCATTAGGAAATTGCTCTAACAGGGTTTTTTTTAAATCTCTTTGCAGGAAATCCAGAAATTCAACTCAAACTCCATCAACCAAGACTTCCCTTACTAGGCCATTCACTAGAGAGGATATCTGTCAGGGTCTTTTCAGTATGAAACCTAACAAAGCACTTGGACTAGATGGGCTCAATGCTTTATATTTTTAGAAGTCTTTGGAACCTAGTAAGGAACTTAGTTTTTGATGTAGTCTATATGTTTGTGGAGCAAACTCTAAATCAATTTCAAATCTAATGTCCTCCCGAACTTTGTTTACAAATATGTTGTGTCTAGCTATTAAGAAAACAAAAGTAGCTTATTTGTCTCAATAGATAGAGCTAATCAAGCAGTACATCTATCGAATTACACATGACTCAAGATGCAACAACCCTCTCTAAAATACCTTAAGAGTACCTATGGCAACCAAAATTATTTCCTATAAAGATTGTCTTAGATCTGATACACAAAAGAATAAGCAGTTGCTTAAATAATTCACTTTCATATCCTGGAAGACTTCAACTAATAACATCTATTCTCAACAATCTTGATGTGTTCTAAAGACACAAACTTCCTACCAATCAGCTCATCCAATACTATAGAAAAGATCTTCAAGGACTTTCTATAGTCAGGGAAAGTCTCTTCCATAGTACAAGCTAAGGTTACATGGGCTAAGGTCTGTCAATTAGAGGCAGATGGACAACTAAGCATTGTTCCCATAAAAGCCACGAACAAAATGCTTTTGGCTAAGAGAATTTGGAAGTTATTCACTAATTAAGAGTCCTTTTAGGTTTAATTTCCAGATATACATTTCTTAAGGCAACAACTTCCGCACAATTGAACCTAGGTCAGATATCTCCTGGATATTCCTCCAAATCGTCAAGCTGAGAAGCACTACTTGCAATAAAATTGGGTGCATAACTGGGACTGGTAATTCAAAATGATTTTGGTTTTAACAATTGGCATAATGCAAGCTTCCAAGCTACTAAAACAACAAGTATATTTGCCTGAAAATGCTGCAGTCAAAGTGATCATCCAAGGAAACAATTGGAGCTGTAACTTAAAAGGCCTCTCTACCTACATGAACAACCAGGCAATGTACAACCCTAATTCAAGATTGGAAGACTCGATTATATGGCATAGACACAAAACTAGTGCGTTCATAAATAGACTATATATGAACTATTCTCTAGTAACTACTAGAGAGTGGCATAGGCTAAACTTACTTGGTTCATATGCAATCTCCCTAAAATCTCTTTTGTATTATTGCTAGCTATATACCAAAAACTAAATGCTCTGGACAAATTAAAATGTAACATCTCTTATAACTAACTATGCAGACTATGCAACCAAGAGAGAACCTGAATTACCTCCTATTCAACAGCTCTTTCTCTCAGCAAGTCTGGAAAAAAAATCAACTTTTGTACAGCAAATTTTGTAAGGTGTTTCATTGGTAGAGAATAGTTGAATGGGCCTCAAAAGTTTCCTATAATAACAAAGATAATGATATCATATTCAAACTTTCTTTCAATTGCATCATACATACAAATTTGAAAAGAAAGAAACTTAAGGATACTTGGAAATGAAACAAGAGATCTACAAACATTGAACATCACAATCTCATAGATAAGACAAAGTATCATATCACAACCATAAGATTCTCTCATCACACTATTCCATAAGTGGAGCTTACTTTTGTCCCAACCCTCACCAAGCTGTCAGTAGCCTTGGACCTCAATTACTATAGTATTCCCTTGGTTCCACACTTTGGTTATGGTGCTTTTATAGCATTCTTTTTTACCGTCCAAAAAAATAAAATTTTAATTTTTTGATAAAAACATATTCATATTACATTATTATATCATAATAAAACTTAAAATTCCATTACTACATTGCTTTGGATAAAAGAACTAAAAATCAACACAATGTAATAAAGAAAGTTATGTAATAACTAAACATTACCATAGAGAGTTATTGATAACTTTCGAAACAAAAGAACTTAAATAAAGAAAAGATCAAACTACAAAGAGTTCCAATAAATTTAATCGTATATTTTAAACATAATTAATAATATATAAATATAATAAATTAATATATCAATCTACGACGCATACCATTGATGTGATTTACTAATTTCTAACCATCCCCCTAAGATGATACCATCTATCATCCATATGAAATGCTATTTGTCTACAATTTTAAACATTAGCTAGAGATGATATTCACTTTACAAATACACTAAAATTACAATTTTTGCAAAATATAAAGGATTCCCACAAAGTATTTAAAACACGAGAGATTTGATAAAAACAATGAAACTACTTTGTCCTTTACCGAAAATAAATTGATATAAGGAATGCAGACTATCCATTACATATATATACAAATATGGATGCATAAACTTCCATAAAAAATCCAATAATTGATGGATGTGATTAAAAATGGCAAATGAAAGCCTAAGAAAAGGTGAAGATTTACAAGATTTAGGTTAAAAATTATAGTGAAATGGGAATTTTATGGAACATGAGTAAGTGATGAGAGCAAGGAGAAAGGAGCTTGTGGAAGTAATTTCATTAAGTTGGAGCAGTTTCATTAGCACACATAATAATTCTCATAATTCCGCTATCTTTTGGTGCCACTCCAAAGACAAGTTAAAGACTTTCGGTAGCTGAACTTCTAACCCTTTTTTGATTTTTCTGTTGTTCCTTCCATAAAATGCCTAACATTAAACAACAAAATCTGAAAACAAAAAGGAACCTGTTCATGTCTTATGCCTCCCAACAAATTTCGCCAGCATTCAAGATGGAAAATACTCCAAACTGATTCAGAAGTACAGTAACTCAAGGACTGCAAAGGTTCTTAAGATCCTCCTCTTTTGCATACCAGCTTGGGATAATTTTTGATATGTGGGGATAAAGGTCCTTATATGAGTTTCTAATTGTACCTTCAGCAACTCCAGTAGCCAGTGAGATATCTGCGGCATCCACACCACAATCATCAACCCAACAACTCATTTATGCAATGCAACTTTGCAGCTAAGTATAACATTTAAAATAATGAAGCAATTTTCATGTTCCAAATACAAAATTACAAGCGTCCTTAGATTTCATGTCAGTTCTCATATAAAAGACGTTAGCCTAACATTTATGAAAACAAAAACATAAAAAACTCAATCTTCACCCCACAAACAAATATATAAGTCAAATCACAATGTATAAATACGAAAATTGGCTCCATGTGTAACTAGAATATGTTGAATTAAGTGATTTTTGGTTTCTCATATGGACAGTCGTGAGAGGTGTTGTCGAGGCTTAGGTTGGGCAATTGTGCTATAAGAGGATTTTGCAGTCATTTGTAGGCGGTTAAAGCATACATGAAAGAGTTGGAACATCAGCCACGCACTTCTTTTTTTGAGGAACTGATACGAAAATATGTACTTGAAGTAGATGACCGTTAAGACCGTTAGTATGTCAATTGGAGGGTGTTATGAGTACCAATAAATAACAGTCCCCCCCACGGCTATTGTACATTTTTTGGCAATTAATGAGAATCCTATTGCATTTCTCTTTCTCTCTACTCTAGCAATTCTCTCCATTCCTCTCTGTTCTTCTATTCCCCTCTCTTTTCCTTTGTTTCTCTCTCCGTCTCTCTTTTCTCTTCTCTTTTCTTCATCTTTTCCTCTTTTCCCTTTCATCTACCACTATCGGTAACAGTGATATTAGAGCATTATGCTCCTCGGACCGATGGTAGAGACGCGTGCCCAGACTTCTGTTCGTGATCTTGATGAGCGCATAAGGACGCTAGAGTGAGGATTCCAGCAATTAGCGGCCTTGTCTGACGCGTTGCAGAGGATGTCTATATAGTTGACAGGCTTCATATGGGCCCAAGAAGAGTCTGTCAATGATGGCGAGGGGGGCCCAGCCAAGATAGAGGCCAGAGTCGCATCAAAAGGGAACAAGATCGAGGCTGGAACCAAGGTGCAACGTAATGCCCAACAATAGCGTCCAGAAACCCACAACTACCAGCGCCCCACCTGTTTCACAAAGATGGAGTTCCCAAGATTCCAAAGAAGTGACGTTCTTGGGTGGATTTTGAAAAGTGAGAGGTACTTTTGTGGTTAAAGATATGTATATCTTATAATATTATGATCTGATCATAATCAGATCATTTAGATTATATAGCAGTATCTTATAGAGATATAGTATCCTAGGATTATATTTCCATATCTGTATAGATTTTCTACCTTATTTTGTAAACCCTATTCGTGTATATATATACTGCAGTCTCTAATAAAGATATATAGAGCAAATAAGCTCTGATTCACATGGTATCAGAGCCACGTGATACCATGTGAATCAGAGCTTTTCTTGGCTTAACAAGAATGGCCTGAACCTACAACAGTGAAGCACTGAGAGCTTTTCTTGGCTTAACAAGGTATTATAGAAGGTTTATTCGTAACTATGGTGAGAGTGCCAAGCCTTTGACAATGTTGTTGAGGAAGAATGGGTTTGTATAGGATGATGCTACAGCTAAAGCCTTTCCGAAGTTAGAAGAGGTGTTGTTGACAGCCTCGATTCTTGCATTGCCAGATTTTAGCAAGGTTTTTGTCTTAGAAACAGATGCGTATGGGTCTGGAATTGGGACTGTGCATATGCAATTGGGTCAACCCTTAGCTTTTTGTAGCAAGCCTAGGCTCCTAAGCATTTGAGTCTTTCCATTTATGAGAAGGAACTGATGGCAGTAGTGCAAGCTGTAGAACATTGCATCAACATTTAGAAGGGAGGAAATTTATAATCCGCACAGATCAGCAGAGTCTTAAAATTTTGTTAGATCAAAAATTAAAGACTTCGTTTCAGATGTATTGGGTAGCAGGACTCATGGGTTATGACTATGAGATACACTATAAGAAGGGCAACAACAACATTTTTGCAGATGCTCTCTCACGAGTGCAAGGGGCTAAGTTATTGCAGATAACTTTTGACACAACTTCTTCTAACTTGTTAAAGTTTATTCAAGAGAGGTGGGTGAAGGATGTTGATTTGAGGGCACTTATTTCCCATTTACAATAGCAAGGTGGAGTTGTGGGGAAATACTAATGGGATGGTAGATTTTTAAGAAGAAATGGTAAGCTGGTGGTGGTAACAGTGTTGAGTTGAAACGAAAGTTGCTAGATTGGATGCATACTAGCCCTCAAGGAGGACATTCTGGGGTGCAACCCACATATCAATACATGAGGAAGCTCTTTTGGTGGAAAAAGAAGATACATGATATTAAAGATTACATCAAAGGTTATGATACATGTGCCCGGTATAAGTATGAAACCATTGCTACACCTGGATTATTACAGCCATTACCAATACCTAGTAGAGTTTGGGAAAGTATTATAATGGAATTCATTGAAGGGCTTCCCAAATATGGAGGAAAAGACACTATATGGGTTGTTATTGACAGAATGAGTAAATATGCTCATTTCTTATCTCTTTCTCACCCCTATACAGCCTTTATGCTTGCACAAAACTTCCTAGATCACATCTACGGGTTACATGGTGCTCCCGCAAAAGTAATAAGTGACAAAGACCCAATCTTTGTCAATAACTTTTGGAAGGAGTTTCTGCATATTTTCGGTATTGAACAAAAGCTATTTTTTGCTTATCATCCCCAAACAGATGATCAATCCGAGGTTCTAATTTCTAAATCATTGCCCAGAGACCTACTTGACATGCAAGTGTTGGGAAAATCCCAAGGAATGGAGTTAGTGGCTGCCTACAGTTGAGTGGTGGTATAATACCTCATTTCATACAGCAACTCAACCTACTACATATGAGCTACTGTATGGACAAAAAACTCAACTGCATATTCCCTATCTCCCTAGAGATTCTGTTCTAGAAGCTGTAGACAGGAGTTTTATTGCTAGAGAACACATGCTTGCTGTAAAACACCATTTGCATAGAGCAATGAACAAAATGAAGCAAAAAGCTAACGTGAAGAGGACTGATTGCGATTTTGAAGTGGGGTAGTGGGTCTTTTTAAAATTGCAGCCCTATAGATAGATTTCGGCAACTAGTAGGAGCTCACAAAAGCTGACTCCAAGGTATTTTGGATTCTACCAAGTATTGAAAAGTGTGGGGGCAGTTGCTTATAGGTTGGAACTACCTCCAAATTCAAGGATACATCCTACATTCCATGTCTCTTTACTGAAGATATGTCCTGATCCTTCAGCCTAGACATCCTCCTATGGATTGGCCTACAACTCCTGAAAGTCATATTCCCCAGAAGATTTTGAAATAAAAGGATGGGTAGGGGAAGGGGCGAATAATCACAGAAATATTGGTGCAATGGAGAGGGTTTCTAGATGAAGAGGCCTCATAGGTTCCACTAATTCATTTCCAGCGGCAATTTCCTCAGTTTTCTGTCTCAAACCCTTGAGGGCAAGGGTTCTTAGGGGAGGTGCAGGGGGTATTGACAAGAAAATATGTACTTGTAGATGGCCATCAAGATCTTTAGTCAGTCGGAGGGTGTTATAAATACCTATAAATAACAATGTCCCACCCCCACACAAACCCCATGCGCACACTCGGCTATTGTACATTTTTTGGCAATTAATGAGAATCCTATTGCATTTCTCTTTTTCTCTACTCTCCCAATTCTCTCCATTACTCTTTGTTCTTCTTTTATTCCCCTCTCTTTCCCTCTATTTCTCTCCCTCCCTCTCTTCTCTTTTCTTCTTCTTTTCCCTTTCATCTACCACTATCGGTGACAGGAACATACAGGCCATTGACCTTTATGAGATAAAATTCATGTTGATGCATAGAACTAGCAACACAGAAACTATAACCAAAATGCTTAGAATTAGTATTCTCAAGAATAATAGACAAATCTTTATAAAACTCAGGGTTAACACTGTGGGTTAATAACATTGTAGTAGTGAGGTCAACTTCAAGTGCCCCTTGCAAAATTGCAACCTGAGAGTGGCCACAAAAAAATTGCCAGGATTTTTCAGTAAAATTTTCTTGTTCTCTTATTAGGATCCAATCAGAAAGAATCTTTGGCTGAAATCTGCAATTTGGTAGTGCATCTAAATAAAACCATTATGATATTATTTTCAAAAGTTATTTTCATTCCCAAAGAGAATGAACTAACTTCGTCAATCAACATAATATAAGATCAACAAACCTCGTAGGAGCTTCTTGTCATCTGAAAGTTGAGTTGTAATATAGATCACCGCTGCGGCAATTGAGATAGGGCTCCTCCTACAAATTTATAACCAACTAAAAAAAATTTAAAATATCCAAAGAACAATAAAAACACTATACAAGTTACTCATCTTTGTACGTGCATCAACAGTGTCAGAAACAAGGATTGGATTTGGAGCCATATACAATAATTTTAAAGGGTAGCAGAAATTACTGTAGTACTCATTAAACCCCCAAGGAAAACGAGCATAGCAAGAAGTTGAACAAATGGTAAAACAATAAAATCTATTTAGAATTTTATGTTTTTCATTCTTCTAAATTATCTCCAGTCAAAACCCTATATAATTCTTTGCATGCCGATCTAGACAACCATCAATGAATGCCTTTTCTAGGCTTTACACTAAGCTCCAGGTCATCTCAAGCACAAACAAATGTGAAAACCATTAACCTCTAGCTGGAAGTTCATATAATCCACTTCTCACCTTCAACGTCCACATCATTTCTGCACATCTAGCAAAGTTCATTCTAGACAATATAATTACTCTCAACCAGACTTTATGGGAAAGGGAAAACGAGCCTGTCCTCAACAATATGTTAAAAAAGCTGCAACAAACAAGTAATGTGGTACAGTGTATAAGGAAAAGTCGTATATACCTTATATCAAACTCTTCTGACTTCTGGACAGCTTCTTGGGCAGCTTTAACTGCCTGATTATTCATCCCAAGATTGGAACAGAATCGCCTCTACATATGAGTTTGGTCAAACATCAATAATAACAAGGTGCACTAATTCATACACATTTCCCTCAATAAACATTCACTTGAAATGGATAAGAACACTATGAGTAACTCAAGTATAAGGATACATGGAAACAAAAAGAAAAGACACACCCACCATAAAATCCCCAGCATGTATTGTTCCCATCTCAACAGACTGACCAGTTTCCAATCCAATTTGTTTAACTATGTATTCTCTTGCTCGGCCAATTTCCTTCTTGGTGGCTCCATTGGCGACAGAGCAAATTTCTAGTTGAAACCACAGGTTCAGGAAGCTCAAACACAAAGGCAAACATACATCATGAAGCATCCAGATGTTAAAAAATCTTAGGTTGTACCCTTAACAGTGCGTGGTTTATCCTCTTGTCGACAAGCAATATAGAGGCATGCAGCCAATAAAGCATCCTGATTTCTTCCTCTACTAGACTTCTGATCTTCCACCTTCTTATATATCTCATTAGCCCGGTCCTTCAATTATGTAAAATAAATTATTAAGGAAAAACATCATTACAAGAAGTAATATGGCATGAAAATGCGGCTAACCAAGAGAATGAATAAACAAAGAAAGTTTCAAAAGTTATAATATCAAACAAAATGATTTTTTCAGCTTAATTTTGTTTTACATTTCTATCCAACCTCAAGAGGGAGAATAAACACCATTTTGAATTTTTTTAATTAAATAAATAACCAACTTATAGGACCATACCGAAGCAAAATGTTTCCCTATCTCCAAACAAACCCAAACTCCATTTTCTTGCCATGAAAAAACATACAAAAAAGGAATGGACTTCGTCCACAAGCAGCATAAATGATTATCACGATCACTCAAATTATTCCGTAACCACCTCAAATTGGGCGTTGAAAGTTTTCCAATTTTAAAGTACATTCTTACTTGAACAATTTGACCAACACTGCTTCTGTATCTGATACATTCCAGCGAATTCATTCAATTTTGTAAACTCATTGGCAAACAATTTCGGTATATCCTTCCTATGCAATCTACAAATAATTGGTACTTGGAAGGTGATCACAAATAAAGATTAAACAGCCATCAAGGATCAGAAAGAACCGTTATTTTGCAATACAGAATTAAGCTGGTAGCATAATAACATTAATTGCAATTATGAAATAACAGTATATTCATACCAGAAGCAGTCTAAAAATAGAAGCAGATAGATTGTTTATTAGTGTATGATCTTTTCCAGTTAAAACTAATAAAGACTTCAGAAATCATCAAATAAACATTGAATAGAAAGAGGCATACCTTGATAGTTGCGACAAGGCCTAGTCTGCAACAAAAAATTCACAAAATTAGTGATGTATATTAAAAAGGTGTGTTATTACTTTAATTTTCTACCAACTGATCAATTAGAAATTTCGATCACAAATACAGAAGGTGCTTAGGTACTTGATGAAATGAAGAGTTTGACAATGGCAGATGATCAAAGCATTAAAGATGAAGAAAACCATAAGAAGATTCATTGGCAAATCCTAAAGCTGAAACAGCTGAACTACAAGTTAAAACACTTAGACAGTAGACTGAAACACCTGAACAATAAATCAAAACACAAAAACAAGAAGCTGAAACAACACGACAGTAAGTCAAAATAATAGAACAGGGAGACGAAAATATTGACTAGCAACTAATAAGGGTTCAAGAGCTTGTTGGCTTAGAACTATATCTAACTAGGTTTGCGCAGATCCTATCAGAGTAGGTGAAGAAGGAAAGAAGAATTGAATGAAGATGAAAAATTAAAATACCATATCAATAAATGAGGAGTTGTGACAGCCTTCTCAAAATCAAAATTCAGCAATGATGACCAAGTTAATGCCTTTGACTACAAAGAAACAACAGTACTTATGTCCTTGATGCCTATGTGGTAAAGAAGCCATGTGGCTTCATTACATAACCAGCTCATTATCTAGCAAACTTTACCTCAAATGGCTAGTATGTTGAGTTAAGTTCAAAAGATGGTAAACTGCATGTTTGGAGTAGCAACATAAGGAATGATGTGGCATATTGGAACAACTACATATAAATTATATACTCTTTGAAGCGAGGGCAGCAGGAAAAAAGAAAATGCTTGACAACATTTAGTCATTGGTGTCGACCCTCTTCAAGCCATGCTGAATAATGGAGAATAAAAACAAAATTATTAGTTTAGTTTTCCCTCTTAAAAAATAATCTAACATATATGTAATCAACCTCTCAATGAAAAGAAAAGTCTAAATTTTTCCTACAAATTTCAAGTTTTCAGCTAGAAAGTGAAATGCTTTCTTTTAATAGTGATTCTTAGATCCTAGAAGTGATTCCTAATTTTCAACCTAAGAGCGATTCATAGAACTACCCCTTTGTTTGCTTCCTTCACTAAAATTCCAGCAATTCCAACCCTTTCAACAACTCAAGCCTAAAATTCCAGAAATTCCAAACCTTTCAGCAACCTAAACTGAAATTCTAGACTTGAACTCAAATTCCAGTAGCCCAATTTTATAAGTTCTGTGAATTCTGGCCACTAGTTTGGCATATCTTCCATTCCTGCTACATCAGTTAGCACGAAAATTGTCCAACAGAATAATTCGCATTCATTGTGCATCAGAAACCTTAGTATTGAACAACATGACCATCATGCATTATCAAATTCCAAGAGTTTACGGATTATGGTAATCTTAACTTATGCACTTACTATCATATGGCACATTAGATGTATGAAAGAAACAAATTGTAATAACCATGCATAAAACTTTTTCACCAGAGGTACTAATTGAACTAATAGTTGCCCTAAAGACAAGAAAATCAACTTATTCTAAGTGCACCACAATTGGCAGATGCAAGAGGATCTGACAGGAACTTACCAACTCTGTTTCAATTTAATTCAATGGGGAAAACAGATTTAGCCAAAGCCATTGTGTTGACAAAATTAGAAAGCAAAGAAAATTTAAAAAGAATTCTCAACATATCCTAGCACAAAAGGATGGAGTTTCCAAAATTGAGACTTCTTCATTCATTGACCATACAAAAAACAACATAAGAAAGAAAAAAAACCAACCAAATCCGTCGAACAGAAAGAATAATTTCAATTGAGTAAATTCGTCCAAATGTGTTCCCTCGAATCTCCTCAATCCCATATCTCAAATATTTTCAAATTTACAAAATCACCAAATCCAGAATTGTCCTTTCCGACTTAATCAGTAACCAAATAACAACCAATCTCTCTATGCCCAAAAGAAAAAAAATCAACAAAGTATCAGAAAGGGCGATCAAGCAAATCAATAAAAGCCCATACGACGAAAAGCATAAACTACTACCTATCAGACATTGTAGCGATAGTTTTAAAAGCCAAAATCAACCCTCGATCAGGATTCGAGCCACGATTCTGCCAGCGACTCAAAGAAGAGGAAAGGAACTCTCCAGATGCACCGTTGGGCTTGGCGATAACGGTGGCTAGGCCACCGTCAGCAAGGAGAGGGTTGGTAGGACCACCAACACGAACAGGATCGTTATCGCCACTCTCGTTAGCGAAAATTCTCCACTCAGATCTCTCATCGATTGAATGTGATTCCAATACCAACCCACACTCCGAACACACCGTGTCGCCAGCCGAGTGGTCGAAAACCACCTCCGTTTGCCGCTTGCAGTCTGAGCAATACGCATCCGACATCGCCAAAACCAGAAATTACGATAAAGCTCGATGACTTTTACTATGTGGACATGAACAAAGATTGTTACTTTCTTTCCAATTTTTGTCGTACAAATTTTCTGTAAATTTTATTTGATAATCGATTTTGTTCTCCTCTCCTCTTCACTTCTGTGCTGTGAATTTAAACACCTTCTCTATTGTATATAGTTATGTATGTGGGGCTTTATGTTTCTTTTGGTTGCTTGCAAGAGAATTCATACTACAAAGTAAGAGAGAAGATAGTGAAATCAGGACTACCAGCCTTTTTAATCCTACCACCCTTTGGGTTTTCTTAAACTGAGTACTATAATGTTTACCTTTGTTTCCCAGATCAATTCATTTTATTAAGTACAGCAAAAATTTAAATCTTGAAATAATGTCTTATTCTCATATAGTAAATCAAAAATCCACTTAATTTAAGATTTATTTTTCAAATAGTTTGATGAAATAGTTCATTTTCCCAATCTTAACTAGAAAGTAGAAAACAAGGGAAATATCCTTCTTATTAATATTATCCCATAATTGATACAAGTTTTTTTAGATAAAATTGTATTTTAAATTTTATTAAAATATTAATTAAATATTCAACTTTTAATTTATACAAAGAATTTTTTTTAACGAAGAAACTCATAGCCGCTATTTTTTTGATGTACACTAGGTAAACCTCCGGATTATCACAATAGCCTGCAAATTAGGCCAACTAGGGACTCCACACTAGACAAGTCATGCATAATAGGCTCGATTGAGAAAGCGTAGGTAGGAGGATTTGAACATAGGACCTTTTGACCTCATGTCCTCTCACTCTACCAACTTGACCACCCCTAGGGGCCTATATAAAGAAGATGCACAAACCGCACTTATAGAATATGTAGTAGATCCAGTTGATACATTAGAGACCCATGATGAGCATTTACACGAGGGCTCGTAACCTGCGAGTAAGGGAAAGAATCAGAAGAGAATGAAGAAATAGAAGTAACACCTACTGATGATGATGATCAAAGCTAGGATCTTCCAAACATCTGGGTAGAAAAGGAGTCGGGCGTGCAACCATCTCCATTTGCAAACAAAAGATCATACAGGAAAAGGAGAAAACCAAAAGGAGTGGATGCTTAATCTCTTACCTCTTGCTATGTTTTTTTGAACATAAGGGCATCAATGAATCTAAAAAAAAAGCGGGTTGTTAAGGATCTAGTTTTGGAAAGAAAAAAAAAACCTATTTTGAGGGCACTACTTGAGACTAGAATAAAAGCTCACAACTTTTAGGAAGCTATGAAGTTCTTAGGAAGGGAATGGGCTTTTAGCTCAAACCATGAGCATCATTATAATGGTCACATAGTTTTTGCATTTAGAAAGAAAAAATAATGTAGATTGTTGTCTATATAAGCTCAGACTAATTTGTTCATCTCTTCTGAAAATTGGAGAATTCAAACCTAACCTTTGACATTATCATTATCTACGCCTCTAACTTTGAATTCCAAAAAGTCAAATTGTGGGAGGATCTTCTTAACATCAATTACTTAATTTGCTAGCCTTAGATTCTAGCTGGAGACTTCAACTGTGTACTACATTCTTTAGAGGAACAAAGAGAAAGAAGTGAACTTCTCTAGTCTTGGCAAAAAGCTTGATAATGTTGTAGCCAAGTTAGAAGTTACATATCGAAAATACCTAGGAAATCTATTTACTTAGAGTAAAAAACAAATGGACCTTCATAAGGAAAAAGCTTGATAGAATTCTAGTGAACCAAAGATGGTTAAGAGAGCTACCTAACTCTTATGTTATGTTTAGACCCCAATGTGTAATGATCATTCTTAAATAGAAGTCCAATTCCACACAATGCCCCTTTCATATTTGTCAATTTTCTATCCACTAAGGAAGGTTTTTTTGAGCTTCTAAGTGAAGTATGGGACAACTAGACTCCTGAATGCAAATCTTATCAATTTATGAGAAAACTTCAAATCTTAAGAAATAGATTAAAGTCTTTTATGAAGTTTGGTAGACATGATAATTTAATCTAGTTACAATCAGCCAAGATTGAGCTTAAAAATGCTCAAGAAGCTTGCTATCTCTGCCTCAACAACCCTGACTTAAAAGTTGTGGAAATGAAATGTCTAGAAAAGTATAACTGATCTCTCCTTGAGCACAATTCTCTCTTTTTTGCAAAAGGCAAGAGTCACTTGGCTTAAAGAAGGTGACTCCACACTAAGTTCTTTCACAACTATGCCTTGGCAAGAAGAAACAACAAAAGAATTCCTCTGATTTCTCTCTCTTATCTGAAAATTCCTCTGACTTTGCTCTTCTAAATGGAACTTGCTACCCTTCTTCTTTTTCCATTTTTGGCAAATTCTAACTAAAGTGTTCGTTGAGTTCTCGTTTCTGGTTGCTCCAACATTGTTAGCTGAGGTTTCCAGCTCCATGGAGGGCTTTATAAAGGCCAAGTGTGATTTGTTGGAGGGAGGGGTCTTCATTGTCTCTCAAGGATTTCCCTTTACTATCACGACAAATGCTCACCAAAGGCGATTATGGAAATAGGGAAAAACAACCAAAAGGAGGACCTAAAAAGTCACTAGTGTCAACTCATTATGTTTGTGCTTGGCAAAACAAACTCAACCTTCAGTAACAAAAGCTATACCTTAAGCATTACTTACAGGTTATGAAGGATGGCATGGTTTACCCACCCATCGAGCTCCTCAAAGTAGGTGAGAAAGTTAGTCCTTAGCTTTGGTTGGTTTATTTTGGAGAAAACAACCAGCATTCCCAATCATTAATGCTTAGGCTAGTGCTACATGGGGAAAAAAGGGGTTGGAGAAATTGTTGCTAATGGAAGATGGAACTATATTGCTTAAGTTTTCAGTAGATAGTAATGTTAGTGAGATCATTGAATTGAGACCATGGTACATTAGGGGTTAACCGATGTTTATATAAAGATAGAAGTTGGGGATTGATTTTAACAGAGGTGGTATTAAAGCATTTCCCATGTGGGTTCAATTCCATAACTTACCTCTTGAGTTAAGGACAGTGGAAGGTTTAAGTTTTTTAGCCAGCTCCTTAGGTCGGTTATTGTGTATGGATACATAAACATCCAATATGGAAAGAATTAGTTATGCTAAAATTTGTATGCAAATAAAAAGAAATGCAGTACTGCTTAAAAGTCTATCTTTGATGAAATTAGGAAAAGCAAGAGAGTTGGTCCATGATATGTGCTTAAATGTTGATACATTTATTCTATTACATTTAGTGATTAATGCCTTAAAATGCTTAGGATACCCATTTTAGCTCATATTTGATTTTAGGTACATTTCATAAACGAAAGAGCTAAAGTGACCTGAAAGTATACTCATTGAGCCATCTTCTTAATTTTCATACTTTATTGTCTTCATGGAGCAAGAAGAAGAAGAAGAAGATTGAAAGAAAAAAAAAGAGAAGATAGAGCATAAAAGTGGAGAATGATGTATGGTGGCTCACGACGAAACTAATAAAATGTCACAGTGGTGAGTAGTCTCACAGTTGTGACATGAATTGCATAGGCGTGAGATACTCTCATGCCCATGCAAGATGTCTCACAGGTGTGAGACATCACTCACCAACGTGAATTTCACGCAAACTGTCCCATTTAACCTAATTGTCCCATTTAACCTAGCTGTCCCATTTAACCTATAAGAAAACATGTTATATGACAGCATGAAGGGGGAAGAACTGTAGCGCCCCCTCACCGTAGGGTACACATCAGGACGGCCGAGGGTCGCTCCGACACGTATCCCACGATAAAGGTGCACTACCAGAAAATTCCGCTAATAATCCATATGGCATCGCAGTA
>JAOTIZ010000004.1:21623746-21639889 GCA_027123425.1 Erythroxylum panamense
CAGTTCCATTGTTTGGATTAGTTATTTGATTGTTTCAAATCAATAGAGCCTGGAACTACCCATCACTGCATACACTCTATCAATCAACAGAAACACATATAAATCCATTGTTTAACTAAATTGTCCCTATACCTCTGATCATAAGTTATTGTAATGGAAGATATCAATTTGTATACCAATAGCCAATTCCAGCAAAGCAGCCCCAGTAGAAATATACAAAAAGATCAAGTTTGAGATTTTTAACTGCAAAAATTGGCAGTTCCATTGTTTGGATTAGTTATTTGATTGTTTCAAATCAATAGAGCCTGGAACTACCCATCACTGCATACACTCCAAAATAAAAGCATTTACAGCTAAAAGTTGGACAAGGAAATAAACAGACAAACATGTCTGCATTTTAGTAACTCCTGAGAGGAAAATATCAATCAGCAAACTTCTTCTACAGTAGATTCCACTTACAATTGAGAGCCAAAAAATAGATGATTCCTCTCTATTATGATCACATAATAGCAAAGTTAGTTCATAGCCAGAGACCATGAAACAAAATGAACTCTATCTTACGGCAAGCATCTGAAAACAAAATCGGAATACCATTCTATACATTTTTACAATAGACTACATAACAACACGGATACTGATTACAAGCAAAATCGATAGTTAAGTGTTGCCAAATACCCATGAACAGAGCAACTGCTAGTTTAAGGATTACCAGCGTCTGTTTCCCTGCCACAACATTTTCTTTTTTAATCTCTAGAACCATCTGTAAATCGAAAGCAACTTACCTTGTCATTTATATCGCAGAATTTCAACCTCTCGGTGAAAATACAATCCCCATTGCTGACCTTGAACTGGTGGGATCCAATCTACCCAAAGACACCATAAAACCCTCACATCAACCCCATATCTTCGTACTAATACTGAAAACAAACCACAAGTTCAAGGCTTTTAGATAAAAAGATGAACCTGAACCACCGCGAAAACTGGCTCATATAGTTTAAACGCTTGATCAGACATTTTGAGCGGACCCACCACCTCGTACCCAATAGCCGCGGCCTCCGCCGCCGCCTCCTCCGCCGAGTACTCTCTCTCCTCCCCCTCCTCTTCTTCTCCATCGCTACTCATCAGTTCTATGTCCTCATTTTCTTCATTGTCGCCTGATTTCGATGATAAATGACGGTGGGTACACGGAGTGAACCGGGCCACATCAGTGAAGACAGAAGAGCTTTTATAGCTGAACAAAGACCTGAGGGGGGCGAGGTTTGAAAGAGGAGGCATAGCTTTGAGAGAATGATGAAGAGAAGCCGAGTCCGATGAGAAAAGATATACAGCGCAACGACATAGGTTGTGGAGACACCGTCTCTGCGCCATGGCTACTAGTTCAGCGACCTCAGGGCATTAGGGTTTTTAGTACAGAACCTGTAAGCTCAGGGTTTTCCTTTTCTATCGTTTTTAACTGAATAATAATAATAATAATTATTATTATTATATGTATAATAGAAATGGAAGAAACGACACGCCGGTTTGACGACGCAGCGCAACTAAGACCCGATCCCAACTGCTAACGATGTCATTTCCTTGGATCCAAAGCAAACAAAATTTTCTTTCTTCTCATTCGAAGCAAAAGTAAAGAGGAGCCCAGCAGATTGTCAAAAGAGAAGCAAGAGAAAATGGCGGGGCGGTTCGGGTTCCAGTCATCTGCACCCGCGACTATGATCGTTACCAACACGCCGTCGTCGGATCTCGTCTACTCCAACCTCGCTTACTGCTCTCCGTCCGACCTCCACAATTTCGCCGTCCCCGGAACAAAATTCTTCATGGTTTTGATCGCGGACTCCTTCGTTCTTTCTCTCTCATATCCTTCCTCATTTCTAATTCTATGGTTTTAGTGTTCTCCAATTATCTTTCTGCCTGATTTTGGATTGATTTAATTGAAATGCGTGTGCTCTGTTATTGTGACCTTAACGGAAACTTACTCCTCATGAGAGCATTCGCGCCGGTCATTTAGCTCTTAACGCTATTCAACGCCGCTACGCGAGGGTTTCTACCGGTGATACCGTGTCTACGAGCAGGTTGAAATTTTACACCTTCCTTTCCTTCTTAGTTCCCTTAGCGTGTTCGGATCACGAGCTGAGTTTTGTTGTTTTTCTTGTCTTTCTTCGGAATTGTTTAGGTTTATCCCTCCCGAGGATTTCGACCTCGCCCTGCTTACTCTGGAGTTGGAATTTGTTAAAAAAGGAACGAAAAATGAGCAGGTTCTATGTTTTTCCGGGTTTGTTCTGGATTTTCTTTAGTTTTAAAGATAGTTGACGGTTAAAAGATATCTTGATGTTATTTTGTAGATTGATGCCGTTAAGTTAGCAGATCAACTTAGGAAGAGATATGTTAACCAGGTAGAGTGAGTTATTACTTGCTCACCGCTTAACAGAAACATCTTAACTGGAAGGTTATGGGATTGATTTAGTTATTCAATTTGTGTTTCTTATGTGTCAGGTTATGACCGCTGGGCAAAGAGTATCATTTGAGTATCTTGGAAATAATTACATTTTCACCGTCAATCAAGCTGCTGTGGAGGGGAGAGAAAAATCTAATGATATTGAAAGAGGGATTTTTTCAAATGATACATACATTGTCTTTGAAGCATCAAATGCAAGTGGCATAAAGGTTTGTTTTAATTTTGGTATTATCAAAGTTGGTGGTTTTCTATTTTTGGTGTTTATTGAAGTAGCTAGAAGATGGTAGAGATGTCAACTAGTTGTTCAAAGTTGCAAAACTAGAAAATTTGAACTGCTTAATCTTTTCTAGATTTGCTGGAAGTTTAAGTTCAGATCTAAAGCTTTGGTATAAGCTGCTGAAAATTCAAATTATCATTGTTGGAACTTTTGGTTGGAATAGTTGGGGTTTTAGAAAAGGAAAACAAACAATGAGTTCGATCCTAGAATTAGGAAACCGGGAATTACTCCTAAGGTCTAAGAATTACTCTTACAAGAAGCCATCACGCATTCTAGTTGAAAGCTCAAATTTAGTCAGCCTTGCTTTTAAAGGTTGATTTTATATATGTCCTTGCTGCCCTTTGTATCACATTGACTCCTACCCTTCATTCCACCATATTAAACCTTGTGATTGAGTGATTTGTCCTCTTTTTTTTTTTTTTCCTCCTTTAAACTTTGGTGTCACAAGATCACAAACTTATTACTTACTCCCTGAGTTATGCAGATTGTTAATCAGCGTGAAGCTGCCAGTAGTAACATCTTTAGGCACAAAGAGTTTAATCTCCAGTCACTTGGCATAGGTGGTCTAAGTGCAGAATTTGCTGATATATTTCGAAGGGCTTTTGCCTCTCGTGTTTTTCCACCTCATGTGACAAGCAAGTAATGGCCTACTGTCTGAGTTAATGCAAATCTAGTTCGTGTTATCTTTGTGTCCTTTATTCTTGATAATGGAGCACTTGTTGACATAGATTGGGGATCAAGCACGTAAAAGGTATGCTGCTTTATGGACCTCCTGGAACTGGAAAAACTCTCATGGCTCGCCAAATTGGAAAAATGCTTAATGGGAAGGAACCAAAGGTCTGGACTAACTTTAACTTTTGTCTGTTTGTGTATGTGTGTGTGTGTATGCTCACATGTAAATCTGTTCTTTTACTTACATGTGCACATCTTTTTGAATGTGTGTAAACGCATATGTTTAACAGAATTGTGTGTGCTTGTTTATGCATGTACTTTTGTGCTAGCATGATTTGAATTTTGGAATTTGCTTTATCTTTTGATGTAGATTTTGGAGATGGGATGTAATGGAAGTTCAATGAATGCTGTTGTTATTGGTTTTATAGTATATTGGACTAGTTAGATGTTTATCATCCTCCTGTATCCCTGATCAGATGCATCATTGGTGCACTGAAATGGTTCTAACTTTCTACTTCATGGTTTGCCCTATTTCTCATTAGGTGCAATGAGATTTCAAATGCTGCATGTTATTAGGCATGGATTATGACGCATTTAGTATGTTGTTTATCTTTTCAAGATAACGATCTCATTATATTCAGTAATAATGTGCAAATATTGCCTCGAATGATTTAACCATTAAAATTTCAACTTCATTTATCATTTTTAGAATATCTATTAAAATTGGATTGTCGTCCCCCTATGTGTTCCTGTCCTCCTGTTGCCGTCGTTTCAGTAAATTTGATTAATATGTTTGTTTATACCTTCATGTACTGCTTTACTGGCAACTTATAGCTTTCTGATTTAAAATGATTGGCTTGTACAAGTGATTTCTGGAATGGGACATTGCTGATGATTGATTCTTGAGCAGTTGCTACTTAATGACTGTTTCTTTGATAATGCAACAGATAGTCAATGGACCTGAAGTCCTTAGCAAATTTGTTGGTGAAACTGAAAAGAATGTTAGAGACCTGTTTGCTGATGCTGAAAACGATCAAAGGCTTAATGGTAAGATTGACTTTTTTAGCCAAACACAAGTTTGGGTAGTCCTCTGACACTGATGCCAACATATCTGTTTCCTTTTTCAGGGGACCAAAGTGAACTGCATGTTATAATTTTTGATGAGATTGATGCTATCTGTAAGGTGAGAGATTCTTCTGCTCTTGTTATCATCCATTGGTCGTCATGATAGACCAAGTGTTATGTTGATGTTTTTCATAATAAACCTAGCTGCTCTCCATACTGTATGATATTCATTTTTTTTTATTGGCACTTTTTTTGGACTAAATGTATGAGATATGGGAAACTGTCAAATGATATATCTGGCAGAATATTCTATATGACAGTGGTTAGTTCTGCCAAAATTACGAAATAATTCAGAAAAATTAACCCTAGTACATTTAGCGTTTTTTTTTCTCTCTCTATTTGGGCTCCAGTTGATATCTCAATTATGTGCCAGAGATTGAGTAAGGATTTTCTATGGTTATGTTGATTTCATTATGGCCTTTTACAGTTCTCAATTGCCCCTATGTAATTTTACTAATATGAATATGGCTATCCATGTCTAACCCATTATATGGAATTATGACCTATGTTCATGCCGTTGTACAGGATATTCCTCATCTGTTTATTGATTACGGAGTATTTTTGCAGACATGATCCTCTTGTTATTGGCTATTAATTTACTTTATTTCAGAAATGCCATTTCTCCATGCTTGTTGACTTACACTATCTGGTTTCCTTTGGAAATAACCTTGTAGGAGTTGCAATGAATTCTTGATTGTAGGAGACAATTGCACATTCTTAAATGTAAATACTAGTAATTGCAGTGGAGAAATTTGTGTGCTTATGTTTCCCTATATCAGATGTTCTTAATGCTTTGGAATTTTTTGTAAGCCTGATGAGATGGTTAATGCAAGCTTCTGTTTTTTGTTTTTGCAGTCAAGAGGCTCAACTAGAGATGGTACTGAAGTTCATGATAGCATTGTAAACCAACTACTTACAAAGGTCAGTGATGAATTTGAAGTGATTATGGGCCTTGTAATTTTGACTATTTCTTTGCTTCATGGATGTGATTTACCAATCCAAGCAGTGTGGCTAAGAATATTTACTCGATGAAGCACTTTTGAGGTAATTACTTGTTCTCATAATCTCTTAGTTCTATGTTGACCTGATTCCTTTTGTCACAAAAGTATAAGTATCAGTGCTGGCAATATTAGTACATGTGGTTGGAAGACAAATGGTAAAAGCATGTATAGAGCTATTATTATTGTGTTGGATTTTATGAGGAACTGTATCCAAGATCCTTGGCAAGACTTTTAGAGCTACATGATATTGCATATGAGGCTCAAGACAACTGATCTGCCCAAAAAGATATATCTGTGTGTCTACCTACATGAAGCAAAGAAATAGTCTTTAACCTAATGTTCTTGAATTTGTAATTCCTTTTCATTTGTAGACCAGGTCATCCTTCAAGAGCTTGGTATGTATCCTATGGATCATAAACGTCCAGATGTTCATCATAAAGGGAACATGTTAGTGTATTTAGAATACTGCAAGGTTTTGGTTCATAAACTTCTTTTGTTTGTTTATAGCTGCTCATACAAAAAACTACAGTGGGGCAGAACTTGAAGGTGTTGTAAAAAGTGCACTATCATTTGCTTTAAATAGACAACTGAGTCTAGATGACTTCACAAAGCAAGTGGATGAAGAGAGTATTAAAGTTACCATGGATGACTTTCTGCATGCACTTCATGAAGTTCCTCCTGCATTCGGAGCTTCCACTGATGACCTTGCACAATGCAGGTATACTTGAATAGTTCTTATTGCTTTGGGTTTGGTTAAGTCATCATTTGTTCTATTCAAGGTTTCTATGCATTGAAAAGAGAAATACAATATACAATAACATCCATGAAGTAGGTTTAAGTCCATCTACATGTAGTTAGCATTGTAGCATTTGATTAGGAATATTTCATAATTTTAAGGTTTGTATCTAGTTCCGCATTTATTAAGTAGTAACTGTTTGAATATTTATTGAATCAATATTATGGAATAATATACCTTATGGTGATTATGCATAGCAATTGTTTGATGATTGATCTCAACTGGTGAATTCGTTTGGTTTGTTCATACCAACTGGCACATCCATATTATACAAGCATCAATCTTTTTTGAATATGTTAATAAAACATGATCAGACCTCTCGTATGGAGAAACTTGTTTTAATGTTGCTTTTATAGGTTGAAACTTGGCTTCTTATTCTTTGAATTCCTTGTTTAATTTTAGGTTGATGAAGACCATAATGCTTTTAAAACTTGGTACCCACCACTAGAGAAAACTCTATCATACCTTTCCAAGTTGTACCGATGTCTTGAACCAACTGTTTTCATAGGCTTGGCTCAGGTACTTGAATTTGAGAAGTCATTCGTTCTTGAGTTGTTGTTTTCAGAATTTAAAGAACAAAGTTTCACTCATTTGGTTTTTGTCAAACTGTTAATCTTTTGGTTTGCAATTGTGATTACTACATCAATCAGGAAGCAGTGGAGGTTTGCTTTGTCTCTATTCAAGTGAGTAACCTAAATGAAGATTTTCACATATGAGGATGTAGTGACTGGAATTTATTCTCACTAGCTACTTCTTCCTATCATGTTTTTCATACAGAAAGCAAGTAAACTGATAGCAAAGAGAGCAACAGCCATGGATGGACAGCTCTTCCTTATCAAGCATCTTTTAATCTTAAGGGAGCAGGTTACCTTCATTCTCTCTATTTGTTCTTTGTTTTTTTTTGCCTACTAGATGGCTCATCTTGAACTCTTAATTTGGTCTTTCAGGTTGCTCTTTATGATATAGAGTTTTCTGTCAAATACAAGGAACTTGATTTCTCTCACTTAGTGGTTAGTTCTTTTAAAATTAATACCCCTACTATTTTACATGCTCCATTCAGTATCTTAATATTTCATTATACACATTTAGAATAGCCTCTAACAACATCCATGCCTCTCGGGTTTGCTTATGGGAAAAATGTACTTGTAGCTTTTCATTATTTTCTTTATTTGGTTGGCTGCAGTTCACTTGCTCATACTGGTATATTATATGGTGTCATTTATACTGATTAGCTATTTGATTTCTGTTGCTTTGCATGATCTCGTAACTGCTTCTAGCTATCGATGCAGGGCTGACAAAAAACTTGGCTATGTGCCGCAGTCAAGAGCTCTCAAGCACAGATTTCGCCCAATGCCTATATGTTTACCTATTCTGCTTCCAACCCCACATGCCTTGGTATTAGTGTTATGCTTTTTACCTTTTCTTTATAACCGAATACATGATATGCATGTGTTCTCATAATTGTAATACGAGTCTGTACTTCTTTTGTGAAAAACTGCAGCAAAGTCATGCAAGATGTTTCCATTTTGTATAGCTTTTTTTCACATGTTATGACCAATTTACATGCACAAAAGGAGGGGAATGATTATGCTTTTAAAAAGTGGAAAGAAGGACAAATAGCCATTTTGTGATCATATATGGTAATTCAAATCTCTGGAAGTATGATTTTGATTAACTTTTCAACTCATTTATTTTGTAGAAGATGCAATGACAACAACATATCTAAGCAAAAGTCATGCTTATGAGAGGAAACAAATTCTTGTTGAAAGAAGGCATCTTTTCTGGTCTTCTACTAATCCTCCATTATATGTTTGCTACAGTTATTGCGAATGATCTTACAGTCGGGTGTGAAACTGTCTTGGTTTAACACTAGCAGTACAACCATTGATAAGAGACCTCACTCAATTCCCGGAACTGCTGCATCTAGTGGGGATCTTCGAAGCTACATGATTGATTTACCACCTATTGGTGACTCAGTAGTTTTAGAGATGCTCCTTAAAGTCTTAGAGCTTTGTAGGAAAGAAGGTGAAGTTTTGTGATTTGTTTGGTGCTTCTGTATGCTTTTACATGAGTGAATCTGATCAGTTTCTGGATGTCTTATTTTTCTGCATGTTTCCATTTTTCAAGGCTGCATACTTGATGATGAGAGGGCATATGCTCGCACTGTATCCAGCTTTAAGTTGTTGAAGATAGTATTTAGGGCCTTATCATTGTATAAACTTCTGTTTATATTGCGAGCTTTCTGAAAAATATGCACTTCATGTTGTGATGAGCTTTAAATCTTAACCATAAGAGGGGAGGAATGGTGCTTGTTCTTTTTGACTTTAATGCTAGAAGTTTATCTTTGCTTATGTTGTACTAATACTCTTTGCATGATGGATCTAGATATTTTAAAATATATTAAAAAAAAGCTTGGTGGTCAAGATGTGAAGGTGCTTATAACTGCTCTCTTTTGTTTGTAATGTGATTTGTGCTTTGAAGTTACTGTTAAGGTGTATTTACCTTTTTTCTTCTCTTGAGGATGCTTTTCTATACTCAATCATCCTATAGGAGCTTTAGACCGATTATTTTTAAGATCTGTAGCATGTTGAAACCCAGTCACTAATATTTAAGGTTATTTACATATTGTGCTTCTTTTGGCTATCATTTTATAAATATTTTCCTTTAGCTACTGGTTATTTACATATTGTGCTTCTTTTGGCTATCACTTTATAAATATGTTCCTTTAGCTTCTAATTGAATGGTTTGGCAGAGTTTTTGTAGGTCATGTAATGGAGATAAAGTTGTAAGAGGAACAAAGACAATTAAGTTGGACATAATGCCAGGTTAGTCTTGTAGTAGTCAAGCATCGTACTTCTCTCTGTACTTTTTTTGGATACAAATAAGCTGATTTTTCTTGCGTTAATATCTTGTGATTGATTTTCTTTTCGGTCAAGTCAGTTACGTCCTTTCAAAAGAGTAAAAATTTATCCAATAAATGGAAAAGATTTGGAGCTAAATAAGTTGGATATAATTCCCATGTGACGCTAATGAATCCCCTTGAGGGAGCTTAAGGCCATTAGCTCAGCTCAGCTCATATAATTTTAGCCAAACTTGTGTTGGAGCTTTAAAAATCAACTTAAAAATTTGTGTTATTATTATTTTCATTTTTTGAATAAGACCTTATGTATTATGTATTTGACCATATAATAAGAAACAAAGACAAGTCTGGAATGAAATGACTTGCTCAACTATTTCATAATGCTCATGTATATACACATGTTTTTTGGAAAAAAAAGAGCAAATCTCTATTTTCCTAAACTAGGACTGTTATAGTTCTTACACATCAACAGTGAATACTAAGTAGTTAATTTTACCAAACATCTTTAATAAACAACTGATGTTATCCGTTGATCAAATCAGCTGATATAATCACCTATCAGCTAATAGCTAATATAATCCGTATCCTGTATAATTAACAATGAGTAAGATGTTTAGAATCACACATAGAAAACAGGACTCTTCCTGTAATTTTGACGAAGAAGTGCACGCCACAACGACATTTGTATTGAAAAATGTTTCCTACAGGTGAGTAGCTTCGTGGAGTTGAACGTTTACTTCTTATTTATAAATTTAAATCGAGATTGCAATCCCACACGGTTTGGGGCTGCTGCCATGAAGTTGGGAATCTCAATAGCGTTAATTGGGCACCACGCAAACGCAAACCAGCAAAGCCGGCAGACGACGCGTATGGGTTGGGTTCTTCCACGGAAATCGCAATAAATGGGACCCACCCACAGGAAGTCGTGCCTACCCAGCGCCATCGATTTTGGCTTAATTAATAACATTCAGGTTGATCAGAACTGTTTTTATAAATGCTAAATCCTCTTTGTTCCAATTATTATCTTTGAGACAATAATATATTTATTTTCATTTTATATAATTAATATTTTAGTTCTATTCACAATGTGTAATGTCCTGAAAATATTTTTTTAAAAGTATCAAAAGTTAATAGATTTTCAATTTAAATATTATATCCCGACGAATACACAATCATAAAGCCTCGGCAAGTCAAAGCCTCCCCATTTATACAGGATTTAGACTGTACACGAAGGGTCCGTGTCGATGAGCCCAGTATTTTGACTCTTTTAACACTAAAGCAATTCTTGTTAAAGAGTTAGAAAAGAGACAACCCATTTGTCATTGCAGGAGATATAAAATAAAACCTCTTCCATTTTTGATGCGCATACACACCATCTTTTGCCTTCTCTCTCTCTCTGTTTCTTCTTTCCGTTGATGGTATCCAACAGAGTTAATATCACGGCAAGGGCAAAACTATATCCCATCAAAAGAGGAAGCTTTTGAAACCAACCTCTTTCCCCTTCTTTTTCTTTCTTTGAGCTTGAACTTGGGTTCTTGTGCAAAGCATCTGTCACTGTACCCCAAACAAAGGACCTCAGACTCAGAGACATGAGAAAAGGCAGCTAGTGTCTTGCAAATATGGAAGAACAGTAAAAACACGGAAATATGGTGCGTTGCTATCAGCTCCGAAAAGGTGACATGCAGCATATAGAAGAAGCTGAACCGCTCTCTTCGCTCTTTTACTACAAGCGAGCAAGGCCTAAGCTTCTTTCTGTACTTCTCCTCTGTCTTCTATCTTGCACCCTCATTTTGGCCACTCACTCGCTTTGTTCTTCCCGTGCTTCCTCTCTCTTCTGTAAGCTTTTCTTTGTCTCTGGTTTTCAGGTCCTCTTCCATTTCTTTCGTTGTATATGTGCATATGCACATCATATCCAGATGTATCTCTCATTTTTTTGTTCTATATAGATTCATATGGTCCAGAAAGGGAGGGGCTTGTTGCTGATATGGAGTTAAATGATTCTCTGTGTTCCTCCGCCTCCAATGGTTAGTAGTTATCTGTTTATGTCTCGCGTGTTTCTAGAAACATGTTTTGTTGGGTGGAGATGGGAAAATCTGTATAATAGCTATTTCCCTATTGTTTTAGATATCCAGGAATTCCTTATGCTCCATGCTTTCCTGCAAATCTAAATTCTTTAGTAATCTTATGGATTTCTGTCTGTCATTTTCATGGGTAATTTCATCGAGTAGAAAGGAAAGTTTCTATCACATTTATATAGACCATGAAAGTGGAGGAAAACAGAAGTTGCAAGTAATTTCATTGAGTATAAAGTAAAGTTTCTGTCACATTTTGAAGGACCATGAAAGCGGAGGTCAAAAGAGTTGTAAAATAATTTTAAAAAAACTTGTACTTCCTAATACTTTTACTGTGTTCAAGACAAAGTAGGATAATCCAAAAAATAGGTTTAGCATATAATTGTTGATAAATGAAGCATTTCACACATTTTGTTTTTTTTTGTGATAAAATTCAGGAACCATATGTTGTGATAGGAAGAGTATTCGAACTGACGTTTGTGTCATGAAAGGGGATGTAAGAACGCAATCTTCCTCTTCTTCAATCTTTGTTTATGCCTCAAGAAACACCAGTACTTTCACCGACCTTGCAGCAAAAATAATTAGTCAACATGGGGAACTCCAGCATGAAACGATCAAACCTTACACCCGGAAATGGGAGACAAGTGTAATGGACACCATAGATGAATTGCACCTTGTAGCTCAGAAAGAGTATTCTAGCAGTAAGCATGGCTGTGACGTCAAGCATGATGTGCCTGCTGTGGTTTTCTCAACTGGAGGATATACTGGAAATGTTTATCATGAATTCAATGATGGTATTTTGCCCTTGTTCATCACATCCCAGCATTTGAACCGGAAAGTTCAGTTTGTGATCTTGGAGTATCATGATTGGTGGATTACAAAATACGGAGACATTCTTTCTCATCTTTCTGATTATCCAGCTATTGATTTTAGTGGAGACAACAGAACCCACTGCTTCCCTGAAGCCATTGTTGGTCTTAGAATCCATGATGAACTTACCATCAATCCTTCACTCATGCAAGGGAATAAAAGCATTATTGATTTCCGTAATCTTCTGGACCGAGTATATTGGCCTCGAATTAAAGGTTTGATTGAAGAGGAGGAACGAGAAGCTCAAGAACAGCCCAAACTGGACGTGCTACCTTTACCCGTGACTTCAGGAGCTCCTTTAGACCTGGAAAAGGAAGTGATTAAAATAAAACTGAAGAGACCTAAATTGGTCATATTATCTCGAATTGTTTCTAGAGCGATATCCAATGAGGATTTACTCGTGAAAATGGCAGGAGAGATTGGATTTGAAGTTGAAGTTTTGAGGCCTGACCAAAGAACAGAACTTGCTAAAATTTACAGGGCACTCAATTCAAGTGATGTTATGGTTGGTGTGCATGGTGCTGCCATGACTCACTTTCTCTTTATGAGGCCTGGTTCAGTTTTTATCCAAGTGATTCCTCTTGGAACAGAATGGTCAGCTGAGACTTACTATGGGGAGCCTGCAAAGAAGCTGGGGTTGAAGTATGTTGGCTATCAGATTCTTCCAAGAGAGAGCTCATTGTATGATAAATATGATATGAATGATCCTGTTCTTCAAGACCCCAGCAGTGTGACCAAAAAGGGTTGGCAGTACACGAAGGCAACATATCTTGATAGCCAAAATGTGACATTAAACCTCAGAAGATTTGGGAAACGGTTAGTTTTTGCATATGGTTACTCCATTAGAAAAGTGGATCATAAACTTCATCAACAACTACATTAAAATTCAGCCATTATTAGAATTGGGAGATATAAACATCACTTTATTTTTCTTTCATTACCATTCTTTTATTCGATGTTGTACATGGAAAGTAATGATTATTTGTTTGTAGAGGCCAGAGTTCAATCAAGTTATGTACATTTAGCAAACAATAAGAAGGCAGATGTAAATGCTAGGATGTTGGAAGCAGTTGTTGCCCACTTCCCTGTATTCGATTGTTCAAACTTGTCAAAAATATTTCTCTAACTATATTCTTAAATTCAGTTCTTGAGGCATTTGTTTTCCTTAGCAAATTCACCGATTATGGTTTATTAGTCAATGGTGAACCAACTTATGTATTCAAGCTAAAGGTCCAAGACAAAGGGACCTCGTATCACTGTACACTTTCGTAATATGCGTAGAGGTTTTGACTAGACTTATTGCATACAACATCTATCTGGGAAAGCCTTTCAGGTACCATTACAAGTGTAAGGCACTGAAATTGTTCAATTTATCTTTTGACGTCAACCTGCTGCTTTGATGTGTTGAAATCTAATTTATTAAAACTATTATGGAGTCGATGTAATAATTTACCATTTTGTCAGGACTTACAGTTAACTACTTTAAAAGTCAATTGTCTGTCTTTGCTAGTCCAATTGAGTTAGTTTAGCAACTTTCCATCTTTTTAGGTGCCTCATGTTAATTACTCAGGGACATCCATCACAACCACAAGATTTACATACAAATGTTTCATTAATTTTTTCGACTATATATAAATGAGAATTAGGAATTAAAAAAATAGAACTTTATCTTTTGCAGGAAAACTCCGATTGATAATCTTAGTCCTAATCAACCTCCACGTCCATTGGAGTTAACAATTATTCCTTCCTATGAACTTGGTGAAAACAATAGAGAAGATCCTTAAGGACTTTCTCTAGAATAGGGAGACAAACAAGTTTTGAGAAGTCAAAGTTAGCTAGAGAGAAGTGTACATTAAAGGAAGAGGGTGGTTTTGGTAAAAATTCTAGAGACACTAACAAAGTCTTACTTGGTAAAAGAATATGGAAACTATTCATAGATCAAGAAAATCAAACCTGATAATTCATGGACATTAATTAGACTCTAAAAAATAAGGAATTCTATTTGTCACAAGATTAGAAGACAGATTGGGAATGAATAATCACCAAGCTTTTGGTTCGATAATTGGAACAATTTGGGACATCTCCATTTTCTCCCTGAATTTGAAGTACTTAAAATTTATATTCCTAATAAGCTAGGGCTAAAGAAGTTATAGAAGAAAGGTGGTGGCATTGTGACCATAGAGACTATTTAACCATTAAATAATCAGTTCCTAACTATAATATGAATCGAAATGGAGAGGATTTTGATATTTAGATGAGGCATAATTCTATAATTTTTTAAACAACTCTTGCCTAACTCTATTCTAGGAGCCCAAGAAGATAGTACCTTAGAGAAAGTTGGTTTGGTTCAATAAAAACTTACCCAAAGCTTAATTCATACTTTGGTTAACCTTTAAAAAGAGGCTTAAAACCATAGAAACTTAGATGGGAGAAACCAGGTAATATGTATTGCAGGCTCCATAAACAAATGCCTAAGAATTTCAATCATATTCTATCTAAATGTAGCCACTTTAACATCGTTTAGAATTAGATCCTAATTATGTAAACTACATTATCAAGTTGAGAGTTGGTCTCAAATTATGAGTTAGTCTATAAGAGTTAAACTTTAGAATAAGAGCGACTCTAAAATTTTCATATTGGACCTCAATTGCTACATTTATAGAATTTAGAGAGAAATGATCATAAGAATTTTTCAAAATATTGAAAAGGATATCCAAACATTGATCTAGAACATCATCAACTAAATTATAGAGGTCACTATTGTGAATGGGATTCACTAAGACTATAATGACAATATGAAAATCAGTTGGAACTTGCCATAAGCTCCTTAATGCTCCATGCCTCATCGCTTGTAGCTATTTTTCTATCATCTAAAAGAAACATCTGGAAAGATTTGGTGAATGGTAATTCGAAAATTACTCTAAATATCACATGAACTTCATAGCACAAATGACCCTCAATATGTTATTTTAACTGGTTATTAACATACACAAATGCATGTTAGTAAACAAAATGTTAAGCATTATACTGACTAACTAATATTAATGAGCAGCTATTTCATGAGTATATTATAACACAACTAGGCCTTTCAGAACGTTTTATTGAAGTTATTAAAAAAAGAAGAAGAAGTTACTCATATCTAATTCCCTCTCCCTTTCTGTTGGGATCCGATTTCGGAACCGGACCCCAACTGAAAAACGGAGTACTGAAACGAAAAGCGAGACAAAAGAACGAACGAACGAACTCACGAATCGAAAAACAAAGCGAAACAAATGGCTCGGAACACAAATCGAAACGAATCAAATCAAATCATAACAAAGCGAAACGAAAGATGAAACACAAATCGAAATGAATCGAAGGAATGGATCCTAAACCCGAAAGTGGGCCAAAACAAATGCGAAAGAACAAATCGCTCGGAATCATAAAGCAAAAACGGATTGACAAAAACTCGGAATCAAAGAAACCAAACGGATTCAATCAACTGAATGTTTAAATTTTCGACATCCGTGAACTCATACTTTAGAAAAACGCGCGTTGGAAATCTTAAGACTAAACCAATCCGAAACCGGTATAAATTTTTTTTCTTTTTCGTCTTATTCATCCTTATTCAATCTCATACAAAGCAATATAATTTCCCATTTGGAAATTTATCCTCAATCAAAAATCTCAATTTCCTTGATTCTTCATATTCAAATCATAACCATCAATTTACCCAAAATCTTATTATTCCTTTTCCTTTGCCAATAAAAACAATCACACATATCCATATACCCACAATCAAGCCAAAAACAAGTAAGCACTTCAATATTTCAACTCAATCAACACAATTCATCGGACCTCCTGTCCGGAATCCCAACACATACAAACACATTTCTAAACCTATAACACTTCAATAATTCTCAATCAATAATCAGAATCATCGGACCTCCTGTCCGGAATCCAAAACACAATCAATATACAATTTATATACAAAACCATAATTCACTATTCTATTCCATATACAAATCCATAATTCAAT
>JAOTIZ010000004.1:21645375-21657413 GCA_027123425.1 Erythroxylum panamense
AAGGTCATGCCATGTGTAAGATGACTCATCTTGCTCTAAGGACACTTATTACATAAGGACACAAGCCACATGTCCTCTCCCTAGCTAGCACACATGTTCTTCTATAAGGCTACCAAATGTTACAATTTAATTAGGCCACTTGTCACTTAATCAATGCTACCAAATATCAATGTATTAACCATGCCAAATTTCATTGACTCATAGGCTTAGTCATTCTAAGTTTCCATGAACCAACTTAACTTGCCACTTGACAATTTTCTACTCCAAATGTACATTTTAAAACCTTAATTCTCTAATGGTGTTAATTAATTCCAATTCACTAAGTTATGATCCATTAAACCAAAATTCAAGTCATATGCAATTCTTAATTATATCACAATTTTTGACACCTCTCATACATGTCCTTTCATAAACATGTAACATTTTAACTAGGATAAAATTTAGGGTTTTACATCCTTAGACTTCTATACCTACCTAAAAGGATCTTATCTCATCTCAACAAGCTTGTAACACCTTGCCTATCATCCTACCCAAGGCTTCTAGTAGTAAGACATGACTTCAGGTCTGAGGTGAATCCACACCTCCATTGAAGTTACACTACTACCTTTCCAAGCTTCTAAAAGGAAAGTCCATTATAGCTCTTGAAGGAGGATGCATCAAAGTGGAGGTGACCTCGGGTTTTCTTTTACATATCCTAGTATTGAATGCCTATGCTCAACACCATTAGAACTAATACATATTACTAGAGGTTTTGGTTAATAATGATAACCTCTTTCTATTTAGGTTTGATTCTTCAGACCAAGCTCAAAAATCATAGAATATGGTCTTTGGCACTACAATTACGAACCTTTGCTTTTACAAAAATGGAAACCTAAAATCAAACTACAAAATCTCAAGAAAAAGCAAGTTCCTTTATAGCTTAATATCCAGAATATTTCCTTAGAATATTTGATGACAAAGTATGTTAATCACATACAAGTTTCATTATCAAATCCTTGTGTTTAGATAAAGCAACAACTAGTATGAAAAGATCAACTAATAACTGACGTGGCGCATTGTAATACTACTCAAAATAAATAGACCTATAATTATAGCAGTGATGACTAGGTTGATCCCACAGTGAGTAGGTGTAAAAGCTTTTAAAATGAAAATAATTGGTTTTTAGTTTATATGGTGAGCGTTGGGGTGGGGGGTGGGGGGCGTTGGTTTTGGTTTTCAAATGAGAAAATAAAGTGAAACTAAACTAACAAAAGAAAATTAAATTAAACAACCAAAAAATCATGAAAGTGATGAATTTGTTAGGGACCTGGCCATTCGCTTAATCTTAACCTACACATGGTTAAACATATTTTATTGAATTATTATTCTTATACCTCTCCTAGCAACTATTAATCATAGGTTAATAATAAGTTCTATTAACCTCGATTTTCCCCTTGGGCTTGTTTAATTAAGTAGAGATCAATGATTAAACCTAGCTATCGAACAACCTAGAACAAGCTTTCTAGATTTAATTAGACAAATGCATTATAAATTAGGAAAACAGATTAATCAAGGCAGCAATCACACAAGCTTAGGTCATTTAACTTAGGTTATGTCATCCTTAAATATTCAAAACCATTAGTTGTCACAAACAAATTTCAACATAGCAATTACATATTATATTAAAGATTATAGCAATAGTTTCTTACATAAAAACAATTAAATAAAGCATTCAATTATTCTTATACAATATCCAAACATTAAACATAGGATAACATAATCAATCCCTAAGAGCAAAAACAACAAACAATGGGAGAAATGCTTAACTGGGTTCTTCAACATCGATATCACCTCTAAAACGGTGTCGAAAAGCTAGCCCTCCATGGGTCTCCAAGGGAATGGTGCTTTGCCCTTTCTCTTCTTCAAAATTGAGAGTTCACCATCTGTTGATTCTTCCAAACTTTCATAAGCCTTTCTGTCATCAAATGATACATTTTAAACTAAAAAGGTTGGGCTTCAGGTAGGTTGTCTAACAACTCATCGGTGTGAGTTATGTGTCAGGGTGTGAGTGGTGTGTCACGAGTGAATTGAGGTCTGGAACAAGATAGTTGTTGATAGCTTTTGCTTTGGATTTTTATGTAAGAAAGATCATGGATTGTGAGCTACCTTATGAATGATTTTTGAATTAGTTTGGGTATGAATTTGATGAGGTATTGAAGAATGAATAAGGTAGAATTGAAGTAAAATTGATGGACTTTGGTGAAGGTGTGTTGAATGGAAGTGAAGAAGTCAAGTTTTGAAAACAAATTGGAGGTTGTAGGTGAGTGAACCAGTTCACTCATCTCATGTTTGTGGGATTTATAAGGCTTGTTCCCACGGTCGTAGGAAGTACTTAGGAAGGAGCAAATGTTGGTTTTAGACAATTATCAGACTATATAAGGTTAAAGTACCTAATAATGGTTTAATTGGACTTAATTGAGGCTGAAAATGATCCTCTATGATGTTAGATTAATTATGTAATAGTTAATTTAGTTATGGATTGTTAATTGAGGTAATTACTTAAGGAATGTGTAGGTAACAATTAATATGTCTAATGTTGAAATGTATGGTTTGTTCAAGGATGTATGTGTCCTTATGAATACAAGTCTGTTTCAAAGCGTTTACGTGATGTGAATTGAATATGATTGTTTATGAATTGGAAATCTGGGTGATTATATGTAATGTGTAAATACATAATGCATTTAATGATACATTATTGTAAATGTTTATGCTTATAAGGTATGTTAAGTTTGTTTGGATGTGCATGTATATGTTTAATTTGAGAAAATGGAATAAAGACTTATGTTATGTATTACATCTTTTGCATGTGATTATGAAACCTGAAATGGTTTATTTTAAACCTGTCAAGTCCTAGTCGTGGGTAAATAGGCATGCCTAGAAGGGTCTATAGCTACTCCTGTTACACTAAGGTGCCTCCTGATATTGACACTTCGGTGTCTCCTATACTGAGATATAAATCTCTCCTATTTTGTGATACCAATCATAGGTATCTCCTATTTTAGTCGTGCTAGCCACTTTTGTAAAAAGGATTAGTAGGCTAACATGTTTTTTGTTATGATACACGTTCAGTTTTGATATAAACAAGTTTTGATATGATACAAGATAAGCTCTGATTTGATATAAAACATATTCTGATATGATACAAGTCATATTTTGATCTGAAAGGATTATATCTTATTCTGATATTCAATTCTGATACTTGTACATTCTGTTATGATGTTTATGAGTTTTGTTCTGATGCAAGAATGTTCTGTATTAATGAATCATATTTTGTTTTGAGAAATAATATTTGGATTACTCTGTAATAAGAACAATTAAAGATTTTTGTGATATGATTTGAATATGTATATGTGAATGTTAGATGATTGTTAGCAACAGCCACCATTATGCATTATGTTTAGTTATTCCCCACTAATATTCATGCTTAGTATAGTGGTTTTGCCTCCGTGTAGGTTCTAATAAGAAGATTTAAGGACTGGGACAAAGACTACCGCAGTAGCTAAGAAGAATGTATTCTATTTTGGAAGTTGTTTTGTTTGAGTCTTTATTTGTGTTTAAGTTTGACTTGTATTTCAATGTAATGAGACATGTTGTATTTTATGTTTTGTTTAATGGTTTTTAATAATCTTAATATAGGATGGATTTGGAACTTATGGTATATATTTGGAATAATACAATATGTTTGATATGTTTTGTATACAACAACATCTAATGATATGTAATCTATATTTGCTTGAGTTTCTAGAAGTGCTTTGAAATGTTTGGTATGTTTTAGTTCTATTTTGTGTGGCATTTACATATCCTCCTAAGGGGTATGTGGATGTTACATTGTTTGGTATCAGAGCTACCATTAATTCACATAAATGCATGTATTCCATGCACAACTTTTCTACTTCTTTGCCTTGAGCAACTTAGAATTTTCTTATTTGTGTTTTCATTTTTTCTTGTCTTAATTTTCTTATTCTTGGTCTATGAAAACAATTGAAAATTAATCTTAAAAAAATGGCCCAAAAATCATGCTTTTGACTCACTTTAACTTATTTGCTTCTGAATTATGCCTAAAATCACATACGAGTCAAATTGAGTATCTTAAGCAATTTATTGTCCTTAATCGGTAAGTGTTATGAAATAATTAAATATTCAATTAAGCACCTATCAATTTCCTCCACACTTAGCTTTTTCATCTTTCTTAGGCAAAACATCAAAATTAAGCACATAGACCTAAAAACATTTACTCAATTCCCATATGTTCTAAGAATATATAATCATAAGCAAAGATGAATGACTTTTAAAAATCATAACAAGAAGTTAACATTTGAAGCTTTTACTTATGATCAATCAACATTCATCATCCTTAAAAACTGAGCAATCTAATGGTAGACTCGAAAAATGTGTTTAATTAAAATATATTCATAGGTACACCCAACATCATTCATGATCATGTCATTCCATAACTTTGCATATCATTTCATTTCTCTACCACTAATGTTCACATGCAAAATCATGGATCAAAGGACTTTTTAAGGTTGTAATATTGGTAAAGGAAAGGTGAGATTTATTTGGGTCAAGTAGGATGAAAGCCATAAAAGCTAGTGAAACAAAAGTAACACTCAATGTGACATCAAGAGCACAAGTTAACACTCATAAAAAACTGGGTACCATTAGCTATGACGCATGCAACATTTATATTTCACAACCCAATTTAGCTCTCTCACACTAACCATATGAAGCATATATCAATATGAAGGAATCACTCATACAATTGATGACAATACATTGCAACCACAAAAGAGTTAACCTTCTAAGCTAACATCTAACTCATATTAAACATACTCAAATAGCCCATTCAATACAACTTTAGGAGGATGCATTAAGTATGAATAACCTTGCAAACCACTTATGCAATTCCTCTTTAATACATTTATTTAAACTTTTTTCTTTTTCTTTCTTTTTTCTTTTTTTCCATGCCAACATCTACCTCATATTAAACATACTCAAATAGCCCATTCAATACAACTTTAGGAGGATGCGTTAAGTATGAATAACCTTGCAAACCATTTATGCACTTCCTCTTTGATACATTTATTTAAACTTTTTTTCTTTTTCTTTCTTTTCTTTTCTCTTAAGAAAATAAAATAAACTACATTAACATGGGAATTTTAATGATAAGATATAAAATAACATCCCAACATTATAACTAACTCACACATGTATACACCCCCACACTTAGAATTTAATACATCCACAAACTTAACAATTACAAATGTTCCACTAGTTTAGCTTGGGTAGGACATTTGGTTAAGTATAAAGCATGTAATGTGATTGATAAAGAAAAAGGCTAATAAGGCTCAAATGGGGCTTAACAAGGGAAAATTCATGTTAATGGGGTATGTTATTTGGTTAATGTAGCTTATGAAATAAAGAATATCTAATCATTTCCATGTTAATGCATATGATAAAAATGTGGTCTTAGATAGAAACTCAAAGCAAAATCAAGATGTACAAGTCATGAAGGTCACACATTATCAAAAGACAATGAGACTAAAATGAATGTGTCAATCTAATCAGGCTCAAAATTTCAATAGCTTTGTCTACCACTAGTCACCATTTTTCTAAAGATAATGCACATCGACCAATCACAAGAGTAAAAGTATATGTTAAAGTTACTAAGAAATTCTTTATTCAATTCACACTCTAATCATGACTATATAGTCCTAGAATCAATTTAAAAGAGAAAATTTTTGTTTCATTTATTTTATTCTCTCTCTCATTTTGATTGAAAACTTAAAAACAAGCAAGAAACAAACTAATATAGAAACACACATACATAAAAAGTAATGCGAAAATGTAAAGAAACGAAATTTACTTCCTTTGGGTTGCCTCCCAAAAAGTGCCTTTGTTTAGGGTCGTTGACTCGACCCCTTTTGCTCTTCATGTGACAAAATTATGATCTTCTGGTGGCACATATGGTTCCTCTACATGACTTTCTTTTGGATAGGGCCTTAGTTGATCATCATTCTCATTCAATTTCCTCCCTATCCTTAGACTTTCGATCTCTACTAAGTTTATGCTTTCTTGAAAGATCTCAAATGTCTCTTTACCTTTTTCTTCTTTGTTTAGTTCCTCTAACATGCTAGGCAAAGATAAAGAGTTAGTGTTAAAAATAATCATGGACTCAATACTCACCTTCGAGCTAAATGATGTATCATATTCTACTTCGAACTCCTCATCAACTTCTTCTTCACAAGCAATTCCTTGAGTATTGCTCTCAAAATTCTCAAGCTCCTCATCACTCTATAAGGTTTTTGCACTAACATCCATTGGGTGTACCTCGGGTTGATATGATTACTCCTCTTCCATTTGTGATTCTAGCTAGTTGATCCTCACTGCCATCTTACTCATTTGGTTTGCCACGTTCTAGTTTCTAGACGTTATATGCCTTATTTCCTACTGGAACTGTTGCAATTGTTGTTGTAGGCTCAGTTGAAATTTGAGATTGTTAGCAATCACAACATTTATCAATTCTTCCAAAGATGTACCAAAGTTGTGACAAGAAGCCTATGGTCCACACGAGAATTGTTATGTCATGCAAACAACATAGAAGTAATTCTGATGGTTATCCCATCCATAACCAAAGTTAGATTGATCAATCCAACCTTGGTTATAAGATTGAGAATAAGAGTTATAAAAGAAATTACTTCTATCCATTTCAGATTTCTTTTTCACACAAAAATAAAAAAAAAGTGAAAAAACTAAGAAATAACTAAAAAGAATCTAATTAAAAATAAATATTTACAAAAATACCAATTAAAATCATAAACAAAAACTAAAACACCGCACTCCCTAGCAACGGAGCCAAAATTGATAGCATGTCGTAATGCTAGTCAAAATAAAATAACTAGACTACTACTATAGCAATGGTGAGTCTAGGTCGATCCCACAGAGAATGTATGTAAAGTTGTTGAAATGAAATTAATCGGTGTTTAGGTTAAAAGGCTTTTGGATTTTGGAAATAAGAAAATAAAATGAAACTAAACTAATAAAAACAAATTAAAGAAAACATGCAAAAAATTATAAAAGTGGAGAATTCGGTAAGGACCTAGTTCTTTAGTTCAATCTCGATCTACACCCTAAATAAACGTATTTCATGGATTTTGTTGTTCTTAAACCTCTCCTAGCAACTATTAATCATAGGTTAACAATTAACCTGAGTTTTCACTGAGGTAGTATTTAATCAAGATACGATCGTTAATTAAACCTAACCATCGAATAACCTAGGATACGATCTTTAGATTTAATTAGGGAGTAGCATCATGAGTTAGGCAAAGTGATTAGTAAAGACAACAACCACATACGATACGACATTTAACCTAGGTTATGACCCTAATGATTACGAATCATTAGTCGTTACACATAAATTTCAAAGCATATGTTGTGTTGAATACTTGTGTTGAGCACATACGTTGCATTGAACACATATGTCTATGTTTCATGCCTTGTGTTATGCAAACGTAGTTTGCATTTCCTTTTCCTAATCTGCTGGCGCATTTTCTTCCTTGTTTTGTTGCGCTTTGACTATTCTTTATTTCTCATTTGCGCTGCGTCATTTTAGTAATGGACTGCTTCCTTCCAGCTGCCTTCATTTGCTTCTAACACTGTCATTTTGGTTTTCTTCATGTTTTGGGCTGTTGTCATTTTGATCCTCCTTCCCATAAGTTACAATATTGTTGCAGCTTCCCTTGGCTTTTTATTCTTTTTGACTTCTTCTAATGGGCTGCTATTAATTCACGTAAATTGCATGTATTCCATACACAACTTTTCTACTTCTTTGTTGTGAGCAATTTGGAATTTTATTGTTTGTGTTTTCATTTTTTTCTTATCTTTTTCTTGTCTTAATTTTCTTCTTCTTGCTCTATGAAGACAAGTGAAAATTAATCTTTGAAAAATGACCTAAAAATTATGCTTTCAACTCACTTTAACTTCTTTGCTTTTGAATTATACTTAAAATCACATACGAGTCAAAGTGAATATCTTAAACAATTTATTGTCCTTAATCACTAAATGTTATGAAATAATTAAATATTCAATTAAGCACGTATCAGACTCCAATTACTTCAAATGAAGATAGCTTTAAGGTAATCATGACTAAATGCTTTATTAGGTTTGAGATCAAAGAGAGCTTTCTCTATATTTGAGGCTTTGATAGATGCATATTTGACCATATTTGTCACCCATATTTGATGTATTTTTCTTGATATTTTATACTTTTATAGTATATTTGGTACTAAATTCTCTCCAAGTGCATTTATACGTTATAGTTTCCTTCAAGGACTAAAAGGAGAAGAATTTGGATGAAAACATGACATAAAATGAAGATTTGAAGCAAAGAAGGGATACTAACCATATTTGAGCCCATTTACTTCTCTCTATCTATGTAGGATCATAAATTTTAGATATTTTGGGTTATACACAATCTAGTACACGGTCATGTATCAAACTGTGTATCACCCAAAAACCCTAAATTTTACAATAAAGAGATATGTCTATTTGTTTTTCTTTCTGTTTATGTTTGATTTTGTTTTCTATCATGTTTAACTAAACAATTTTAGTGTCTAGGTAAGATGAACCTTAGTTTTGTGCTATAAAATGTTTTGATTTTTTTATCTTATGTAATAATTTTGATTGATATATTGTTATTCAATTATTTATTTAAAATATGTTCTAATAGATCCAAAATATTAGTACATAATCTGATTTCATAACACAGAGATTGAGAACTATGTATGAATATATCTACAGTAGTTGAAAGGAATTGATTGGACACCTAAAGATAGGTCAACATAAATCCTCTAGATTTGGGTTAAACCTAAAAGTGTAATTCACAAATTGGTAAGGCAATCTTAGTACCTTTAACATGAATAATATCGGTTGATAATTCTAAGCTTAGATGTTAGAAGTCTCCAGTAAGTTATTTCCATATGATAGGAATTTCCACGGTCCAATAGTTAATAAAACAATTGCATAATAAATGATCAGTTAGTTGAGGGTATTTAAGGGGATTCATAACATGGACAGTAATTCTTAATATCGATTATTTTCTAAGTGATTTCTTGTTTCTTTGTTCAATATTGTTTCCTGCTTTATTTTAATTGTTTAAGTTTTATTTTAATTAAAAATCAAAATCAAATTTGTAGACTAGATAATAGGATAATGATAATTACTAATACTCATTGTCTTCATAGGATTCGACCTTTACTTGCATATGCTAACTACAACTAAACCATGCACTTGCAGATAATTCAACATTGACTATTAAAATAATTCAATCAAGTTTTTGGCACCATTGTCACGTACTTTAATATTAGGAAGGCCTTAGTTTTATTAATCTAGTCATTACTTTATCTTCTTTTATTTGCTTTATTTATGTTTTCACTTTTTGTTATTTTATTTGTTAATTTTTAGTTTATTTTTTTATTTTAGGATTAGACTCCCATTCAATTTATGACCCAGAGTACATTTGTGAGCTTAATAGAAGCAAATCTTGAAATAGAAAGAATAGCATGAAGGAATATTTGTAGGAAGAATCTACGAGAGTTTAAACTAGATCGTCGGATAAAAGGCTTGGAAGGTCATGTAGAGATGGAAGAATCTTACAATATAGTAGATTAACCATGTACAACGTTCTACTATGTTAGACTAGACCTAATTGGTGTGAAATCCAACATAGTGAGACCGACTGTTCAGGTGAGCAACTTTGAAATCAAGTCAAGCATCATCCATATGGTGCAACAGTCAATCCATTTTGATGGACTCTAAGACGGATACCCTAATGCACATTTCTCTAACATTTTGGAGATTTGTGATATATACAAAATAAATGTAGTTAATGATGACACCATTATACTGCATTTATTTTCATTCTCCTTAAGAGGAAAGGCTAAATAATGGCTGAATTCTATGTCATGTTCGATACTTACTACATAGGAAAAGTGGCAGAAATTTTTTGCTGAAGTACTTTCTCCATAGTAAGACTATGAATTTAAGGAATGACATCTCCTCATACTCCTAATCTAAAGGTGAATCATTATATGATACATGGGACAGATTCAATGAGATGGTCAGATAATGTCCACATCATGGGCTAACCCTATGGATGCAAATCCAAACTTTCTACAATAGGTTGAGTTAGAGTACATAATAGTCTATAGGTGCGGTAGTTAGAGGGACGCTAAATAATAAAACACCTAAAGCGACCCAAGAGTTGATAGAAGGTGTTGGACCCCAATCTTTTAATGAAATTTAGAAATATTAAATGAAATTAAATTGGTGTTTTTGAGTATGTATGTGTTGTGGGTGTTTTAGAGTTAAATGAAATTGATGTGAAAAGAAGTAGATTTTGGTTTTTGATGACTTGGAAATTTTGAATAAATTTGTGTGTGTAAGGGTACCATGACAATTATAGTGAATAATTTGATTTGAATGGAAGTTGAAAAGCAAGAAATGATTAGAGAAAGTGTTAAATTTTAGGAAATTGCAAGTCTGACTTTTTGGGATGAATAGTACCAGAGTTGACTTTTTGAGCTGAAACTTTCATGAATTTTTCTGATTTGATTTGGCAGAATTTGATAAAATGGTCTTCATCAAATTTGTAGCTTCTGTTGATAGGTTTCTATCGCTATCAAGTATGACGTGTTTCAATATCGGGATTGAAAGTTATGATCTTTCGAATTTAAGTTATTTTGCTTTGTTTTTAAAAAATGCTATTAAGGGTAAGTTTGTGTGTACTGTGCTTTGAGGCAAATTTTGTGCTGATGTGGTTTGAATTGGATCAAGTAGCCTTATTGAAAGTTGTATAGGAAGTTTATAGCTTTTCAATGATGTATAATATGTTATTTTTTATTGTGAAAATTGGAAGATATGAAATTTTGAAGTTTGGATGTGGTATAGGATGACAAATTCTGGTAGAAGCTTTGATTGAAAAATTGACCTAGTTAGAGGTTGAAATTGCTTTTAAGTTCTTCATCAAAGTTGTTGATTGTGTTTTTATCTTTCCATTGATGTAAAGTATGGAATTGTTGGACCATGGAATAAGAAGTTATGATTTTTAAAAGTTTCTATTACTATTTAGCATGATCATTACTGGACAGACTCTTTGAGTGGATTGTTGACTCCCTTAGAGGCCAAATTGATTTTTCTGTCCTTCATGAAAGTTGTAGTTTGCATTTTGATCTTTTCATTGATATAAATTATGACATTTTTGGACCTTGGAGTTGAAAGATAGAAATTTTAGAAGTTGTGATACTGTTTAGGGTGACATAATTTGGACAGAAATTTTGAGTGGGATTTTGCCCATTTTAAAGAAGGATTTGGTTTTTAAATTCTTCATGGAAGTTGTAGAGCTTCCTTTTATCTTTCTTTTGATACCACGTTTGTAAATTTTAGACTCTTGAGTCAAAAGTTATGTATTTTATAAGTTGGGAGTTTTTGAGAAAAAAAAAGGGTTTCAGGCGTCCTCGCGAGTGCGAACGCCTCGCGAGCGAGCGGCCCTTTTTGCCATGTCCACCCGACCTGACCCGATCTGACCCTCTCTTACTTTTTTGCTTATAACTTTTCCGTCCGACATTTGATTGACTTGATTTTTGAAGCGTTGAATTTCTAAGACATACCTCTACCTCTTCATGAAAAATTTGGTGATTTTTTAGATTAAATTGAGGAAGTTTGGTTGAATCAAAGTGAGTTGGAAAATTTTCTGAACATGGTTCAGTATTTTGGTAAATTCTAAATATGTAGAGATCCAATTGAGTTGATTTTTATTTCTAAATAAACTAGAGACATGGAATTACAAGTTATCTGAAGGGACTGAGTTTTAATTCGGATTCTAAGATTTTCAATTTCTGAATTGAAGTTGGGTTTGATGTTCAATCTTGGATTAGTAAGAGCTGAAAGTATTTTGGCCATAACTTTTGCTCTAGTCATCCAAATGAGGTGATTCTTAATTT
>JAOTIZ010000004.1:21662334-21672733 GCA_027123425.1 Erythroxylum panamense
TACAACAATTCAACCCCCCCTTCTTGTGTATCTTGGTTGTATTATTGTCCAATATATTAACGTGTGATTCACTTCAAGTTGGAATAAAATTACTTTATAGGTCATATTTTTAGTAGTCATTGAATTAATCAAACTGAATGAAAATTGCATATTGTTTACACATATAAACCCATCTTATTTGTGAATTTATGAGCTTAAGGGCAAAATTTCAAAAATTTTGAAGCTCTTTTTATTCATTTATGTATGTTATCATGCATGGTTGAAAACTTCTAGAACTTGCTTTTATTATGCATATTAAGATTGTATTTGTTAAATTAGAAGCATTCAAATGATAAAGTTACATGGATTCAACAATTTGCTTTAACGTATTTTTTTTAAAATTTACCATAACCATAATTTTATCCTTTAAGAATAACCAAGTTGGGCCTTATCCTTTTTCATTTTTATTAACCTAAATTATTAACCTTTATCCTATGTTTCTTGAAAACCTTTTTATTGTTTTAACTCATTGATAAATGTATGTTGGACCATATTTACATTGTATATTGATGTAATTTTTCTTGATAGTTTATACTTTTATTATATATTTGGTACTTAGTTCACTTCAAGTGCATTTATAGGTTATAACTGCTTTCACGGACTAAAAAGAGAAGAATTTGGATGAAAATGTGACATAAATCAAAGATTTGAAGCAAAGAAGGGATACATAGTCATGTCTAAGCCCGTGTAGTTCTCTTAGGCCGTGTAGAATCTGAAATTATAGATATTTTAGGTTATACAAGATCTAATTACAAGGTTGTGTATTAGATTGTGTATCACCTAAAAACTCTAAATTTTACTATAAAAAGACATGATGGGAGGCAAAATAAGGGAGCAGACATGGAGAGATGAATTTAAAGGCAAAGATCATTCAAAAGGACAATTTTGATCTAAAGAAGTGGAAAACACGAAGAAATCATCGAAAGATCCATTAGAGTACAGGATCAAACTTCTACCTTACAAGAACATTCGAAGAGATAAAAGGGAGACTTAGAATTATGAACTCTTTATTTTTACTTGTTTTTCTTTTTGTTTATGCTTGATTCATTTTCTATCATAGGTGATTAAACAATTTTAGTGTCTATGTAAGATGAACGATAGTTTTGTGCTATAATATGTTTTGATTCTTTTATTTAATACAATTGTTTTGATTGATATATGGTGATTCAATTACATGTTTAATATGTGTTCTAATAGATCCATAATATTAATGCATAATCTGATTTCATAACATGGAGATTGAGAATTCTTGTTTATGAATAGATCTACCGTAGTTGAAAGGAGTTTGTTTAGGTCAACATAAGTTCTTTAGATTAAAGTCAAACCTAAAATGAATTCACAAATCGATAAAACAATCTTAATACCTTTAACTTGAATAATTTAAGTTGATAATTCTAAGATTAGTTATTAGTACACTCAAGTGAGTTATTACTATAAGATAGGAATTTTCATAGTCCAATAATTAATAAAACAATTGTATAATAAAAGATTAATTATTTAACAAATTTTAGGGGGATTTATAACCGAACACTAATTCTTGAGATCGATCGCTTTCTAAGTGATTTCTTATTTCTCTGTTCAATATTGTTGCCTACTTTTAATTTTTTAAGTTTTATTTGCTCTATTAAAAAATCAAAATCAAATTTGTAGACTAGATAATAGGATAACATTAATTACCAATACTCATCATCTTCGTAGGATTTGACCCATACTTGCTTATGCTAGCTACAGCTACACTGTCACTTATGGATAATTCAACATTGACTATTAAAATAAGTCAATTAGGCATTAAAGGGGAAAAGTAGATTATGAGCTTCAGTATTAGTGATCCTCATAATGTTGAGATATTTCAGAGCTTGTAATAAGGAAGAGTAAAAGGAGGCAGTGCCTATAGTGTTATAGAAGTAGGCACGAGCTTCTAGCAATATAGACTTTTAAACATTGTACCAAGACCATATATGCTTTTTGGAGGGACGTACTTATATTCAAATTTTTCTTGAAAGGAATCAATAATGGAAAAAAATGAAGTTTTTATCCTTATTATTTATCCATTAAATTCTTGACTTCTATTTAAGAATTGAGTAATTGACTTCTATTGCTCAATTATAATTGATCTTTTCTACTTTTTATTTTGTTGCATACGTGGGATCTTGATAAAGAGAGTGTTAGGTCTTACATAAAGTAGCTTTAGTAGTAGATATAGCTTGATAAGTTTTGTCATATCATTTGATACTGAGTTTCTTAAACACCTCTGGGACCATATGATGCTTCCTCATATAAATAAAAAATTTGAACTCCTAAAATTCATAGCTCAAGCCATTTTTGATAGATTTTTTAAATTTCTCATCATCTGCTATGTAATTGTTAAGTCAAAGGGGGTTTTCATTTGCTATTTCAAGATCAAATTGTGAATTTCAATAGGATAATGATTATAAAATAATGGATAGTTAAATGAGGCTTTGCTTTCTTGGAAAGTGCAAATTTGGTGGCTATCAATATGGGCTCTGTCAAGCTTTATTATAAGAAATCATCTTCCTTGTTGCTTATTATTCATAAGTATAAAATTGCCCCTTCAGCTTGAGATCAATCACTTGTAATTCACTCACGCAATCCCCCTAAAATCATCAAAGAAATTCCTAATGCACACATTCCCTTCAAATTATGATTTGAATGAAGTTGTTGAAGTCTTGATGTGTCAAACAAGGATTATTTATACTAGCTTGTATCTCTTTCGACTTATCCCATTAAGAACTTCTTTGAAAAATAAATTTGAAAGCATAAACAAAGGTTACTTGGAAACTAACCTTCTCCTGAGCATTATGATTTGTGATGATAGACTAATAGCTTTGAAGGAAGTTTAATTTTTTTTACTTTTTTTAAAAGATCAATTAACAGAGGCTTAATTTCATACAAATAACCACATAAATTTTTTTAAGGCTATTAAGGCCTCTAACATTCTAAGACAATATTGAAATTAAGAGAGGAAAAGGAGTTAGAATTGTTAATCTTATTTTCCTTTTGGATTTCCTCCTAATAGCTATTTTGAATTTTTTTACTAGATTTATAATTATATTGATGACTAGTTAAAGTGCTAATAGGTGTAAAGGTTTACTTGAGGAGGATGTAGGTAGATTAGCCAACTGGGCTTATTTGATTTGTTCCCAATTAATATATGGGATTCTATACCTATAACATAATAAGCACTTTCTCTATCTCTGGAAATTGAGTGCATGCTCCATTTACCCTAGTTATGTATAAAGCTTGTAATATTTCAACTTTTTTGTCCATTTCTTACTTATTTTCTCTATTGTATCTATTATCTCCTACTAGAACCTTGATATATGCCTAATTGACTATACATTTAGTATACAACACTTAGTGATTAATGCTACGAAAAATTTAAGAAACTCATTTTGGTTCATATGTGGTTTTAAGTACAATTTGGAAGTTCAAAAGCTAAAGTGAGTTAAAAGCACATTCTTAATCCATCCTCTTGATGTTTAAACTCAATTTTCTTTATAGAATAAGAAGGAGATGGATTGGGGTGATGATAGGACAACCAAATGCACGAACATGAAGTTTTCAAGATGACCTGGAATGCACAGCCGTGTATCTACTTATATGATCGTGTCTACATTTTGGAAGATAATTTTGATATACACTGTTTAATACACAGCCATGTATTCAACCATCCAACCATACATCTTAATAAAATCTTTATTTTTTTGGGTTGCACAGGTGGATGCACGGCTATGCACCCAACTATGCATCTTTCCATAACCCTATTTTTTCATATAAAGCAACATTTGAGCGGCTTAGAGGGGTATGAAACATTTTTGGATGAAGAGGAGGGACAGAACTCTTAATTCTTTGGGATCTATGGTGGGTTGGTCTTTCTCAATCCTATTCGGAGGTGAAATCAAAGTCAAAGAACACATTTGGGCATCCTCTCATTATATATTGTTGTTCTTTTTCTTTTCAGGGATTGTTTATGTTATTATATGTTTATTGATTTGGATATTTATATGTAGATGATTAGTACTCTCATTCTCATTTAATTATTTATATATGATCCCGTTGCTAGAATCATAAATACAATACATAATGGTTGTGTTTTGGATTCATTTGTGGCAACTAATGGTCTTGAATCATTAAGGATAACATAACATAGGTTAAATAACCCGAGCTTATATAGTTGTTGCCTACATTAATCTATTTTCTAGCTCGTAATGTGACTGTCCTATTAAATCTAGAGAGCTTGTTCTAAGTTATTTGATAGCTGGGTTTAGTTAAATAGCTTGTTTTAATTAAACACAACCTAAGGAAAAATTGAGGTTAATAGAGCTTATTATTAATCTACGAATTAATGGTTTCTAAGAGAGGTGTGACAATAACAAGACAATGAGATATGCTTATTCAAGTGTAGGCTAAGAATGACCTGAGAATCAGATTCCAAACCCATTGATTACTTTTATCACTTTTGGGCTGTTTGTTTTAATTTTCTTTTGTTAGTTTAATTTCACTTTATTTTCTTATTTGAATCCGACCACCAAATATCCTAAACATCAATTCTTTTCATTACAAAATCTACGTAAACACTCTCTGTGGATACGATCCCTACTCATTGCTACTATGAATCTTATAGTGTAGAGTTAGCTTTTATTTTCAGGTGCTTTTGACACGCATAAAGAATTTTTACGACGTTACTGAGGAGTGTGGTGTTTTAATTTTTTTCTTGATTTTATTTAGTGCTTTGTATATATTTGTTTCTATTTAGTTTTTACATATATTTCTTGATATGTTAATGTTTATTTGTGTTTATATATAAAAAGAGATATAATGAAGCAAGTATGTCACAACTGGATATTATCAATGCTATTGGTAGAAAATTTTCTCATAACCCATATTCCTAATCATATAACCAAGTTTGAAATGATCATACAAACTTTAGTTACAGAGGGGATAGCCAGCAAAACTACTTCCTAGATAGGTTACAGGATGCATAACAATTCTCGTATAGACCAGAAGCTTTTTATTCCAACTCAGGTATATATCTAGAAGACTTAGTTAACGTTGCTGTTAATACTCTGCAATTTCATTAGAATGTGAAACAGAATCAAGATGTAAGGTCTAGATTCCCTCGGTAAGCCAAATGGGTCATATGGTGGGAATTATCAATCACATGGAATCACAAAGCGAAGAAAAACAACTATCTCAACTCGCTTAGTGTGAAAACGTTATAGAGTGGAAAGGAGCTTGAGAAGACTAATCAAGGGATTGCTAGTGAGGAAGAAATTAAGAAGGAGCTTGAAGGAGAAAGGGATATATCATTTAGCTTAAAGGTGAGTACTGAATCCCTAATTGTAGTTAAGACTAGCCCTTTACCTTTACCTAGCAAATTGGAGAAATTAAATGAGGAGGAAAAGGATGAAGAGATATTGGAGATTTTTCAAGAGTGTAAGGATTTGGTGGAGATTAAGAGTTTGACGATAAGGAAGATGTTGAATGTAAGTGGTCATCAACCAGGCCTTATCCTAAAGAACCTCAAATGAAAAAGGTAGAAGTTTTGACACCTGAAACCATAATTTTGTCATGTGAGGAGGAAATTATGGAGTTGAGCTAGTGACCATAAACAAAAGTGCTTCTTGGGAGGCAACTCAAGGGAAGTTTATTTCTTTTCCTTCACACTTTTCGCATTTGTTAAGATTATAATGTATGCTTTTAAGTTGTTTATTTCTTATTTTCATGTGTGTTTTAAAGTTTATTTGTTTATTTTTTAATGTGTTTTTAAGTTTTCAAACAAAAAGAAAGAGAATCAAAACAAACAAACAAACAAAGATTTTCTCTTTTTCCATTGCTTCTAAGACTATATAGTAATAATTAGAGAGTGAATTGATTATAAAAATTCATGGCAACTTGAGCATGTATGTTTACTCTTATAATTGTTCAATACACATTATCTTTAGAAGAGTAGTAATTAGTCGTAGATAAAAGCCAGTGAGATTTTAAGACTTTATTAACTGACATATCTATAATAGTCTCATTATCTTTTGTTTATGTGTGACCTTCATGACGTGTACTTCCTAACTTTGCTTTGATTTTATATTCAAGACCACATTTTTATCACATTCATTAACAAGAAAATGAGATAGGCATTCTTTGTTTTTACAAGTTACATTAGCCAAATAGTCTACCTGTTGATATGATTTTTCATTTTGATAAGCTCTCTAAAGCTTTATTAGCCTTTCTTTTTGTGTTAAACACATCACATGCTTTTAACCTGACTAAATGTCATACCAAAGCCTTAAAGCTAGTGGAGTGTTTGTTAATTGTTAATGATTGTGGATGCATAAAAGTATAAGTGTGGGGGATATGATATATGTGAAATGTTATAATTGATGGAATATCATTTTATGTGATATACACAGAATTATTATAATTATTGAATTATCATTTTATCTCTTATCAATGAATTTCAAATGTTGATATAACTTCTTTCAATTTTTATCAAAAAGAAAAAAAAAGAAAGAAAGAAAAAGTGAAAAGTAAGAGAAAAAGAAAAAGAAAAGAAAGAAAAATATGTCTCAATAAAAGTATCACGAAGGAAATGCAATTGTTTTGAAAAGTATTCATGAGTAGTTTCTCCTCTGAAAGTTGTATAGACTGGGTAACTTGAGTATTATGCATATGAGGTAGATGTTTTGAAGGATCACTCCCTATGGTTTCAATGTATTGTTATCATCGATTTTTGTGGTGATCTCTTCTAATTGGTTATATTTCATAGTTATTGCATTCATCATAGCTAATGGTACCCAGTTTTGAGTGAATGTTGGTTTTTGCCCTTAATGATACATTGAGTGTTTTTCTTACTTTAGATTTCATGGATTTTATACTACATTACCAAAATACATCTCATCTTAACCTTTTCCCATATTACAATCTTAAAAAGTCCTTTGATTCATGATTATACATGTGAATCTTAATGGTGGAGAAATGAAATGATATGTAAAATTGTGGAATGTCTTGTTCATTAATGGTGTTTGAGTGTATCCATAAATTTATCATATTTAAACATATTTTGTCAAAATCTACCCTAGATTGCTTTGTTTTTAAAGAGAATGACTGTTGATTGTTTATGAGTAAAGGAATTGAATGTTGAGTTCTTGTTATGGTTTTGAACGTTATTCCTCCATTCTTATGACTATCTATTCTTAAGAAATATAGAAAATGAGTAAGTGTTTTAGTTTGTGATTTTGACTTTGTTGTTTACCCAAAGACAATCAAAAGTTAAGTGTGGGGAACTTGATATGTGCCTAATTGATTATACATTTACTCCATAAAAGTTAGTAATTAATGCTATGAAATGTTTAAGAAACTCATTTTAGTTTATATGTGGTTTTAGGTACAATTTGGAAGTTCAAGAGCTAAAGTGAGTTAAGTACATTCTTTAAGTCATCCTCTTGATGTTTAAACTCAATTGTAGTTGTGGAATAAGGAGGAGATGGATTAGGGTGAATATGGCACAAGAAAATGCAAGAAAATGAAGTTTTCAAGATTTCTTAGAAGATGCACGACTGTGTATTTACTTACACAGCCATGTATACATTTTGGAAGATAATTTTTGATATACAAGATTGGATACATGACCATATATCCAACCGTGTATCTTCACAAAATCTTCATTTTCTTATGTTACACAGTTAGATGCACAATTGTGCACCCAACCGTGCATCTTCCCAAAACCCTAGTTTTTGTATAAAGCAATATATGAGCAGCTTAGAGGTGCATGAAACATTTTTGGAAGAAGAGGAGGGGCAGAACTCTTTATCCACACCCCCTCCCCAATATCCTAAACATCAATTCTTTTCATTACAAAAGCTACACGAACACTCCCGATGGATATGATACTTACTCACTGTTATTATAAATCTTAGTGTGTAAAGTTAGGTTTTATTTTTTGGTGCATTTGACACGCATCAAGAATGAAGCTTTATTAACTCATAATAATCAACTATTAGAAACATCTTTCTAGTTAGAACTCATTTCCTACCTTGGTGGGATATGTCTGGCCTCCATTAGTAAAATACCGTTATAAAATCTTCAATTAGTTTTTCATCATCCCCTAACTTTAAAAGAGGAATATGATATAGTAAGTTTTGGTGAAAATTAATAATAACATAAATTTAGGCACATATTACATGCCTTATACCATCTATTATTACATCCATACTTATTTGTTTGCTAGTAGAGCTTGTTAAGGGGTTGAGGCCTTTAGTATTCTAATATTTAAACGGTATGTTATCTATGTTAATCCATATAAGGACTTGTTTTGCTTTAATTTCTTAATATGAACATTTGGTTTTTATGTTTAAAGAAAGAGGGGATTGTTAAAGTGTCAATCACCATTTAAGATGATATTTTGAACACTTGATTCATATTTGAATTTGAAAAGGAAGAGATTTTCTCATTTACCAAAATCGCCTTCAAACTTAACTTCTTTTAATGAAAGTGAGCCTAAAAGTTCATTAATGGAAATATTGATGCTTATCTAAAAAGAATATAACCAAAATATATTCCTTTTTAGAAGTTGCTTCTCTGAGGACCTCCAAAACGTGGAGAAATAATAGAACTTCCCTGTGACAAAGTAGGAGGACAATAGTGAAGGTCCTCAGTAGGTATTTGGTTACTTAATCATGTCACCATAAGAGTTTTAGAGATGGTTAAGTCAAAAGGAGCAATACTAGGATAGGCTTATGTATGACCTACTCAGCTAAAAGAATTTTAAGGATGGTTTCTACTTTATAAAATAAGATTTTCTTGGTAAAGGGGGGAACTTGTGAGATTAATAGTGCTAGAAAAGATTAAAGGATCTAGCTAGTTTGATTAGAGGGGTAAGGGGTTAGAGATGTTGCAAAATAAGAAAAATAATAATAATAAGGAGATAGGGAGTTTTCAAAAGGTCGTTCCTAAAAAAGGAAAAAGCAGTAAAGGCTAAAACATCAAAACCAAGAAAGGAGGTCTAAGAGTAGAGAAATGGGAGAAGGTTGAGGACTCAGCTATGACAAGAACTAGCTCCTAGTAGAAGCAAGAGCAATAGGGAGAAGGGGCAAGTGGACAAATGGTAAAAGGAATAGGTGAAGAACTAGAAGATCAATAAAGAGTGATGGAGCAAAAAGGTAGAAATAGTAACTAGTATAGAACCATAAAAGAGGAGGAACTATGTAAGCTTAAAAGAGAGCAACAAGTTGAGAGGAAAGGGGAAAAGGTAATCTAAATCTATAGATTAAAAACTAGAGAGGTAGAGAAAATGAAGAACTTCTCACACTATCCATCTCAATGAGAATATTGAATACTTGTTATAGCATATTGACATCATCTCAAATGTTACCAAAGCAACTACTAAAAATTTATTCGAAATAGAAATTCAAATCTATGATTAGTGATGATCATCATCACCATGTTCATCTGGAGGTCCTGTAAGGCTATTAACCTCCAGTTGTCAAATTCCAATAATATAATTAAAATTTTATGCTCTACTAAAAGCAAATATGCAATTTTCACTTTAAATATGAAGCATTTATAGCTACCTGAGAAATAACGTAGATATTTATCTAATTTCAAATCCATATAATGATATGATAAAAAGTGATATACATGCTTAAACTAAGTTGTTAATGATGCTCGATTCATATATGTTAGGTCGTAAGGTCCATTGACTTACAATTGTTGTTGAACATATTAAGACTTTGAAATGCTTTTGTTATCAACTATCACAAGATTCGTTAAAAGATCCAAACATCCTAATCAAATCACATTTTTATATAATAAAACATCAACAGTGAAGGAGATAAATAGGATCAACATCTGTTTTGTTCCTAAAACTTTGAAAGACTTGAGTTATTATCATATTCTATAATTTTACTACATATAGTTATCTTAACATGTTTACAATTGGATCATATTTAGTATTGAATAGATTCCATATTGTGACTACTAGATACATAAGGCAATTGGATCATATTTAGTATTGAATAGATTCCATATCGTGCGAGTCCTGAGAATGGAGAAATCTATTTGGCCAACACTTTATCCCTTACGGGCTGACCCGGTGAGAACTGAGATTAGTCTGGGAGTAGATGACTTAAAGGCGTCTTCTCATAGTTGGGACCCTCCTAGGACACCTCGTAGGCTAACCAAAAAAAAGATTCCATATCGTGACTACTAGATACATAGGACAATTGGATCTTTTTTTTTTGAAACACAATAGGATTGTTTTATTAAATAGAATCAGCGAATAAAACATCCCGAACAATGTTGGGTGGATTATGAAACCACTCACCAACAAAATCATCAACTCTAG
>JAOTIZ010000004.1:21672833-21696573 GCA_027123425.1 Erythroxylum panamense
GGGGTTAATTGAGAAATTAGAGTAATCGAGTGCAACTGACTGATTTAATACTGTTTATGAGTGACTGGTAATTTATACCCGATAACAAAACAGAAAGCAAACTTTTTTTAATCCATTTAAGTACAGGATATTACCAATATAAGGCAGCAATTTCAGACCTTCTCTTTAAATCGTTCTTTAATCTAAACCAGACAACTAAATGGGGACATCTTAGAAGGAGAGCAAACTATTTTGTTTAAAATGATAATATTCTGGATTTGCACAAAGGTTTCGTCTTTTGTATCTGCTCAGAATCGGGATGAAAAAAGTTACCTCCTTTTGCGCATTTAACAGAGACTTATCGCTACTCCACAAAAACCCCAAAATTAGTCATAGTAAATGAAGAAGTAACATAAATCAAGACCCAGAGCACAAAATCTAGAAATTAACAAGTCCCAGATAAACTGTAATTCAAAGCAGACAACAGGCAGGCATACAAAACGAGAAAATGGGCAAAACCCATATCAGAAAGACACAGAGAAAGATAGAGCTTCTAGTTTATGGGTGAGGGCAAGAGAGGAGGAGGTAGTAGGACTGGAGAGGAGGAGGGAAGACATTACATTCACTTAATAATCACCTAATTCCACTTTTGTGAGCAAATCGCTAATTGCTGATGTTAAGATGATTTTACGATGTCTGCCCCAACCAATCAATCCTTCTATCGTACTGTCAACTAGGGTAGCTGATAGAAAACAAAGCAGGAACAAGGAGAGGACGGCTCTCTAACTTGTGTTCATTTAGTTGATCCGGAATCACGAAGTGAAGAAGAGAATAGCGTACGTTGAAGAAGTGAAAGACTTCGGAGGCTTGAACATCAGAGGATAAGAGGAGGCTCCAATAATGTGCCAACATCAACGAAGGAGAAGAAATTTCAGTGGGCTGGAAATGATGAGAGGACAAAATTGTCTTCAGATTAGTTTAGCTTTTCGTCGATTAGTTAAAGATAGGTTGGGGTTGGGTTTGGGTATTCTTCAAATTTGAAGAATAGTTTTTACCAAAGTTTAGTTATTGCTGGCTCTCTTTTTTACCAAACACTGGTTTAGGAATAAGTTAGGAATATATATGGAATAGTTGTTCTATTCCAGTGTACCAAATAAGCCGTAAAAGAGAGAGAGAGAGAGAAAAGAAGAAGAGGAAGAAGAAGAGGGTTTTGACACCGAAGCTTCCTAAAATAAGTGATCTCCTTATGCCGCCGCCCTCCCGAGTCATCCAACCTGAGTTTCATTTCCTCCCTATTTGCTCCTTTATTCATTTAAATGTGTAAGATTGAGATGGGTTGTATGTTTATGAATTTTGAGTTGATAATGATGTTCTAACTTTACCTTTGGTTTTTGCTTATCTTTAATGTTAATCTAGTTGATTTGTACTTACTTGAGTTGGGTGTAGTGATTGATTGATGTATATACATATTTTAGTAACAAATCAAGAGGGTGAACTGGATAAAAATGATTATATTAGATTAATGAGAGTTTGATGATCTAATTAACCACCTAATCAATCTAGTCGGTAATTTCATACAGAGAGATCCCGTGTAAGACCCGATTGTTTATTAGAGAACTTTAGAACTAACTAGAATTGTGGGTAATTTGTGAATTGAGATATTACAAGTCCAAAATTCGATTAGAGTTTATAATTTAGGGAATGGTTTTAACTCGAGAGAGAGTAATCAACCCTACGATTGTTTAGAACCAATACCTTGTGAACACATAATTGACTAGGTTAGCATAACAATAGGTAAAATCTCCTCTTTCACAACTCGATTATTTCTATTGATATATTTCCATTGTTACATTGTTTGTTCATTATTAGTTTGTTTGCTTTAGTTTGCCTTTTGGTTCAATATTCGAATTTGAGTCCGAAACAAAGAGCAACCTGAATTAAGTGATGCCTAAGTATAATCTCTGTGCGACGATATCTGCTTTTTGCTACAAGTAACAACCCGTATACTTGCATTTTTTAACATAAAACTCGTAATTGGTTTTGAAATTAACAAGTTAATAGTCTTAAGAGAGGTGTAAAGACAATAATTCAACGACATCTGCGAAATTGTGCTTAGACCAAGACTAAATGAAAGAGTCGAATTTCAACGCATTCATTAATTTTATCACTTTGTTGCTGCTTAATTTGATTTGTTTTGTAGATTTAATTTTACTTTGTCTTTTAATTTTCTCCAAACCAAAAACCCCATGTTTTGCTTATATAGATAATTCAGGAAAGTAATTAGAATTAATCTCTGTGGAATCGAGCTAAACTTACTGCTAGATCGAGTTTAGTCTAGTTATTTTGGTAGTGTTACGACACCCAACCAAGCATTAAAGCTCTTCATACTGATAAAGGCCAAGAGTATCTCTCTAGTTAGTTTAGAGAATTTTGTGAGAATAAGGGAATACATCGATAGTTAACTATTCCTAGAACTCCACAATAAATTGGGGTTGTAGAGAGAAGTAATCGAACTCTGTTGGATATGGTTTTGTTAATGATGGCTCAAGCCAACCTCCCAATTAAGTTTCAGGGGGATGCCCTTGTGACTGCAACATACATCCTTAACTGAGTGCCCACTAAGTCTGTCCTAACTACTCCTTATGAGTTATGGAATGGAGATAAGCCTAATTTGGAAGGCTTAAGGCCATAGGGATCTGCTGGTTATGTTTACCATTATTCTTATAAGTTTGGGAAATTATTCTCTAGAGTTAATAAATGTGTTTTTATTAGATATTGTGAGCATTCTAATGGCTATATGATGTATGGTGAACATCATGGAGGATCACTGAGGTTGAGTTCCGAGAGGTGGAATTTTTGGAGGATGATTTCTCTAGTATTGGTGAGATCAAACAAAGTCTTGAGCTCTACGAGTTAGAGGAACATCAAAATGAAGTGACCTAAATGGATTTGGATTTACAATCCATTATGATGACTATTGAGGTCAGTGAGAGCATAGAACTTAAGTCTCAGTCTCTAAAATTATGTAGGAGCAATGTTCCACATAGACACTTTGAAATAGAAGGTGGGTCCTTCTTGAGCATTTTTGTGAATGTTGATGAACCTTCTTTTGAAGAAGCAATGAACTCACCAATTTTAAGTGGCTTGCAGTAATGGAAGATAAGATGGAATCCATGGCTAAGAACCATGTATGGGACTTAGTCAACCTACCTATTGGGTGTAAAACCATTAGAAACAAGTAGGTCTTGAAGGTTAAACACAAGGCAGATGGATCAATTGATAAGTATAAGGCCCGATTAATGGCAAAAGGTTACACTTAAAAGGATGGTGTGGACTATGATGAGACATTTTCTACTGTGGTGAGATTTGTGTCTATTCATCTTATCGTAGCTATTATTGCACATTTAGATTTGGATTTGTTCCAAATGGAAGTTAAAACGAAATTTCTGAATGGAGAAATAAATGAAAAGATCTATATGGATCAACCTGTTGGGTTTCGGGCAGAGGGATAACAGCACAAATTGTGTCGTTTGAGACAATCCATTTATGACCTGAAATAATCATCTATGCAATGGTATCTTAGATTTCATCAAGCCATTGCATCGGTAGGCTTTGTAATGGTTGAAGAGGACCATTCCATATACATAAAGAGACAAGAGAATGTGTTTCTTATACTCTCTTTATATGTAGATGATATTTTGAGAGCTGAGAATGATATAGAGATAATCATTGCCACTTAAAAGTGGTTGTCCTCTACTTTAAAATGAAGGACATAGTTGAAGCAGATTATGTTCTCAGGGTTAAGATCTCGAGGGATCGTTTTAAAAGATTTATGAGTTTGTCTCAAAAAACCTATATTAATAAGTTATTGGAATGTTTCCATAAGCATAACTAAAAACCTATTGACATTTTAATGGAGAAGGACCTATACCTAAGTATGGATCAATGTCCTAATAAAGAGGAAGAAAAATAGCAAATGGCTAAGGTGTCATATGCAAATGCTATTGGTAGTCTAATGTATGCTACGTTGTGTACTCGACGCGACATATGCTTTACAATTGGGATGGTTAGTAGATATCAAAGTAATCTTGGACCTGTGCATTAGGTAGCAGTCAAAAGGATACTTAGATGTCTAAGAGGAGCCACCAACATGGCTTTATGCTATCAAGGTGGGCGCCTCAAATTGGTTGGATATAGTGATGCCGATGGATCTATTGATAAATATGAGAAAAAGTCCACATTATGATATGCTTTCATTTTTGGAGGAGGAGCCATTTCTTGGTGTAGCAAGAAACAACAATGATTATTGTCCATGATGGAGTCTAAGTATATTGCATGTACGTCGACAATGTAAGAGGTGATATGGTTGAGGAGATTTTTTAGGAGCCCCAACATTACCAGGCATCTTTGTGTGAGGCCATAGCTATCTATTTTGATAACACGGCTGCAATTGCTGATGTAAAGGACCCGAAGTATCATGGAAAAACCAAGTATATAGATACTCATTACCACTTCATCTATGATATCATTGCACAAGGACATGTGGTCCAACAGCATGTTTCTACGAGAGATATGATAGTTGATCTTAAACCCATTGCTAGAGATGCTTTTAAAAATCACATTAGGGGTTTAGGTTTGTTAAGGATTTGATGTATTTGAACATTTACTTATGAATTAATGAAATATTTTTTCATTTTAATCTTATGTAAATTTGCATAGTAAATTAAGGTTTAATTGAAAATGACACATTTCTAAAAATTATCACTAGGCTTGAGGTTGCTCTCTCACACGAGAACATCGCCCTAGTGCTATGATAGCAAGTGGGATGAGACAAAGTTTTGCAAGGTACAAAATGATAGGCAATCTTCTTAATTATTATGACGTGATTAAGGATTTTGTATGTTGCCTTAGTTGAGTGCTCAGATGAGACTGTTTTAGTCAAACATGAAAAGTGTATCCATGTAGCCTATATGAAGCCAGATTTGAGTCTATGGTGGCTCAAGTCGGTCACTTTTTAAAGTGACTAGTCGTGTTCTGTATGGTGTTATTTAGAGCGTGACAAATCCTTAGTGGGAGCTCCACCATAGCATGCACTTCATACTGCATGTGCTTAAGGCTACCAAATAAGGGAGTGATGAATAGGTCCCTTCTTCATCACTATATGAGCCCTGTGGGCGCCTAGTCCACCTCTATACTCATTGGAACTTTGACATATGTCATGAAGTTGAGAATTGGAGTTGCTACTTTAGCATATTATCCAAGGGCTAAGAATGATGCGGTCTAGCGGGGTATGACAAGCAAAGCAACCAAGACTTCATGGATTGACACGAGTGTCTAAGGAAAAATCATTTTGATATCACACAAGCTATTAGTGACTCATTGCCCAGGCGGGCTATTAGTGACTCATTGCCCAGGCGGTTACAAATGTGGTAACCATGAATACAAATACATTATGGGATTTTGCATAACTCTTTATGAAAAGAGGGATCAGAAATGCAAAATCTAGTGTGATTAGAAATGATTTGGGATATAACAAGATCTTGAGTGACGTTACGTTAGTTTAATGGTAACTTAATGTAACAAGATGGTAACTTAATGCAACGATCCTTGTCAGTACCTTTCTTGTATGGTCGCACGCTCCATTTCCTTGATGATAGAGAAAATGAATATTTGAGGTTGAGAAATAAAGCATGAGTTGTTATGAACAAAACATTTGTTGCTACGTATAAACATGTGTTGTTCTTTCTCAAGCATGTGTTGCCAATGCGTACAAGTGGGAGACGTAGCAAAATAATATAATGTGTTCACATTGGCAAAATAATATAATGTGCCAAATCAAAGTGGATAAATAAACTTGGTCTTACAAGAAAGACAAAGCTAATAAGAAAGTAGATAAGTAAGCTTGGTTTTACAAGAGAGACAAAGTTAACAAGTAAGTGGTTATTTATTGGAAGGTCTAACCCATTTTCTATTTCTCTAAGTTGCAAAAGAGAGAACGAATGGAGAAGCTTCTCCCTCCTACACTTAAGGCTCTCTCAAAAACATTGAGTTCTTCATCATGTTCTTATCTCTTTGAGCCAACATTCATAAGACTTGGGATTTGAGGTGTCAATTACAGTGAGTAACTCCTACCCACAACATGGAGAAAGAGCAAATTCAAGCTATTTGAAGACATTAGAGCATAAGATAGACTTTTAAAGCAAACACAAGGAAAAGAGACTTGTCAAGTTTGAGAGAGAAGGTTTTAGAGTACCATTCAACGATTATTAAAAATAAAATTTGATATTGACGTTGACCTGTAATAAAATTTATAATTTCTGAAAAATTTTCAACAACCAATTTGAATTTGATTATAGAGCAATCAGAAAAAAGAGAGGAGAAACTGCCACATGCACCTTCAGTCGTTCATCATGAGAACGTTTAAATATATATATCCAAAAGCTTCCAGACCCTTCAGTACTCGACAAAAACTATCTACAGTTCGCTGCATTTGGCTTTGCCCGACTGCAACTCTAAGCACATTTTGAGTCTTTGGGGGTGATATTCGCCTGCCGTCATCTCTCCTATACTATAGAAGTGGCAAGTGTTATTACGCAATGCAATGCTGCAAGTGAATTGGTGAAAGAACAAGAGGCCACGTGGAGAGTTGACAAATTAGGTGGGGTTCCATGATTAGCACATGAGGCCGTCCTTACGGTAACCCAATTTCCATAAAACTAAGACCGAAATGGGCCAATTAAAGCGACTCACAATTTAAACTAAGTTTTTTGAAAAAGAAAAACATTCCAAAATCTCCTTCTTTGGCTCTCTAAAACGTTTCTCTGAAATAATGTATAGAAGAAGAGAAGAAAAACAGTAGCTAATTTTGGGTTTGAAATTTGAATCCTACCAAAGTAAGTTTTGTTTTCGCTTATCTCTCTCAGCTCTCTTTTCAAGTGTGCCGTTTCTCTCTGGGGAAAGTTTTGATTTTTAAGTTGCATTTGGGAGTTTTAGTATGAGAAAACTTTTGTTCTTTTTTTTATTATTTTTGGGACTCTGCATTTCTCTGTTATTGTTTGGACAATCATGCAATCAAAATTTCCCCCTCTTAAGCCTTTTTTTATAATTTATTTTTTCCTATTTTCTTTGGTTTCATGCAATTGCTTCTTCCTCTATTTCTTTGTTCGATTCTCAAATTGGATTATTTTAGACTGATGGATTCCAATTCATATTGCAGTGCAGGGATCAGTTTGATTTGATCCTCCATTATGCGTATTTTAAATTTCTTTTTCGTTAATATTGTTTCTGGGAAACGGTGCTCGTCAAATTGCATCTTCAATTTCGATGTTTTGATGAGTTCTCTTTACTTTATGTGAGTTTCTCTTTTTGCATTTAATGCTGGGTCTGTTTCTATGATATTTTGTGGGTTTAAATTTGGCAGTTTTATAGAGCCGCGCTGAATTCAGGGTTCTAAGGACGGGATTTTATTTCTGCTAGTGTTCATGCTCAATTTATAATATTTAGCTTCAATCAAACTTCTTTTGATTTTAATTGGACTTTCTTGTTTTTTAGTGCTTATTTATTCTTTTAGGTCTCTAATATAATTTTCTCGATTGCTTTTAGGTAAAAGAAAAGGATATTAATCTTCCCATATTTGAATTGGTTCATATCGACATCTTTTGAGTTTGGGATTGATTATGCTGATTGTAATTCAGATTCAGATGTGGTGGTGGATTCTCGGGGCTTGATTCTTGCAAACCTTGGGATCACTGAAGTTGTAATCTTAAGTAATTTGAGCAGGGTATTCAAAATGAGTTGTTGTGTGAAGATTTGCTAAATGGGGATGCGTACAATGGGATCTCAAGGTGATGGTGGTAGTAACGGCAAACAGTCCGATTACCAGCCATTGGTACGTCAAAATTCATTGTACAGTCTCACTTTGGATGAGGTTCAGAATCAGTTGGGTGACTTGGGGAAACCCTTGAGCAGTATGAACCTTGATGAACTTCTCAAGAATGTATGGACTGCTGAAGCTAACCAGTCGATGGGTATTGAGGTTGAGGGTGTACAATTGGCTAATCAAACTGCTCAACATCAGGCAAACATGTCATTAACAAGTTCCTTGAGCAAGAAAACAGTTGATGAGGTCTGGAGAGATATTCAAGAAAGCAAAAATAATGGGGAAAAGAAGACTAGAGAGCAGCAGCCTACTCTGGGGGAGATGACTTTGGAGGATTTTTTAGCCAAAGCAGGGGTTGTGGCAGAGGTGTCTATGGATAAAAAGGATTTTAGTCCTGTTCTTGGACTTGATACAACTGTATCTCCGCAGTTCCCACAACAAGGTCAATGGATGCAATATACACATCCACAATATCAGCATCAACAACAGAACATGATGGGGGTTTTTATACCTGGCCAACAGATACCACAGCCACTTCCCATGGGGGCTGGACCGGCTGGTGCTTTGATGGATGTTCCCTATGCTGAGAGCCAGGTGGCTTTACCATCTCCTATGATGGGAACATTATCAGACGCACAAGCAACAGCAAGGAAAAGAGGTGCGCCAGAGGATATGATTGAGAAATCTGTTGAGAGGAGGCACAAAAGGATGATAAAGAATAGGGAATCTGCTGCCCGTTCTCGAGCCCGGAAGCAGGTGACTTTCCACTTAGTTTCTATTTTAAGACCACCATGTTTCTTTCCTCACTTTTTGGCTTATGATCTTCCCTTTTTTCAATTCTTTGTGACCTTAAAGTGTACCATTAACAGGCTTACACAAATGAGCTGGAAAACAAAGTTTCTCGTTTGGAAGAGGAAAATGAAAGGCTGAGGAGACGAAAGGTTAGTGTTTGCTTTTTAGTTATGTTTCTGTTTCCCACGTTACATCTATGGGACCATGGAAACATTGGTATTGACCAAGATCTTTTTCCTCTTTGTTTTCACATATTTTTTTCCCTCAAAACTGACACCAGTTAGAGTGAGTCTCATGATTAGTTTAGATTTCTATTAGATTTGTTATGTAATCTATGGTGTGTTTTTATTGGCGACCATTTCATTTCCTTTTATCCTAACAAATACAAGCTATAGAAAGTTTTCCAACCTTGACCACTAGGACTAGGAAAACTAGGTGACATGATATTTGCAGTCAACGTAAGTTAGGTGTTTAAAGCTATATTTAGTTCATCTCATTGTTTTTTGCTCTCGTCCTCTGGATGGATCACAAAGTGGATTTGTTTGGGGTTTGCATTAGGATTTCTTTGTGATTTGTTTGGGGTTTGCATTAAGGATTTCTTTCGTCTATGCTCACCTATTTATAAAAAAATTATATTTCCAGGGCAGCTCTTTTGGCTTCTTTCCAGAAACATCTCAATTTCTCATTGCTGCTGTGTGTTTATATTTTGGTAGATTCATTAGTGGCTGTAAATGGTAAATGCTTTGATACTTTTAAGAAGCATGATTTTCTTATGAAAATGCCAAGGACTGTCAGAACTGATACCTCAGCTTTAAGCATGCTTCTTTCTGTAATGAATTGCTTATTCGGGACACGTTTCTCTTCTGGGCGGTCTTTTGTAAAATGCTTATGAACTCTCTAATAGCATGGATCGCACAAATTTTAGGAAGAGGTATAGGTTTTAGTTGTTTAACTTAAAGTCTTGTTAGAATATTAGTTGGAGCTTATTTGAATTAGTAGCTCTAAATTCTATTCGATTTAATTCCTTTATACATAGTTTAGGAATTAGTTTAAACTATTATTAATAGACAGTTAGCTTCATTGTTTACTAATTATTTCTTAATTCATATTTAAGAGCTTATACCTCCTACTCTTTGTTCTCTTTCTTTCTCATACTTCTTTCTGTCTTGCTTCTTCCTAACTGGCCTTCTCTTTTCTTTCCTCTCTTGCTCTGAGGATTTCAGGTTGTAGGATAGTGTGATTTGTTGAGTATGTTGCTTGCTTATCTGAGGCAGAATTGTAGGATCCTGGTTTTTTTTTATTATTACTTAAAAAGGTTGAGAATACGAGGTTACAACTCAAGGATGTTTGAATGGATATCCTTGGGAAAAGGATTTTTTCTTCAATTATTGGGATGGAAGGATAATTTGACACAGCTTTACGGGATCTCTTGCCGAGGACATGATAGATAATTTAATTGAATGAGATTCCAATTGAGCTAGTTTCCCTAAAATATACCAAAAATGAAAATCAGTGGTTTGAATTGAGAATTTATCCATATTCATAATGTGCATGTTATTTGACAAGGAAAATGAAACTCCATAAAAGATATTTACTTAGATTTTGTGCCATTTTTGGTACTTCGTCCTAAGCCTATCGTATACCGTCCCCTGGTCCCCATAGGAAAAAATTGTAATGAGAAAATAAGCTGTTGGTAAAGGATCAGAACACCATGGCATTTTGGAACTTGTTTTCTTAAATTATGTCCTTCCAATTCCTTTATACTAAAATCGGATAAAATCTTGCAGGTAATGGGCAATTTAGTTACTAACAGCGCAATAATAAGGTCATTGAACATTATCAGCGGCAACTGACAAGTAACATAAACGTTTGGCTCCCTTATCTGGAGAATTTTTATCCTTTGTGTTTTCTCTCCTTTCTTAGCTGGATAGGATAGATTATTTGATTGTAGGGCCTGGCCTCGTCCATCTCTAACAGATTCTGCCAAAACCAAGATAGTTCTTTTGTTTTTATCTTACAAACTTTGTTATGCCAGCAGATGAATAAGTATTGTTTTCTTTGGCTCTAGCAACATTGGGAGACTATTAATAACTTAGATTAGCTTATGTCCAGCTGGTAGCCTGAGTTAATATTTTGACTAATAGCCACATAACTTTTCAGCATCAGAGCCTATACGATAATCTTGAGGCATAACTTAAATCACATGGTTTATTAAGCATCTATGATAAACTTTTGGAGTTTGGTACGTTCATTGTCTTCGCCATTCTGTTCTATTTGGTCATCATACTTTCCGTCAACATAATGTGAAGCTGTTTTCTCTTAGTTATGCTCAAGCATCATGGATTTGTTGATATTAAATCTATTCTTGCTTCTTTCTTTGACGAATTAGTTTTAACTTCTTTCTAGTTTTCCTCTACTCACAGGAGTTAGAGAAGATTCTGCCTATCGTGCCTCCAACTGAACCGAAGTATCAGCTCCGCAGAACGTCATCAGCTCCGTTTTAGCTTACTTCTTTACATAAAATTTTGTAGATAAGTTGACTTCTTGTTTGTGCTTCTTATTTTAGTTCTTAGGTCAAAAGTTAAGGAAGCTCTAATTTTCGGTACTTCAAGAAACAGCTATAAGTTGCCTGGTGTAATGGCAGTTATTTATTGTATGAATAGGCTGTGGGAAGTTGGAAAGAAATTAAGTTGGTAGTTTATGGTCTTCGCCATCAAGTGTTGCTAAGATCTGGCTAAATCTTTGTGGCCTGCATCAAGCGGCAGAGCTCTGCCTGAGCACCACCTTTTAGTGTTTTGAGTAAAGTTACTAAAAGCAATCATCTTAAGATGCTTAGGATGGTTTTTGCACTTGCTCTTGATATTACTGTCAAAGGATTAACTACTGTGGAATATTTTTCGTAACTTTTTAGTTTGACATTGAAACTATTTTTTGGCTTAAGTTTGGTAATTACAACTTGTCTTATTAGTTTTGCCAATTATTAGTGCGTTTTTAGGATTATTAGTTTTAAATAGGTTCTAATTTATTCAATGTAATTAAAGAATCTGAATAAGTTCGGTTTCTAATTAAAGTCAATTCATTTTAATTTGGGTTAACTAAGTCATTGTGGTACGTTGATTTTGATTTTGATCAGTTGACTAATTAATGTTAATTATCTCTCAATTTCAGTCAATTGATTTAATAATTTTAATTAGTTTTAGTAAGATTTAATTGACTAATTAAACCAAACCAACTTTCGATTGTAATCCATTGACTATAGTCACAGGGTGTTGGCAAGACTGGATGAGCCTAATTCGAAGTTTAGTCAGGCTCGAGTCACAGAGTTTGAGCTTATTCAGCCTGTCTAAAGTGACATTGTTTCGTGATAGGGATCAGGTCATTCAAGTTGTTCAGGCTGGTTTTCAAGGTAACTCCTTAAACTCGGACCCATTTAATTTTAGAAACTGTTTACTTCGGGTTGGAATGTGGACCTTTTGCTATCCTTAGTCAAATAAGTTTGAGATATAATTAATTGTATTCAATTAAGGTTAACTGGATTTCAATGGTTAATTTAGATTTTTTTATTTCTTTAGCCTAGAATTGATTTTTAGGTTTGTATCTTATCGTCTCTCTTTCTATCCTAAAATTAGAAATTAATTTTTAACTTAATTCCTCTTTTTTATACTTATGTTGGTTTTTAAAAGATGATAATAATATGCTTTATTTTAGCTCAATTGTTTTTTAATTTTATTTCAAATTTAAGGTAATTATTAGTTTATTTCTTTTATTTTAGAGTTGAGTTTACCTCTTATTTATTCCACCATTTTACTTATTATGTTTGACTTTTATTCTTAATTTAGTCTAGTATCCACTTTAACCCTTACATATTTGTTAATTTAATGTTTAATTTAATTTCTTTCAATTGTATAAAGTGCAAAAAAGAAAAGAAAAAAGAAGATAACAAAAAAATCAAGCTTAAAATTATATAGTTTGATATATTAAAGAAGAAATAGTAAATAAATTGAAGATAAAAGAGAATCCTAATCTCCTAAGCTAATTCTTATTCAAAAGAGAATCCTAATCTCCTTTCTCTCTCTAAAATTAGTTGTAACCTTCCTTTCTTATATTTGGTTGCTCTTAATTATGTCACCTTCCATGTTTAATTGATTTATTTTCTTCTTAGTATCTACAAATGTTTTAGGCTTGGCAATAGATCAAACCTGGTTTAGTTTGGCCTGAAGTTAACAGGCCAAGCAACCTAATGAGAAAATGACATTTTTTGTGAAAAATAAAGTCGTTTTGAATTTTTAAAAAAATAAAAAGTCGGGTGTGCAGGCCCATTTCTATCCATAACATGGTTCGAATCCCAAATAAAGAATGAGAATATAAAAAAGAAGAAATTTGGGTTATGGATGTCATTGTTACTTAAGAGGCAACCTTGAATAACAATTTCGATCTCACTAGTAATTATTATGCTTAATTTAATTATAAATAATAAGCATGGAAGAGGTTATAGCCTGTGTAAGTTGACGAATAAATAGACTATTTATAGAAGAGTGGTGTTTCTTTATTCATTTTCCTCTTTTTCTTCTTCTATGCATATGTGGTAAAAGGCAAAAAGAAATGTAACTTGTGGTCATATTCTTGGATAAATGCAAGGTCTAAGTGCTTCTTTGTTGTTTGTTGTTTGTTCCTTATTCTTTGTTCTTTTTTCTCTTTTGTTGATTTTCCTCCTTTCTTTTCTCTTCTTGATGGCTCATTCAACTAGTAAACTTACTCTCTCTTCAAATTACTTTCCAAATCCTTTCCATAAAGTTGTTTTCTTTCCCTTCCCCTTATTATATGATAATAATGAAGTTACATAAGGTACACGTACCTTGTAATAAACGATTAAAAGTAGTTGTTACAGTTGAGTTCTCACTTGTGTCATTGTAGAAAATGGTTTAGCCTTAGGATTTTTTGTAATTAGTTCCTTTTCAAAAATAACTTTTAAACTATGTTTTTGATTTAAAAAAAATCCCATAGCATTTATAACATAAATAGTCAATTAAGTTATTATTAGACTCCTAAGTTCAAAAGGTAGAATTGTATAAACATTAACAAGCTTTGGTCGATACTTAACCTTCAAATTAACTTGAAGATAACATATTAACTATGGAATAAGATAAAGACACATAAGTAGGCAAGGCAAAATATGCACTATCGATAAAAGTTCGAGAGTAAGCAAGAATTGGAAAGCATTAGTGCTCATTGAAGGAAATCCTCGACGATGAATGATATTCGAATGTGAGACCAAACATGATGGTCCTACTAATTCGTGTTAACTTCTAGGGTGCATAAAGACACTTAAATTTAATGATGAGGTTCAAAGATATTTAAATCTATAGGGTTTATTATGTTGTGGCTCAGATTACTTGTAACTCAAATCATAAATCAAGGTGATTACACCGTGAATGTACTTGAATAGACTGTATATAAAGATGGTTCAAGATGGCTAAACCAAATGTTTATTAAGGTACTTATCTTTAAAAAGCGATGTTGTAACAACACATGATAACAACATAAAGTAGTGGACAAAGAAATTCGTAGTACTACCTTACAAAGTGGAATATTTCTTTAAGCTATGGGAAAGTGGCCAGAGGTTATAGAAATAGAGTAAAATCTTACGAACTATATTTTCATGTGTTATAGTGACAAAAAAAGGAACAAAAATCCAACTAATTTAGTGAAATTCGTGGTAGAGGTGATAAATCTCCACTAATTGTGTGGATTAGTAGAAAAAGTCCATAGGTTAACTTACTTGGTCCCTAAGTTATTGCAATCCTTTATAACAACTTTTATAGCTTATTTTACAACATTGCATATATTCAATCATCTATAAGAAAGAGTTAAAACATTTCTTCATATTAAGAGCTTTGAGCAAGAAGATCTTAAGTGATTCTATTATAAAGTGCTTCAAGTTAGAAGTAACTAAACTTCGTTAAGTTAGTTTACGAATAAATCAATCAAATGTTGACTTTTGCCTTATCTTTCTCTTGTGCATCTTTTAAATAAGTTATGCTAAACAATTGTGTGTTGAGAATGAGTGAAACATTTAAAAATTAGTAGTTTAAGGTGCTCAAGAATAAATGAACTTGTTGGTTAGTGATCTTGAAGGAAACTTGAGGTAGGTTTTGGTGGACTTAATTTTGATTGCCATAAGAAGAATTTGGTAATCTTATTATATTATATTGCACTTAAAAAAGTGTCTACGATAACTACTATCAGAGATTGGTGTGGATTTCATATATTACTGGTTAATAATGGTTGATATAACCAATCTTGTCAAAATAATTGCTAAATTAGAGATAATTATTAGTCCTCTAGCCCCAATGAATGAGTGTACGATTCCTTTATTAGAATGATATAAAATTTTAGTATTTGAGTTTCAAAAATTAAGAAAAGTACTTAAAGAATAGTTAAAAGCTCATGAGAAAATGATCTATAACTTATTGGCATTCAAACGTGTTATAGCTAGGAACGAAAAGAAGTCCAACTAGAGAGCATTAGGTGAAGGTTCGACCGTCATATATTTTGAGGCAAGTAGAGTGCTCTAAAGATCTCTAAAATTTCTTGTAGGGTATATAACAATGCTTTATAGTCACAAAGGTTTTCAATGTGAAGTTGTTAATCATAATAATGTACTTAGTGGATGATAAAAATATATGGTGGAAAACGAGAACCTCGTAAGTGTGGGTAGATTTTATATTGACGTTTGGGAAAACATAAAGAAGGAGCTAACAAAAAAAGTTGCTCCTTAATAACATTTCTTGGTTCATAAGAGAAGCTTTAAATCATTTAAGGTAAGATTGCTCGGTGAGGGAGTCTTTGCGACAATTCACATCTTTGATATTAGAGGTGAAAGATAAGTTGGAGAAAGACAAGTTGTTCCATTTCAAAAGTAGTTTGCATGGTTGGACACAATTGAGCTTTAGAGGAAAAATATGAAGGACCTCCCTAGCACTATAATGTTTGTAAATGCTTTGGTAAACCTTTAAATGGAATTACCAATTTGAACTAGCATAGAGAAAAAGAACTATAAAACTCCAAATGGCTCAAATAAAGGTAAGGAGAAGGTAGGTAAATCTTCTCACCATAAGTGGAAGAAATATTTAAAATGAGATCTTGCTTATTTCACTTATGAAAGGTCACACTTTCTTTTGTGAATGCCTAAAATAGAAGGCAAGTGAGGGGAAAATCTATTTCATGCCTATGAAGGATCAAGGAAAGGGAACTGAGCACTTGGTGGAAGAAGTCTACCTCAACAGCTATGTTATATTAGGCATAATCAACATTGTGAAGGAGTGTTTAAGAAAAAGCAAACCTAAAATAGTAGAAAAATGGTATATGGGTGACATGATAATGAAAAAGAAGACTTTCTCTCATCTTTAAAGTTTAGCTAAGTAGTCTTTAAGGAAAATGCTTGTGGAGGAGTGCTTATAGATTATTTCAAGAAGGGCATTCAATTTTTCTATTGAGGGTAGTTTGTTATACTCCTAAATCTAAATCACACATTCGTGTAAATGTTAGTAAGTTTTGGTTGGTCTTTGGCACTTAGGTTGATAGGAAGATGGCATATTGATGCATAATAAGGTAAAGACCTATAAGTAGGTAAGGAAAAACGAGCAATATCAAAAAAATTTAAGGTAGGTAAGTGTTGGCATGCATTAGTGCACATTAGCAAAATCTTCAATAATGAATGAGATCCAAATGTGAGACTAGAGATGATGGCACAATTAAGTCATATTATGAGGATACACAAAGGAATTTAACTTGGAAGAGGAGTTAAAAGGTATATAAATTTAAAAGGTTTATTATTTAGTGGATTAGATTACTAAACATGGCAAAAATATGAAGTAGTAGAAAAAGAAAGTGGGAGCACTACCTTATAAAGTGGAAACACTTCTTTAAGTAGTGGAAAAATGACAGGCGAATGTGAAAACAAAATGGACATCTTTCAAACCATATTTCACATATATTAAGTAGAGTTAATGGTAAAAAAGGCATAACTTCCTACTAACTTAGTGAATTTAGTGGAAGAACTAAAAACTCTCTAGTAACTTGATATGATAATGGAAAAAGTGGGAAGGTTAGCTTAGTTGGTCCCATAGTTCTTGTAAGCTTATATAAATACATACTTTGTAATTCATTTTACAAAAATGAGTACATTCAGTCATCTGTAAGAGAGAGTTGAGCATTTTGAAAGAAAATTTTTGTTAAGAGCTTTAAGTAGGAAGATTTTGAGCAGTTATATTATAAACTTCTTCAAGCTAGAAGTAACTTGAGTGCTTTATATTATTTCTTTATGAATAGATCAATAGAAGTTGGCCTTTTCCATTTCTCTCTCTTGTTCATCTTTTGATTGAGTTTTACTAAATACTTGTGTATTGAGAGTAAGCAAAATATTTAAACATAAATGATATAAGGTTTATGATAATAAATGGCCTTTTAGTAAATAGTCACTAAAGAAGGATAAGTGAGGCTTTGTTGAACTTAAATTTGATTTGCTATATGAATACTTTGACAATCTTATTCATTATGTTATGTTTTGACCACCATCAACGTTGGACTGTCTTTAATATCAGGGGCAAAATCCTACGGTCTTGTCATCTATCAGTACTTGTACCACCATTGATTAGAAGTTAGTACTCTAAAATAAATTTTCTTCAATTCATTGAAATTGGTTGAGAATTTGAGTTTCTTGCAGTTATAAAAGTTGCTCTACTCATTAAAAGCTTTCATTTGTTACAAAAATTGTTGCATTCTAACTAAAATTTTTTTGATCACTTGATAAATATTTTAATGACTTAAGGAATATTTAGGCCACCGAAGACGCTGTCCTAGCAACCTTCTAGAGACTTTTCAAAAAATTTTGAAAGTTTTATAAATTATGTTGATCATCTTTCCTTAAGCACCAAATCGAAATTCTCAATGGTTTATAAATTAAAATTCATGAAAAGTTTAGACAAGAATATAATCAAGGGACAAATTGTATAGCTAGACCATCCTAGCAAACTTAATGAGTCCTAGATTGTTAATTGAGCAATGAGTTGCAAATGACATTGATCTAGATATTTATTTTCCTATTTTATATGTATATCAGGAGTGGGACTTATATCACAAGGTTTAAATTGACAAGTAAATCAATTAAGTAAGTTCATATCTATCTACTAATATTGAATCTATACTAACTATTGAATTTTCTTCTATATTAGTAAAAACGATAACGTGATAAGCCAAGATAGATGTCCTATCCTTATGTATGTGGATATAATATGTAAATATATATTTATATAATTATATATGTATATAAGTACCTACAAGTATATATATGTATATTTGTAATTTTTGTAGCTGTTATTATGATGTTTATGCAAATATTATTACAATGTCCCTATGACATACTACATGCATTTATGATGATCCTTATATGACTAAGTGATTTTTTTATGAAATTAAGTGATTGATATTTGGATTATGTGTTGATGTCTTTGGCTATGATTATGGAGAAGGGAAAATTTGTAGAATGTGCCACTTGATGGGCATGCATCAAGACTAGATGCATACTAGTTTGATTATGAGAGATGATTATGATATGATATGGAGACATAATACGGACTGATCTTGGTTGATGCTTGGCCTCTGATTAGGTCCTTATTTTATTTGTATATTATTGATGTGATTGTGGCTTTGGATGTATTAATTTAGGGTTGGTCTGTTGATGATGCTCAGCTCCCTGTAGCCCTTTTGGATTAATATAGCCTTACAGATAAATGAGTATGGGTGTATGGCAGGGCCATTGGTGATGCTTATCTCCTTAAAGCCATTTTAGGTGTAGTATTGTGAGGATTTACCCTTAGAGACTAGGATCCTACAAATATTCCTTCTCTATAATTTTTTATGTATTACACGTGATTGGCTATGTATCAAATATATGTGTTTATGTCCATTAATGAGGTCTGACTCCCACAACCTTATTTTTCAGGTCAGTTACCACCAACTTCATAGCAGTGACTCTAAGGAGCATCTACTATAACATATCTACTTCAATGTGGGCTTTTGATTTTTTTTTTCATTTATACTTGTACTCTAGCCTCCGCAGTGATAAAATTTAGTATGTCGACAATTTTTCCTCTCATGTATGCCAACATTATTGTATTTTATTGTGTTTCTACTTACACCTGCTAATGTTTTTGTTGTTTATTTTTTTATGTTTTATATTTATTTCTATCACTAGTAGTTAGGCTTACGTGTGATTTGTGGGCTTTAGCTTTTAGGTTTCGTATACCAATCATATGCTCGTTTGGGCTGTGTAAGGTTGGTATCAAACCTTAAGTTTAAAGATTTAAGGCCTAAAGTGTCATTCTACTTGTTAATACTAATACATAGGAATTTAAGCACTTCTTAAAATCACTTCCTTACTTAAAATACTTATATGGTCTAGTGGTTTGCTAACCATTCCTTTGCTTCCTTTGTCAGCATAAAAGCATGTGCTCGATTTCTCGCTAGAATTGGCTAAGTGGCCCACAATGAGGCCTCATCACAAGACGAGGCATTTCCCTATGTTGCCTTAGCTAGAAGGTATGGTAGGTACAAGACAATTAAGACTCAAGAGGCCTTTATAGAAGAGCCAGAGGTGTTACAAGGAGTTCCCGAGGCACCTATATTTAACATACAAGAGTTTCTCATAGGAATAAAGGTTAAAAATTCCATGTTTCGAGATTCGATGATGGTGATGCAGAAGATGATGATGAATTAGCTATAATCAAACTTTTTGTTAGGGTATATTTAGAGTGGGAGCTCTCAACAAAGGGCTATTTAAGTACATGGTAAGGAGATATCTAACTGTAGATATAAGGGAGGATTCAAGTTTGCATTTAGAGCAGGTAGCAACAATAGCAGACGAAACTCTGGAAGGAGCTCTAACTATAACAGTTCAGGCTTGACATCATTCATTTACTAGCATTATAGTAGGGCGTACCAAGGCCTATGCTACATACCATCAAGAGGTTGTTATAAATATGGCTAGTATGGGAATTTAATAAGGGACTTTCTAGAAATGGGATATCAACATATATCTTCTAGTGTGGTGCAACCTCCAATTTAGTAGTCATAAGGGGGATCACAATCTGGGCTCAACAAGGGCAAGGTTTTAGAGGGAGGCATTCAAGAGGAAAATTTGGAGGCAGCAATTAGCGATAATCTTTTAGCTCTCAGCATGTAGGTCACAATCAAGCCAGGGTGTTCACCTTCACCCCTCAAGATGCACAGGCTTCAAATACAGCGGTATCTAGTATTCTTTTCATCTTTAGATTAAAAGTTATAGTTATGATAGATTTATGAGCAACTTATTCTTTTATGGAATCCAAATTTTTATGAGAGTAGAAGTATGCCAAATAGAATGGAAGAATCTTTATCCATGAGCATACCTCTTACTAATGCCATAAAGGTGGTTTAATCTACTATTTGTGACTTGTAACAGCCTAAACCACCTGACTATAAATATTCTCCGCTTTGGGTTGCTCATTGGGTCAACGTCCTCACAGTTTTGCTCTTCCTGCACCCAAGAAAATGCATCTATAGAGAAGAGGTATCTATACCCTTAGAAGGCGTACTTCGTCCTCCTCTCTAACCGATGTAGGATCTCACAATCCACCCCTTTTAGGGCCCAGTGTCCTCACTGGAAAAACGGGTCGAAAATTGGCTCTAATACCATTTGTAATAGCCCATACCACCTACTATAAATATTGTCCACTTTGGGTTGCCCATCGGGTGAAAGCCCTCACAGTTTTGCTCATCCTGCACCTTAGAAAATGCATATATGGGGAAGAGGTATCTATACCCTTATAAGGCGTACTTCGTTCTCCTCTCCAACCAATGTGTGATCTCACATGACATGTGGAGGTTGACGGTAGGATATTGGTAGGTAATTTTTATAGTGCTACCAGTTATGGATTTTTACGTAATATTAGAGATGGACTAATTGTTTAGTTACGCCACCTTGGATTATAGAGAGAAGAAAGTTACATTTCTTATTTTGGGTGATATAGAGTATAATTTTGAGAGAGATAAGAGGACCATCCCATCTAACATAGTTTTGAAATAAATAAATAATAAGATGCTCAGACAAGGGTGTTAAGGGTTCTTGGCCTCAGTCAAGGATACCTCCTTAGAAATTAACAACCTCTAAAATGTTTTAGGAGTTTGAAAGTTTTCATATGTATTTCTTGAAGAGTTACTAAGGCTTCCTCTAGAAAGAGATATCAAGTTATGAATTGATCTAGTACTTAGTGCAACTTGAATTTCTATACCTTTATATAGAATGAAACCTGTAGAGTTAAAAGAAATTAAAAATAACAGTTGTAGCATTTATTGGATAATGGTTTCATCAGACTAAGAAAATCACCATAGGATGCGCTAGTATTATTTGTAAAGAAAAAGGATGGTTCTCCTCAATTATGTGTTGACTATAGGAAGTTGAATAACGTGATCATCTATAACAAGTATCTATTACTCCAAATTGATGATCTATTTGATGAAATTTAGGGTGCTAGGTATTTTTTAAAGATAGACCTAAGGTCTAGATATCATCTACTAAGAATCAAATGAGAGGATATACTTAAATTTTCATTTAGGACTCGATACTACCATTATAAATTCCTAGTAATGTCATTTGGAATCAATATAATTATGCAACACAAAAATTGCATAAATTATTCTATTTTGTATCATTTTCTCCAATATCTTCCATTGAGCCTTAAGAACACTGAAAGCCCTCTCAATACAACTTCTCAATGATGAATTAGCTTGATTATAAACTTCTCGAGATCCCCTTGGATTTGCACCATGAAACTCTGATTGATGATATCTTGTCTTTGGGTAAGGTGTCAAATATCCTTCTTTTTTCAAATAGCCTTTGTCAACCAAGTAACATTTACCTAAGTTTCCATAGAAGCAATATAATTAGTATAAATGATGTCATAAAAAGTTTAAATCATGAATAACAAATCTTAAAATTACCTCTTGGTGGTTTTGAAAATTTAAGTCTCAGATTATCAATTGTATCAAGGAAAATATGAGAATCATGTGTTAATCCCTCCCTGTTGGGTCCGTGTTTTACGTACCGGGGTGAACTAGGCCCAGCGTACCCCAAGTTTGCACGCAACCACAACCTTCAAAGGTATTGTCCTCTCTGGTCTCGAACTCGAGACTTCAAGGTTTTGTTGCATTTAAATACACGCCTCTTACCAAGAGTTTAGGGCTTGAAGATTTTGGAGTTTTCAGCAGGTAAGTGGTGAAGAAATCCCTTAGAGTTGGGGATTTGTGAAATAAAGTTAATAAATTAATGTCATCTGCATAGAAAATGGCATTTACGTGTTTGTTCATAAATACTGGATGGTTGGGAAGAAATAAATTCAGTTATAGTGTTAAATTAGTTTTTGAAAAGAAAATTTGGTATTTTGGTGATATAAAATATTGAAAGTTTGAAAATCCAGAAAATATTCACTGAATACGCTTCAGTCTTTTAGCCATCACATTTTCTCTAGTTGTCTAAACGAGATGATTCTTAATTTCAATTAAACTAAAGACATATGGATACATTTTGTATGAAGACATTGAATTTTAGTTATGTTTCTAAAAGTCTAAAAATTTCATGAAGTTATGAAGTTGGTTCGGTATGTTGGTGTATGTAGGGAAAATTTGTCTTCGGACTTTAGGGGAACATTTGGGATTGATATAAAGAGATTTTAGCCAATATGCCTCTGGAAATTTGTAGATCTTTCTTTTATCTTTCCAACTGTATATAGTATGAAAATTTTAGACATTGGAGTCAAAAGTTATGATCCTTATAAGTAGAGACATTCTGCAGAAGAAATGAGACGGAAGAAAATGAGACGAAAGAAATGAGATGGAAGAAATGAGACGAAAGAAAATGAGATGGAAGAAATGAGACGAAAGAAAATGAGATGGAAGAAAATAAGACGGAAGAAAATGAGACGATAGAAATGAGACGGAAGAAAATGAGACGGAAGAAAATGAGACGATAGAAATGAGATGGAAGAAAATGAGACGAAAGAAAATGAGACGGAAGAAAATCAGATGATAGAGATGAGACGGAAGAAATGAGACGGAAGAAATGAGACGGAAGAAGATGAGACGGAAGAAAATGAGACGATAGAAATGAGAGGATAGAACTAAGACGAAAGGAATGTGAGACGATGGAAAAGTGAGATGATACAGAAGTCAGACGATAGAATTGGCCTTTGAGGTCTTCATAAAAGTTGTAGATCTCGAAGTCCTCTTTCTAATAGTCTAAGAACTAAGTCATTCTGACACTTTTAATGAGAGTTATGGCAAATTCTCCAAGACATGTACAATATGCCTAAGGATATGAACATGTTGGATTCTTTCAGCCATAACTTCTTCTCTAGACATCCAAATGAATTGGTTCTTGAACCATTAGATTCTTAAGACAATGATCTACATATACACCAAGAATCATAGCCCTTTGAAATGTATTGAGAAAGATTAAGTGAAAAAGTAGAACGGGTACAGTGAGGGTACTGCTAAAGAGTATGAACTGGTGTTATTCTACAGAACATACTTCAGTATTTTGATTTGTAGGATTACAATTGAGGTGATTTTTTATTTGGAGTACATTAGAGAAATAGGTCTACAAATCTCATGAAGAAGCTTAATCTTGATTCAATTTCTAGGGTGACCAATTTCTTGATGGAAGTTGTATATAGAAAACTATTTTGATTACGAACAGTCCAAAAATACTTAAGGTATATGTTCCATATTACTGAACTAAATTGACTGATTTTTATGTCAATGAAAAGATAAGACATAGGGGAACACTTTTATAGAAGAGAGTATGACCAAATTACCTCAGTTTCACCTTCTGATTGTATGTGAACAGTAGACCCAAAATGGTGTTTTGGAAAGTCTGAAAGTAAGCTAGTGAGTAATGAATTGAGTTTTCAATGCTTCTAGTGAGGCACAAACCTAAGTGTTAGTTATACTTAGATGAGTTTTGGTATGGGGATAGTGTTGTGAAGAATTTTTGGA
>JAOTIZ010000004.1:21704428-21719576 GCA_027123425.1 Erythroxylum panamense
TAAAATGGAAGGAGAAATTGTACAAGCCTTTTATAAATATTCGTAACCGGTGATGGGATAAAAATCTTACTCAAAGGATCTATTTAGCAGCTTATTTTTTCAATCCTTATGTCCTATATAATGGAGATATATGTACAAATGTTGATATTATGAGTGGTCTCTTTGATGCAATAGAATATAAAGGTATTTTCCTAATAAAGATCAATTAAAGGCAACAAAAGAAATTATATTGTATCGTGAAGGTTTATAGAGTTTTGTTATACCTTCTACAAATTGAAAACTTATGAAAAATGCAACCTAATAAGTTTTCATTATAATAGCCCAGACCACCCGCGCACAGGTATTGTCCGCTTTGGCAACCCTAGGGTCAAACCCCTTACGGTTTTGCTCTTTCTACCCTTTAAAAAATACGTATGAGGGGGAAAGGTATTCATACCCTTATAAGACATATTTCGTTCTCCTCTCTAACCGATGTGGAATCTCACAATATCCACTCCCTTGGGGCCCAGCTTAGTTGGCACAACGGTTCAGGTACTGGGTCTGATATCGTTTGTAACAGCCCAGACCATCCGCCCATAGATATTGTCTACTTTGGATTGCCTCTAGGGCCAAACCCTTCACAATTTTGCTCTTTCCACCCTTGGGAAAATGCGTCTTGTGAGGGAGAGATATCCATACCCTTATAATGCATATTTCGTTCTCCTCTCCAATCGATGTGGGATTTTACAATCTCCATTCCCCTAAGGGCCTAGCCCTTTTTAAGGCTCAACCTAGCTAGCAAAACTGTTTGGGTACTAGCTCTGATACCATTTGTAACAGTCCAATCCGCCTGCCCACAAATATTGTCCGCTTTGGATTGCTTCTAGGGTCAAACCCCTCACGGTTTTGCTTTTCTCACCCTTGGAAAAATGTATATGTAAAGAAGAGGTATCTGTTCCCTTACAAGGCATACTTTATTCCCCTCTCCAGTCGATGTGAGATCTCATAATCCACCCCCTCTTAGGGCCCAGCTCCTTTAGGGCCCAACATCCTATGCTAGCACATCGGGTCGGGAATCGGCTCTTATACTATTTGTAACAGCCCAGACCACCCGCCCACTTAGGGCCTAGCCTAGCTGGCACAACGGTTCGGGTACTAGCTTTGATATCACTTGTAACAGCCCAAACCACCTACCCACAGATATTGTCTACTTTGGGATGCCCCTAGGGCTAAACCCCTCATAATTTTGCTCTTCCTACCTTTAGGAAAAGGCATCTAAGAGGGAGAGGTATCCATACCCTTATAAGGCATACTTCGTTCTCCTCTCCAACCGATGTGGGATCTCACATTCATACTTTTAGTTTGTCCTTTACTTATTAACAACATTTTTTACATTTATAATTATTGATTTAAAACGAAGATAAGTGGTAGAGATTATTTGGTGAAAATACTGTAATATTGAGAAAGCTTGCTATTAGATTTCTTAATCAAATAACTTCTACATTAGCTTGTGAACATAATTGGAGCATTTTTTAATATATTGGCACAAAAAAACACAATCGAGTATAATATCAAAAACTCAATAACTTTGCTTACGTTACTTATAATCTAAGAATGAAGAACATGTATTTTATTGATTTTTTTTATTTTTCATTAACTTTATTTTTATTATTAACATTGTATTTTCTCTATTAGGATGAAGAATATGTATTTTATTGATTTGTTTTTATTTTTCATTAAATTTATTTTTATTATTAACATTATAAATTTTCTATTATATATTCAAGACACTTAGTAAAAAGAGAATGTATAATCATTATTGATTGTATTGATCATACTAATTTTCAAATTGAAGAAGTAGAACCATCACTTCCATTTACTTGGTATCTTCTAGAAAATGGGATAGTACCCCAATACACTATGCTTGGATCCTTGGACCAAAATTGTGTGACAGAAAGAAGAGACCTAACATTAATAGATATGTTATAAAGCATGCTAAGTAGCTCCAAACTTGCTAAGTCCTTGTGGACATGGTATAGAGTATCTCAATGTTCAATATTCGATATCACGCTTAGGTTTACAAGAAAACTAAAAGTTTAGCCTGTGGCTCTTGAATCCTTAAGTTTTATTTTATTAGTCAATTGCAACAGAAAGATATAGAAATATTTTAAAATATTATCCAAATTATAAAAAAATTCATAAGCACACAAAAATTATTTAAAAAAGAAGAGGAAAATTTATGCAACAATGAATTTTTGTTAATGTCTAGTAATAAAATTTCCTTATCAAAATTTTGTATCCTCAAAAGAAAAATTATGAAGAAATGGAATGTAAATATGAAAAGAAATAGATAAATGCAATTTAATATATAAACAATCTAGATTTAAGTTAATAAAAGAGTATGAATAAGAGATATCATTAAAAGGCAATCTTATGAGTGTTTTTTTTATCGTTAACATATAATAGTATTATAACAACAACATATTATTAAGATATGGCATTTATGTAAAAGTTGTAATGATATCGTATGAAATTTATCTAATAATTGTAATGGTAGCTTATGTTTACGAATTTATATATTCAAACTCAGGAATAAATACTTCTATTATGTAATAATTTAGATGTACAAAAATAAAAAGTATCTTTCTTGCTTAGGTTTCTTTTCTTTTTACATAGTGTTGAATTCTCTTTGTAAAACAAGGTAGTCTTTAAGTCTTCTAATTCATGATTTTCAAAAATATTTTTATCATTTAAGTATTATTTGACATAAATTAAACTCTTTTATTCCTTAAGATAATCTCAATGACAAAAACCTAATTACTTAACTCCTCTAAACACATTTATACATGTCCCAAAAGTCTAAAGTTCACTTTGAAACTCTAACATTCCATTTGAAAAACCCGAACATCTAGTCAACAATAACGCCAAATGTTGTTGGCCCCCAATTTTTTTCTTGATGAATAAGTATGATTTACATCAATTATAAGGTCTTTATGACAGTTGGTGGAGTTAATTATTATGTTGATGTTAGAAAGATTATATGATATAGGTTGATTGAATTAAAGTGTTAAAGTTATAAGAATGTTCAAGGGTGTTTTTGGTAAGAAACTTAAGGATAAAGAACATAAGGCATATAAGGAAAGGTTTTAATTAAGTTAGAGTTAATATGGTGTTTAAGAAGATTAAAGGAGTTAGGAGGAAAATGAAAGAAGGGGCAAAATGGGAAGGCCAAAAAAAGGAGGGGTATTTTTGAAATGACAAGACCAAAATGTGGTCTTATATTTAAGAGAAGGAAAAAACGTGAATTGGGGGATTCTGGAAGAAGCTAGATGCGTGGATGAGAAAAAGAGAGAAGAGAGAGAAGCACAAAAAAAAAGAAAGAGAGAAAGAAGAGAAAACAAGCTAGGGTTTCAATTTTCTTAGCCTTCAAGAGAGATTTTGAAGTTGTTCAAGAAGGGAGAAAGGTAAAGGAAGAGAAGAGCTTCCATTTGAGCTCATTTGGTAAAGAACCAAGGGGATCAAAGAGGCCTATTTCAGTTAGATCATCTCACGGAGTACACATTAAAGATACAACAAGAAAGAACCTTTTGTACCTCAGATTGTTTGCAAAGAGAAGAGGCATTTTGAGCAAGTCTCTAAGCAAGGAAATCAAGGTGGGTACATGTTTGTAATAGAGTAAATAAGCCAATAATGTTTTCTTTGAATCAAAGAAGTTTAACGATTTCAATTGCATCATAAGTGTTGCATTTATTGCTTTTGAATGAATTGAGAAATTTCAATATGTTGTTTTATGAATTGTGTGATGAATTATGAAAAGGCTTGAAAGTGATCTTTTTGAAAAGATATCATGTTTATGAAATCATGTGTGATGAATTATGAAAAGGCTTGAAAGTGATCTTTTTGAAAAGATATCATCTTTATGAAATCATGTCTTCAAAATATCTCATGACTATGAAAAGTCAAGATTCGAAAAAGTGCCATTTTGGGCAGTATGTTTACAAGATGTGAAATACATAATTATGTAGGTTTGTGGTGGTCCCTTAAGTTAAGTCAAGTGCACTTCGACTAAAGGCTTCTCCCGCCTGCCTGCTAGTGGTATCGAGCTCCTTCATAGACTCCTATAAGTTTACAGCTATGCAAGACCATTATGTGGGATTGCATTAGTACGTTCTGTTCACGGCTACACAGGACCCTTATGGGAAATGTGTAGTATGATCTATTTATGGACCTCCCAAACCATTCTGATATGCTTATGTGCCTATGATCTGTGAACAAGTTTGATGCATTCATATTTTATGGTTTGTAAATTTGACTACACGATGAGAAATTGAAAAACATGCATTTTATGAACTCAATGAAAATTTTCTATGACAAGTAAAATGGTTTTGAACAGTTTTGTTTATTTTTTTGTTATAAACTATTACTGGCGAGCTTTCAAGCTCACCCCCACCCTCCTTTTACCCCATCTTTAGGTGATAGTTAAGAGATCAAGTGATCAAGGGCCTAAGGGAATTTCTCCAAATTTGCTTAATTTGTACTTTTAAGTTGGTTTTGGGAAAGCAACAAGTTTGTTTGTTCAAAAGCCTTTTGTAATTTGAGATTTTGAGACGGTGATGTAATGTGGTTTAGAATGCCATTAAAGATTTTGTAAAACTTTATTCTTTTGCTATTAATGAAATATGAATGATGTATGGATGATATGGGTTTGAAATTCGATATACGTGAAGAAGTTATCAACTTGAGTTGATGATATGCAATATGAATTGTTGATACATATATATGTATAGATGGATATATATATACCTAATTGAGATTTATGGAAAGGAAAGATAGGAATTATGATTGATCAGATGTAGTTAGATGTGATGAGACAAATGAGTTAAGATTTGAGAGTTTCATGAAGTCAAATGGGTAGCTGAATGGTTGTGTTAAGGACATTCCAAGGTTTCACAGTGCAAAATTACAAGTCTTCCACAAGGGGTAAAATTTGTGTTATGACTTCAGGGGAAAATCTAGATTGATTAAGGATAAATTAGACCAAGTTATCTTTTAAAAAGTTGTAGGTCTTTCTTCTAGCTTTCCAATGGTATATAGTATGGAATTTTTAGACCTCTGGATCAAAAGTTATGGTCCTTAAAAAGGGAAATGCTTAGGAGTATAAAGATGCATCGTCTATAAAGATGTATCGTCTGTAAAGACATATCATTTGTGATGACATCACATCGTCTGTGATGATGTCATTTCATCTATAGGGATGCATCGTCTGTAAAGATGTATCATCTATAAAGACGTATTGTCTGTGATGACGTCACATAGTCTGTGATGATGTCAATTTTTCTGTAAGGTTGTATCGTGTATGATGACGTCATATCGTCTGTGATGATGTCATATCATTTGTGATGACATCATATCATCTTAAGAGTTGCATCGTCTTAAGTTGACTTTGCTTCGTCTTAAGTTGACTCTGCTTTGTCTTAAGAGTTGCATCGTCTTAAGTTAACTTTGCTTTGTCTTAAGTTGACTTTGTTTCGTCTGCTTGTTGCTTCATTTGCCCTTTTTGCTTCGTCCGCTCTTTTGTTTCATCTGCCCTTTTGTTTCATCTTGCTTTGTGCTTCGTTTGCCCTTTTCGATTTGTCTACTTCTTGCTTCGTCTGCCCTTTTCGATTCATCTGCTTCTTGCTTCGTCTGTCTTTTGTTTCGTCTACTTTCTGCTTATGTGACCGAGACGTCTTCTTTTGTACACTATTCGTCTGATACCATCATCTGGTCCATTTTTGACCCTTCAGACGATAGAATCTATCTTCAAGGTCTCATAAAAGTTGTAGACCTTAAAGTTCTCTTTCGAACCCTATAAGAATGACCATGATCTGATATTCCTTGAGCAAGATATGCCTTTTTTTTCCCCCAAAACAGGTTCAATATGATTGAGGACGGAACTAGTTTGATTCTTTCAACCATAACTTTGTTATCCGACCTCCAAATGAGATGACTCTTGCCTCTAAATAAACTAGAGACATAGAGCTATCAAATGATCTAAAGGATTAGAATTTTAACTCAGCCTTTAAGTTCTGTTATTACTAAAACTATGATGGAGTTCTTTGGAATAAGTTCAGTGTTTATGTGTTTGCAAGAATTGGGTTTCGGAAGTGGTGTCCAACAGTTGTGGTATCAAAGCAGGAAGAGGAATCAAGATGGTTAAGGATTTCATTGAAATAAGCTCATGTTTTTATGACCTCTGAGTTGGACTCTAGAAATGAGGTCCAATAGTTGTGGTATCAGAGCCCAGAATTAGGATCTTACATGGACATTTTTGAAAATATGTATCAAGTTACATATGTTTTGACATGTTTTAGCATGCAGTAACAACTGATCCTTACTCAAGACGCATATGTATGAGTTGCACGCATGAAAAAAAATCATTAAGAGCTTGACCTGATGGAAATAGTAATAAGAGAATGATGATCTAACAGAATGTAAGGAAAACATAAATTGCTATGATCTTAAGAAGATGAAATTGGAACCTAAGTGGTTGTTTAATTAATATGACAAGAGTTATGATCCTCCATAAGAATGTGTTAGTGGAATTGAGATCAGAATTTTATAATGAATATACTTCTATAAGTTTGAATCAATGGCGAATATACATATGTAAGATGTAATGTGAAGAATAATTGGAAGATGCAATGAATGATAGCGATATATGTACAAGTTCAAAATGTTGGACCCTGAACGTTTCATAAAAGTTAGAACTATTGAAAGAGAAATTTTGGTGATTAGTCATGAGTAAAGAATAAATGAATGAAAATTCTTGAACCAAGAAATGATAAACAAGACTAAGGTAGTGAATGAGAAATATGGATAGATTCATGTTTTGCTTTGGTGTTTGTGTGGATAAGAGATTTTGAAATGGGAAGATTTAAGGTGAAAGTTAGAAATAAAATGAAAGAAAAAATGAAGTTGAATTTGTGTAGTAAGTTAATAAAGAATATATACATATGTGTATGTTCTGTTATTGGTGTTCATGATTAGTCATGGACTATATTTTTCTTTGGATGATATTGATTTGAAATGGAGTTGAGAATGAGGAGTTAACGAAGTAAAAAAGGTGATCTTGGTATGAGTTGTGTTAAAGAAAGATTGTGAAATAAAATGGGTGGTTGATCTGGAAAATGTTCATGGAATATGCTTCAGTCTTTTGGCCACAACTTTTTTTCTAATTATCCAAACAAGATGATTCTTAATTTGTATTAAATTAGAAACATATGGCTACATTTCTTATGAAGACATAAAATTTAAATTCTGTCTTTAAGAATTTCAAATTTTGTCATGAAGTTGAAAACTGGGTGCAGTACATTGGTGGATGAATGTAAAATTTGTGTTCTGAATTCGAGGGCAATTCTGGATTGTTCTGGGCTGATTTAGAGAAAGATGTCTTCTAGAAAGTTGTGGATTATCTTTTTTATCTTTCCAATGATATATAGTATGGAATTTTTAGACTTCTAGGCTGAAAGTTATGGTTCTTATAAAGGAAGATGTATCTTTTGCAATTTACTTCTTCTATGTTTTGCTTCTTCTGTGATGATATGTCGTCTATGATGACGTGTCATCTGTGTTTTACTTCTTCTGTGTTTTGCTTCTTCTGCTTTTTGCTTCTTCTGTGTTTTACTTCTTCTGCTTTTTGCTTCTTCTGTGTTTTGCTTCTTTTGCTTTTTGCTTCTTCTACTTGTTTTGCTTCTTCTGTGTTTTGCTTCTTCTGCTTTTTGCTTCTTCTGAGTTTTGCTTCTTCTGAGTTTTGCTTCTTCTGTCTTTTTTTGCTTCTTCTGTGTTTTGCTTCTTCTGCTTTTTTGCCTGGCCTATCTTTTGCTCCATTTTTGACCCTTTAAAAGATAGAATCTGTCTTTGAGGTCTTCTTGAGAGTTGTATATCTTGAAGTTCTCTTTCAAACCATACATCTTAATCCGATATCTATAGGGAAAGTTATAGTAATTTTCCCCATTCGTCTGTCTTTTTCCATTCATCTTCTTTTGCCTTTGATTTTGTCTGTACCTATCTTCTGCTCCATATTTAACCATTCAGAAGATAGAATTTGTCTTTGAGGTCTTCTTGAAAGTGTAGATCTTGAAGTCTTCTTTCGAACTATATAAAGAAAACCTTAATCCAATATCTTTACGGAAAGTTATGATAATTTTCCCCATTTGTCTATCTTTTTCCATTAGTCTACTTTTTCATTTGGTTTCATCTGTACCTATCTTCTGTTCCATTTTTGACCCTTTATAAGATAGAATCTATCTTTGAGATCTTCTTGAGAGTTGTATATCTTGCAATCTTCTTTCTAACCATATAAAGAAAATATTAATCAGATATATGTAGAGAAAGTTATGGAAATTTTCCCTATTCATCTGTCTTTTTCCATTAGTCTGCTTTTTCATTTGGTTTCATCTGGACCTATCTTCTGGTTCATTTTTGACCCTTCAGAAGATAGAATTTATCTTTTATGTCTTCATGAAAGTTTTAGATCTTGAATTCCTCTTTCTAATCATCCAAAGAAAACACAAATCCGATATCTTTGGGAAAAGTTATGACAATTTTCCCATTCATTTGTTTTTTCCCTTTCGTCTGCTTTTTCCTTTGGCTTCGTCTGATTCTATTGTCTGGTCCATTTTGACCCTTCATATGAAAAAAAAACTGACTTCAAGATCTTCTTGAAAGTTGTATATCTCAAGGTCCTCTTTGAAATCATCCTAATATGATCTTAATCCGACATCTATAGAGAGAGTTATGACATTTGTCCCGAGACAGGTTCAATATGATTGAGGACCAAATCTTGTTTGATTTTTTCGGCCATAATTTTGTTATTCAACCTCCAAATGAAGCGATTCTTGAACCCTTAGATTCCTAACACTTTTCTTTTTATGTCTCCATGAAAGGTTATAGCTTTTGGTGTTGATTTGAAAAATATGAATTGAATCAAAGTAAGGGTCTCGGTAGGAAGAGTGGGAATTGGATATTTTACTAAACATACTTCAGTATTTTGAATATATCTGGATCTATAGGATTCCAAATGAGATGGTTCTTATTTCAAGATAAACTAGAGACATGGAGATATAGATGGTATGAAGAAGTTGAAATTTAATTCAGTCTCTAAGATTTTCAAATTCTGGGTGGAAGTTGGGTTTTGGTGTATTGTTTCAGTCTAACAAAAGTCTGAAATGTTTGGGCCCTAACTTTCAGATTTCTGAACCAAATGGATTGATTTTAGTGTCATTGGAAACTTAAGACAAGGTAGAACACTTTTCTAGAAGAAAAGGTTATGTAAGAATATTCAAGGGTGCTTTTGGCAAGACACTTAAGTATAAAAGACATAAAGCATAAATGGAAGGGCAAATGGGACATTTCTCGATCATTAAGGGTATAATCTAAAGAAGAAGTGTTGTCTTGCATTTTAAGAAGAGAGGACAACGAAAATTGAAGAGAAAAAAGGAGTGTCATGAAAAAGAGAGAGAAATACAAAGAGAAGAAGAGAAGGAGAGAAACAAGAGAAAACAAGCTAGGGTTTAACTTTTCTTAGTCTTCAAAAGAGATTTTGGAGTTGTTCAAGAAAGGAAAAAGGAAGAGGAAGAAAAGAGCTTCCCTTTGAGCTAAAGATCCCTTCATTTGGTAGAGAATGAAGGTAAGATCATTTTAAATCTTTTGGATTTTTAGAAGGATTTTAGTTCATGGAGTCTAGAAAATGCTTGGGTTTAAGCATTCTAGAATCAATTTTAGTGAATTTTGCATTGTGGGGTTTTCAATTGGATTCCTATTGAATGAGACTTGGTTTGTTTTAGGGAATCAAGATAATCCTACCTAAGAGCGAGGGAGAAAACAACCTTGACTTGGATTTTGCAAGCAAATTAGGTGGGTAATGTATTTACAGTTATTATGTGATTGAGCAAATTCTTGCCTATGTGTGAATGTGTTAAATAGTTTGAATTTTGACTTGTTATTAATACATGATGATTTTGATTTTGTTATATTGTGGAAGAAGCATGATATGTTCATATAATTAAATTGTGATTTTGATCAATGTTATGCCATTGAATTGTATCATGGCATTTTGATTTGAATGGAAAGAAGAAAGAGCATGAAAAGTATGAAAGTATAAAAGCATTTTGGTAAAATGGTTCTGAGCATGATTATGTGCTTCTGTTTGGGCGAGAGTGGAACCATTCTGTTCGTCATGTGCACGTTGACAAGAGCTTTCTCCCGACTACCCGCTTGTGGCATATGAGCTCTAAAAAATAGACTCATTTTGCTCATGTGGTAAACTTCGATTTCCTCATTCTGTTTCATGGAACCCTTGAGCCATTTGTTATGCATTGCATCTTTAAAATTGTCAAGTATGAAACATATTGAGTGTTATGTGATTTGAGAAAATTTTGATGAATGTTCACATTATAGGAATAAAGTATGAATGCTAGAATCGCTATATATATATATATATACATATGCTTGTTTTTAGTCAATTGCCAATGGCTATAAATATATTAACCACTGAGCTGTGTAGCTCGCCGCACGCTTCCCTCCTTAAGTGCAAAAAGAAAAGATTAGCGATCCTTGCAAGGCATTGGAACTCCAAGACAGTTAAAGATTTTTGTAATTAAGTTAGTTTAGGAACTTTTTGTATTTTGGAATCATTCTAAGCATAAGCATTCAATGGTATCATGTGTAGATTGTATTTTGTATTTTGTATTTGTATTAAAATGAAAGGGGTAGTTTTTGAAATGTAAAGATATTGTAAAAACAAACATTGTGTTCTATAATGGGCCCAAGTGATCACCGAAACTCTGACGTGTTCAATAATGTTTGCATCTTTACGACTGAAATTGTTTTAAATAAATCAGGTCAATTTTATTATCGATTTTTCCATGTATGCATTAAATTGTTTTTTTAAAATACGCAATGTGATTTGACTGTTATTTGTCTCCGAATACTGCGCTCCAAAAGTGGGGTCCAGCACTTGCTCAAAGAGACCTCTCCCCTTACTCCTCTTGCCTTCCTTGATTTCGTTTAATATAAGCCAAAAATTCCATTCAATAGGAATTCTAATTGAGAACCCACAATACATATATTTATAAAATTGATCCTAGAAAGCTTAAACCCATACATTTTCTAAACTATTTGAACCAAAACTCTTTCAAAATTCTAAAAGATTAAAATCAACCTTACCTTGAATCTTCACCAAATAGTGAGATTATTGGCTCAAATGGAAGTTCTAATCCTCCTCATCCTTTTTTCCTTCTTGAACAACTTTAAAATCACTCTTTAAGACTATGAAAAATCAAAACCTATATTAGCTTTCTTCTCTCCCTCCTTTTCTCCTTACACGACACTCTCTCCCTCTTCTCTTTGCTTCTTCTCTCTCAATTTTCGTTCTTGCTTCTTCCTTAAAAGCAAGCCATCACTTCTTATTTCAATTTTACCATTAATGATTAAGAAATGTCTCATTTGCCCTTCCTTCAAAGCATTATGACTTTAATGCCTAAGTGATCTTCCCAAAATGCCCTCATACATATATACTCTTACCACTTAATTCAACTAAACCATATTTTAAAATTCTACCAACAATAACATAATAATTACCTTTAAATAAAATAATTAATCTAGCAAGACCTCAAAGTTATTTAAATCATACCTAACTCCTTCCAAAAATCCAGACCTTTTCTGATCAAGTAATTGAAGAAATTTGATAACAATTCCTGCAGAAAAATGTTCCTCATTGTCTTAATTTTCTAATGACACTAAAATCATTCAATTTGGTTCGGTAATCTAAAATTTATACCTCAAACATTTCCGAACTGTTCTTATACTGAAATAATATTATGTGCTCAACTTCCATCCAAAACTTGATATTCTTAGAGACTGAATTAAAACTAGATTTCATCAAATAATTTGTAGCTCTTTCTCTCTAGTTTAATCCAAATCAAGAATCATCTCATTTGAATAACTAGAGAAAAAGTTATGGTTAAAACACCGAAGCATACTCAGTAAACATGTTTCAACTATATGTTTCAGCTTTTAACTTCCAACATTTCACATACAATATTTCTTACTTCCAAGAAATGTTTGGGGTCCAACATTTCATTTTAGGAGATTTAAGAAGTAAAGCCAAGGAGTGAAGTCCAAAGATGACAAGTCGATAAGTTAACGAGGGAAACAGGTAAGTTCGTTGCCACGACATTGATGTTTTACCGTAACGAAATCTAAAGATCTACTGAAGAAACCTTTCAGGAAAAGTTCACGGCGACAAAGATGATGTTTGCGCCACTGTGAAAGCTGAAGTTGACTAAATAAATCTTTCGAGAAAAGTTTGCCACGGTGAACTCACCCTCTCGCTGCGGCGAAACCTTTGAATTGGCACAGACCTGAACCATTTTTGGCAAACTAATTGATTGTGCAACCCGATCCATCAACCCATTTTATGAAAAGACCTATTTTAGGCAAAGGGAGAGAGTTGACACACTACATACTATTATTCCATCATCTCATCCAACTCCATCTCCACGCACACACCATCGTCTTCTCTCATACCATTTTCTTCCACTTTCCACCGTCGATTGCTACCATGGGTATCTCCAGTGGGTTCTTAGTCGTGAAGTCTCTTGGAGCTATGCATGGCTAGGCAACCCTCTCTTCTTGAAGATGTAGCAATGGTTTGAGTTCAATGGGCTTAAAAAGGGCGTAGCTCAATCCATGTTCCGCTATGATTTACGAACTCCTAGGTTTATAATTTGTAATTTATAGTTGAATATTCATGATTAAAGTTTAATTAAGTGTTGGATATTCAATATATGGTCAGGATTTGTTGATTTAGAACTTTGATTTTAAATATATGAAGTCTCATAAATGTCTATTTGTGATCTTGTTGAATCTCTTTTATCTTGCATAGTTGTATTTGATATTGAGTTGAATTGAGATACCGAAGTGACTTATTGCATTGACTTACCCACTACACACACTAAGGGCATTTAACAAGGTCTTAAGAAATGGAGTTCATTGATTAAGACCTTGGACTTAAAGAGTTCTTTAAAGTTTATCCATTTGAAACTTAGTGATTCCCACTCCCATTGAAAATTGATTTCGAACTATGATGGCCAAAGCTCATTTTCAAAAGGATATTATCATCATTCTTTATCTTCCTGTTTTTACATTCCCAAAAATCCAAATATACTTTTTGACACATTTTCCTTATAATTCTTTTTAATTTAGTAAAGATTTCCAAAGACAAAAACCCTCCTTCCTTACCAATTTAGCTTGCTTTTCATGACATATAGGTTAGCTTAAGTCCATTCAATTAATTTTCGATTAAGTGAAATGACCCAAGGTTGCAACCTATATTGCAATCCTTAGATTATATTTTTTATTTGACCTCCAAGGGTAAGTACTAAGGCTCAGATCATAGCTACACCATGCACTTATGGCAAAACAAACAATTAAATTTTTAGCACCATTTTTTAGGACTAAGATATTATGATCACTTTATTTTTATTAATCTAACCATTATTTTTATTTCACTTTTCTTTTTCTTTTATTTTAATTTGTGTTTATTTATTTTTTCTGAACGATCTCTTTCTTAATCCTATGTTTATAACTTATTTGTAGGATTTAGGTATTCATTGCTAGAGCTACCAAACACAATAGAAGTATGGAGAGGATATTATTTTTTGGGGGATTATATTATGTCACAACTTATAGAAATATTGAAAGCTTAGAATGAGAGGTATGGGCACATATTTTTGGAAGCTTAACTGATATCCATCATATGTTGTGACATTATAGTGATGGCCATCGTAATCTAAAATGTCAGCCACCAAACTATATGTGGGAGCACCTAATTTTGTAGGAAACTAGACTCAAAACATTCCTTATGGGAATGCTCATAATCCAAGGTAAATTTTGCATGGAATGGTCAAGTTTTCACCTAGATTTCTTTAACAACAACAGCAAGATAAGGATTGACATCTCAAGGAGCTCTTGATGAAAGGCATTACTATAATTGAGGCTAACCTCCAAAAGACCAAAGAGTTATTCTCCTCTTTGTGCAACGTAAGACATTTGATTAGATAGCTTATTAAGCTTACTTTTGAAGAGCATCTAGGTATTATCAAAATACATTAATCCAAGTTTAAAGGAACAAGTGAATATGAAAACTTTGAGGATTAAAGAGGAGCTATAGGTTGAAAGAAAGGAGGAAGCTATTGTTCAAAAAGAGAAGGAAGGGAAGAAAGAGGAAGATGAAAAGGAGGAGCCAAATGAGGATGCTATCAAATAATTATTGACAGTCATTTTAAGTATGGAGGGCCGCTACTTCCTATAAAATAAATTGCCAATTTAATTGAAGGTTCAAAGGGTGTTTTTATTTTCTATTATATTGACAATTTGTTGCTAGAAAAGGAATTAATTGATTTACCTAGTTTAGTAATTTAATATTTTATGTCCTTATTATATAACTATATTTGGCCTATTTGTAGGTTAATGAACCTTTATTTGAGAAGGCAGGTGGAAGCAACGTATTGATTATAGATATAGGTTAAAGAAGGACTTGTTGAGAAGTCTAGCTAAAAGGCTCATAAAGAAGTGGTTATTGGGAGGTAACCTAATAACTTGTTATATTTGTTTTGATTAAGTAGTTTATAAGATTTTCATTAGTAGTTTAATTTGTTTTCATTGTTTTAGTTCTATGGTTCTAATTTCATTGTTTTAGTTTTCATTGAGATTTGGTAGATTTCCATAAGCATGAAGACAACATCACCTTGATGCATTAAAGTTAAGAAGATTTCACTAATACTAGATAGATGTTAATGACACTGGACCAGGCTGAAATTTTTTTATTATCATAAGAGTACTGGTTATCCTTACCTCCTGTTAGTATTTTCCATACTTTTCATTATTCTTACGTGTTTTGTACATTGAAGATAATTCACAACTTATGTTGGGACCCGATCTCAGGACCGGTGTCCCAACCGGAAGAACGGAAAATGAAAATGGCCGGAACCAAAGCGAAATCAAATCAGATAAATCGAATCCGCAGGCGAATTGAATAACAACATGCAGAAGCAAAATCCAAAGCGGATCAAAAGGCGAAAACAAATAGCAAAGGCGAAATCGAATCGTAAAACGAAAGAAACGA
>JAOTIZ010000004.1:21721095-21736234 GCA_027123425.1 Erythroxylum panamense
ACAACAAAGTAACAAATGGAAAGTGAGTCTCATGTGCACTGCATATGCATAATATGAATGATTAAATTGTATTGAATGTGATATGTGTTATGTGACTGGGTGAGCCATCGATAATGGTCACTCATTGAGTTCGCAAAATTCATCCAAAATTTGCAAATATTTTTCAAGATCAGAAGAATACCCCATTAGGCAAACAGGAGTATACCTCCTGTATGCAAGTCAGGGATAGAGGTTGGGATCAGTTCGTGTCTACATCGTATTTCTTTATTTTCATGCTAAATTGTATATTCCGTAAATTTTTGTATCATATGTATTTGAATGGTTCGGTATGTAATAAACTTTAAAATTGGAAATGTTTTGTATTTGAATTTAGACCCAAGTGACTAGTGAAATTTTGATGGTGTAGTAATTGTAACTTGTGATTGAGAATGTTTATGCGTAAAATGGGTTTGAATTTGATTACTGATTTCTGCATACGCGTATGCGTATATTGTTTTCCAAAAGAATTAAAAAAAATTGTACTGATTTTTTGAGTGGTTGACTATTCTAGCATGCCACCCTTGTGAGATTCACACTAGGATATCGCTCAAGATGTCAGGTACGTGTCTCGAGAAGGTAAGGTGCTACAAAATAAATACCTATGTTCATTACCAACCACTATTATGGTAGGGCGTGACCAATCCATGTCATAAATGGAAACCTAAACAGTGCACAAAAGGTAGTAATACATCAAAAAAGCTATTCAACTCAGAACACACTAATTTTAGTATTTTGTTCAAACATATAATTCATTGATTACTTTGTTTAATTAATATCTATATGCGATTGAGCTAGTTAAGCAGTTGCATCTCAAAACAACCTTGAGAAGAGTTGATTATTCTCAATCATCTAAAGGGAAAAGGATCCATACTGTATCCCTTCTAAGATGGGTTGTTGAAATTCGATAACCTTAAGATTTTACAGCTTTGAAGCAATCTCGAGTAGAGTCCCAAAGTTCAATGTCTAACCACTTTTTTGCATCCATACTCCCATGGCAGTTTTCCCTGTATCTGCAATAAGAACATAGGTGTGATGTAAGATACAAACACATCATATCTTCTCACTTCTCACCAAGCTCATTACAAAGCAGTAGCAAGACAACTTTTGTGGAGGTTGACATAACCAAATTTAGAGCACCCCCTCAGTTTTACAAAACATTACGGCAAACTCTAATTTCAGTGGATAATAAAGAACAAAACATTTCACTTGTAATTTAGAACTTTATCACTACAATCACCTAACGATTATAGGAACCAAGGCCAAAAATCTAGCATAATCACAAAAACCAAACAGTTGAGCTTAAGAATTGAATTATTCATTTCACCTCACACTACAAAAGTAATGGCAAGACTAACTTTTATGGAGGCTAACATAACTAATGCCTCAATTCCAAGAAGCTTAGAGCACCTTCAGTTATTAGAAAATTGTTGAACTTTCTCCACCTTCCTCCCTTATCTCAAAGTAACCCCCCTAAGGCTGTCAGAATAGAAGAAAACGATTCAGTTTGGAGTAAAACCATCTTAAAAGCATATAACTTAAAAAGAATAAGGTGTCACAACTGTAGTTCATGTTGATTGAAGAAAAAACCTATGTATGATTAAAACAAATCCTTAACCTCCTAGTCAAAATTTAAGGAAGAAGTATAACCAATGCTGATTAAAAGACCTTAGGAAGTGTAGCCATATGCAAGTTTTCAACTTATAAAGAAAAGAGTCCTTTTCTTTTTACCTAAGTTGGTGAGTGAACATATATTTAGAAATCAATAAGAGCTTAAAACAAGTATGACTTGAGAAGGTCTTAGACCCCAACTTGTATTAAGCAGCAATTCCTAAAGCTACTAAGCGCTTCAAATAAGAACCCAAAACTAACCCGTTTATAGCCCCCACTGACATTGGAGAATCGGTAAATAAAACTGGGTTGTTGGAAACCTAAATGTTTCTCAACCAACTAAATGTAGTTAGTGACAGGTTGGTCCCATTGATCAGCTCTCTCTCTTACTTCCTCATCGCTAGCTATGCCAAAATTTAACACCCAAATCCTAAAAAAAGTAAGAATATTTTTTTAGACTGAGAGAGACAAAAGGGTTTGTGTTAATGTTAGTACCGTTACAAACCAAGGAATGGAGACAGTCGGAGATGGAGAGGTCGAAGTGGGAATCAAACCAGGTGCCTTTTATGAATAAGGATTCGGCGTCGTCGATTTCAAATTTTATACAGGTGTGCCTCGCCATCGACACCATCGCAGGTGGTGGTTATGTGTCCATGTAAGCTACACATATCCGAAACTGTCAATTTCTCATGCAAGTTACACAGATCTAAAACTGTGAGAGCTATGAGAGACGGTAAAGAGAAAGCGAAGAAGAATCTAGAAAAAATGAGACAAAGACGATATTAAGGCTGGGAAAATATTAAAGGGCAAAACCGAGATTATAGGAAAAGCTAATCAGCTGATTGCCTAAACGCTAATAACAACGAGCTTCTATAAAATTAACTAGTTGGGTTGATTCAACCAACCCAACTGGCCAATAACTAAACAAATTAATAAGCTTCTTGATAAAGTCAATAAGTTAATTTTAGTCAATCAACTAATAATAATAATAATACGGCTATGTAGGAAAAGCTTAGGTAAATCCTTAAAAAGTAAATACTATATATTTAGAAGTTTAGGCTTAATACAAGAGGAAAGTGTTAAAAGACCTATGAGAACGACAAAGATCTCTTTATAAGAAATCCTTTACATGTATTCTAGTACGCCAAAGTTTTCTATTACAGGTCATGTCCTCGGTAAGTTCCAGCACTGCCATATCATTTTTGATCACCTCTCCCAATTCTTCTTAGGCTTTCATTTTTTTTTCTTACAGTCTCTAAATACAATCTTCTTACGCCTTCTCATGAGAGTGTTTAGGTGTCTCTTCTTAATATAGTTAAACCACTTAAGTCTTGTCTCTTTTAATTTTTCAATAATATTAGCCACCGACCTACCTTCAATTTGTTCCTTACTATTACATTCCTAACCTTATTTCTTTTAGTAAGGTTGCACATCAAATATAACATCCTCATCTCCGTCACCATTAACTTATTACTATACACCTATTTGATGGGTCAACATTCTGCTTTATAAAGCATTGCCGACTTAATCGCTACACGATCGAGTTTACTTTTAAGCTTTAATGATATCTTTTTGTCACATAAAACTCCTGATGTACTTCTCTATTTAAGACACCCTGATTTGATCTAGTGAACCATGTCTTTATTAATCTCTTTATTGTTTTGAATGATAACTCTTAAATACTTCTTTTGTAGTATAACTTATGAATCAATCCTTAGCTTTATTTGGTAGCCACCTATGTCTCGAAAAGTTATACTTTACGTATTCAATCTTAGTCCAACTCAATCTAAAGTCCTTCGACTCTATGTTTAAGCTTGACATTGGCACCTCTTTTGTTTCATCAATTAAAACAATATGATCAATAAATAATAAACACTGAGTATATTTCTTTAGATATTCTTGATGAGCTTATCAAACAGAAAGAGGCTTAAAGAGGAGCCTTGGTGAAACCTAATATCAATAGAAAAATGCTTTATATGTCCTCCTATTCTTTTATTTTAATTTTGACACATTTATACATATTCTTAATAACCTATATATAAGTCATAAGAACTTCCTTAATTTCTAAAATCCTTCACATAATTTTTCTAAAAACTTTGTAATATGTCTTCTCTAAATTAATAAAAACTATGAATAGGTTAGGTTATCTCTTCCTGTAATATTTCATTAATTTTTTCAAGAGCTGTAAAAGCTTCTATCGTAGATTTCTTAATACGAATCCAACTGATTTCCTGAGATGGAAGTTCCTTTCTCACCTTTTTTTCCATTGCTCTCTTTAACTCTTTTAGTGATTACTCCCTTTTATAACTTTATAATGTAAATAAAGTAATTTAATGTATTTACAGTTTTAACACTTTTTGGATGTTGCTTTTATTTTTATTTAGACGGACTAAACAACCAAAGCCACGCATCGGAGGTAAAACGCTAAAGTGACGGAACAGGCTGTATTTCACACTTCCACGCAAGGACTAGTAGCGGCAATACGGACAATTACGAAAGTTGTTAATGACTTCTAGTGACCATTAACCGTTCATTTACTTTAGACGAGAGAGAGAGGGGGGGCGAGAGATGACCCGAGGAAAGCAGAAGATCGAAGCGCAGAGGAGAAATGCAGAGAGGAATCAGAAAGCCAAAGGCTCTCAGCTCGAGGCCAGAGCTGTTGCTCTCAAAGTCAGCTGCCCTATTTGCAAGGTTTTTACTTTTCATTCTATATTTTCTTCCCTAATCTCCTTTCAATTTTTCTTTTTGCATTCCTGATTGTTAGTTTCTTCTCAATATATATTTGTTTATTATGATCTGTATTTAACATAGACGATCATGTTTAAGCATTGTGCTTGTTTGGTGCCTGGTGTTTAAAAATTTTGTGGGAATGGAATTAAACCTCCTAAGTGGGTATCTGTACCTCACGGCTTGCATGTCGTTGGTTTTGAAACTTTAGGATATTTCAGAGAATTATTTATGGGTTATTTATTGATATTTGATATTGGATGTTTAACTGGTGGTTTTGAGTCTGAACCCGTGTATCTAGTATTCTGGCAAAGAAAATTTTGATTTTTGGTTAAATCTTTGTTCTTCTTTATATGAAATTTGACACACAAACACACAGGCGACTATGTGTCTAACCTCTTTGCCCTCTCTTAATTTCTTCTGCATTTTCTGACTTCTGAGATCGTGTCGTAATTACACCTTATTTGTTTGCCACATGTTTTCGACTGTCATGTTGTTAAAGCAATCAACAGAGGTAATGGTTAGATAACAAAATCAGTAAATATATAAAATTTAATATTTGTTTATTGGGTTTTATTAAAACAATAAAAAGAAATTCAATAATAGAAGATGGTATAACTTAATTATTTCTAGTAGAAGATTCAATTGCAATACTTTGATGTAATACTCCCTCCTTGCAAAAGGATAGAAATAATGGGAGTTTTGCTTTTGATTTTCAATAAAAGAATAAATTGACTAAGAAAAGATGGCATGCCTTAATTACTTTTCTTGAGAGATTGAATTGCTAAACTTTATTATAAAAATTTAGAATAAGAAAAGAGTTTTACTTCGTTTTTGGATCTTACTTCAATGTACTTGGAGCAAATGAAAAAAAAAATCTGCAATAATTTTGGATGCTAAGGGTTGGGTTGAGACTAATGTGGCAAGATTTAGCAGAAATGATTATTTTTCCACCAATCAAGAGTGATATGGATTGATTTTTGCAAATTTTGGAAAAAAAATAGAGGATCAAGTGATACATGTCCTAATCTATGAAATTAAGTTTTCTAGCAACTTGCAATGGATAACAAATAAACCAGATTGAAAGGCACAACAAAACTAGTAATATTACCAAGAGAGTTGTAAACGTTTTTGATTTTGTGGGGAAGATGTGTTGACTGGACAATAAGAATGGAGCTTTGATTGATAGAACATGTTGGGGGATGAAATGATGCCTGCTGTAAAGATGAAACTTTATGGAAAAGGTTAAGATAATCTCCAATTTCAACGCAAGATACTTATGCAAGACATTATGGTTGTTCTCCATGTCATGGAGAACATGGAAAAGTTCGACAAGTTGACAATTTGATATTATGAAAGATAGAGCAACAGACAACTTGAGATTAGAGATTTGGAAAGGGTTGATCATGTAGAGTATTCACGACCAAGATGATGTATATGACTTGGATTTAAGGGCAAAAAAAACATTCAAGTCAACAATCCCTACATTTCAAGAGGAGATTAAGGATCTTGTTGATGAATGGTCTATGTCCAGAAGACTAGGGAGTTACAGGAAGTTCCTAGTATGTGGAAAGGCCATTCCATATATGATACAACTTTCATCTTAGAAGCTAAATTTTATAAACTAAGTCCAAATTTGTATGAGTAGTAATTGTCACATTCTTCATTGAGGATGATTTCAAATGAATTGGGGAGAAATGATGGAAATCATCTAAGTAGACAAATAAGAAAGAGTAGATTATGAACTCCAAAATCAATTTTGGTGGGATGGATAGTGGCAATTGACTTGACCATGGGTTCATTCAAATTCTCATTTTATGTGTGTAGTGAACTAGTTAATTTACTTTTCCCTGTTGATTGCCAATTGCTTTGATTATTTGTTTTCCTTGTTAGTAGTTGAACTACAATACTCAATTTTTGTTTATCCTTCTTAGGAAAGAATTTATCATCTATAGGATAATTCATTTTAGAATCCTCGTTTTATGATAATTAATTGTTTATTATATATGCTTAAACTTACTATTTTATGAAACACTACACCTTATTTCTGTGATTACGAAATTTATTCTTTTGTTTGATTCTAGGAACCAGATTTGAAGTTGTAATTGCAATTTCACTTTGAATTCTCATAGAATTGGAATTGTAATTTCAATAAATAGTAATTTGGTGAAAATTAAGATGTTCAAAATTGAATTTCCTTGTATCTTAAAAAATCTGAATTCTTTAAAATTAAAATATAAATTCAAATTCTAAATTTGTATTAATTCTTGATGTATGAATAGGAAATTTTGAACTTAATTCCAATTCTAAGGGTACTGAACATAAGCTTAAGGAAATCTAGTGCGTGCTTTTTCGACAACTTATTCTTAGATCATATGATTGATTCCTAACCCTTAACATATCTCTTGTTCTTAATTCTAAATAGAAGTATCAAAGTTTGTAATATGCTTATTTCTTGTCAAATCAAAATCTTCTCCACCATTATTACAGTTTGGTTTGGGTGATGAAATTGTTTTCTATGCATGATTTAATAGTCTATTGACAAGAGTCGTGGGTGTTGTAAATTCATTTAGTGAATATAAAAACAAATGTTACTACTAAAGTTAAATGTATTAAAAACAAAAAGGTTTACTAATTGAAGGAATTTTTGCTACTTGATTTTGACTCTATAGGGTTGGCCTATCATGGATTTCTTCTGTTGTGAAAGTATTTTGATGCAACAACATCCAACCAAGTTTCTTTATCAGTTTTATTGGGAATAAGAGTTTCTGCGTTGATGCGGTTGAAATCTTGTTGATTTTACAATTGTAAATATTTAATTTTTTTTAGTCGTTGATACAAAATAGGAAACTGTTTATTTAGCATTAAAAGTAGGAAATTATTTAGATCCTCAGTTTATATTTTATATCTCCTATAAGTAGCATTATTGAATATAGTTTTGAAAAAGAGTGAATAATTGAATCATTCGTTTCAGCTTATATAGTGTCAAAATGAGGACATATTCTCTTACTTTACCAATAAAAACCTTGCTTGCCCTTCATTATTCGAAACATGGGGTGCTAGATCATCAAATACCTTTGGAAAACATTTCTCCAACAATGCTTCTTGTTCAGTTCAAATCACCAACATTAAACTTAATGGTGATAATTCTTGCACTAGTTTTAGTTAGTCACAGTGTATTAGTGTTGTCAAGGGAAAACTGGATACTTGACAAGAGAAAAGAAGGCGCAAGCAAAAGAAGACAGCACATATGCTTGGTATGATGAAAAATTCATGGTCATGAAGTGGCTAGTGAATTCCATGGAAGAGGATATCAACTCTAACTATATGAGTTATCCAATAGCCAAAGAACTTTGGGACGATGTCACTAAGATGTATTGGGAAATCAATCCCAAATTTATGAATTGACAACTAAACTAGGTGGCATTTGTCAAGGAGAGGACAATTTATTGAAAAGGTTTTGGCAAGATTTAGGTTTGTTTAATGATCATGAATGGTAGAGAAAGATGATGGAGGATCACCATATTTACAGATTCTTGGCTAGTGTTAATATTGAATTTGATGAAGTTAGAGGAAGGATGATTGTCCCAAACCACTTCCTCTTATTAGTGAAGTATTTGTTAAAGTTAGAAGGGATGAAAGTTATCAGAATGTCATGCTTGGTTAAAGGAGTGAGGCTTCAACTGTGGAAAATTCAGCCATGATTGTATAAAAAACAAGTGCAAACAAAATGTTAAACCTCCATAATTAGAAAAATCTCACGCATGTTTTGATCATTGCAACAAATGTCTCCATACTTGAGAGATATGTTGGTAGCTCCATTGGAAGCTTGCAAATTGGAGGAGCAACAAACCAAGTGATAGGCCAACATATACATCCCCTTATGCCGATGAAGCTTAATTAACTTTATTCAATAAGGAGAAACAAGACCTTCTAGACTTTTAAAAACCATTTCCTTATCTAGTACTCCTAGTGGTTCTCTTGCACAAACATGTAGCAATCCTAATGCTCTATCTTGAAACAAAATTTTCCGAATGTGTCATTAATTTAAGGGCATCTGGTCACATGACCCCATGTTCTTTTTTCAAAACTTAATTTTCCTATTCTGGATGTGAAAGAGTTAGGATATTTAAGGGGAGTTTTAACCCATTGTAGGAAAAGGTCAAATAAAAATTTAAAAACCTTTGCTCTTCAATATGCCCTTTATGTTCCTAAACTAGCATGCAATTTATTGTCTATTAGCAAATTATCTAATGACTCTAAATGTCATGCTGTCTTATTTGAATCTCATTGTGAATTCAAGACCATAAATCGAGGAAGATGATTGGGAGTGCTAGAATTGTTAATGGTCTTTACTATTTTGATGGGGAACTCTTTGAAGTTAAAATAGCTCAAAGCTTTGGTAATGGTATCAGTTCAATTTCTGTTGGCAAATAAATGATGCCTTGCCATCATAAATTAGGACATCCTAGTTTCCATATCTCAAACATTTGTTTCCTAAGTTGTTTAAAAATTTAGTTTGTTCTTATTTTCAATATGAAAATTGCTATTTTTCTAAAAGCCAGCGAGCACTTAGTCTTCAAAACCTTATTATGTTTCCAAATCATTGTACCTAATTCATAGGGATGTATGGGGTTCCTTGGTCACCACCATGATGGGTAAAAGATAGTTTGTGACTTTTATAGATAATCATACCTATCTTTTTAGGGTTTGTTTGATGAAGTATAAAACTAAAATAAAAAATGTGTTTAAAGAGTTTTATAAAATGGTCAAAAATCAATTTAAGTCTAAAGTCAGTATTTTTAGATTTGATAATGGGAAAGAGTACTATAAAAAATTACTAGGGAATTTTTTGAAAGATATAGGCATTTTACATTAATCTACTTAGTCAAACTCCTCAACAAAGTGGTATTGTTGAAAATAAATAAACATTGATTTAGCTTGAGCCATAAATGTTCCAAAATATCTTCAAGGAAATGCCATGTTGACAGCCTCTTATCTAATTAAGAGAATGCCTAACTGATTTCTAAAATATGTTACACCCCTAAAATAATTCAGGGAAACCTTTCTTGATGTCAGCATATATTTAGATTTGCCTTTAAAAGTATCTGAATGCATTATTTTTGTTCATACACTTAGTCAATTTAGATCTAAACTTGATCCTAAAGCTATAAGTATGTTTTCATAGTATATACTTTGAATGAAAAAGGCTACAAATGCTATATCCCTCAAATAGATGGAATACAGGTAGGTATGGATGTCTCATTTGTAGAAGATCAATCATAGTTTTTTGAAAATACTCTTCAGGGAGAGAATGAAAGAAAGGAAGACAATTTTTGGGAGACAATTATCAATCTCTTGCCAAATCCTATTCTCACTTATCCATCCTGTCTTTTTGTACGAATGCATAATTAGGGTGTTAAAAATATGGAGGACAGAGGAAGTTCTAGTCAATCTCTTTCAAAAATAATTGTTCCTGCGCTTGAACTGGTTGTTTATACTTGGAGAAACATTTTTTTTTTAAAAAAAGAGTAAAGATCAACAAAATATTCTACCATAAAACCAATCAAAATCTTCCCAAAAATGGTCTCTTAAGTAATTTTGATCTTATTCCTCAACCTATCACCTAATTACTGGCTGGTATACTTAGTGATTAACCAACAGAATATGATTTTCCTATAACCTTCAGAAAATGAATTTGAAGAAGTAATCAAGATTCCTTCGCTAAATATTTATCCTATGATAAACTGTCTAATGGTTAAGAGTATTTACTTCAAAGATGTCTAACTTGTTCGACCCTATAATTAGCAAGGAAGTAAAAGATGATTCAAATTATAAAATAGCAGTTATGGAAGAGATGAAAGCTCTGGAGAAGAATGTCAATTGGGAAATAACAATTCTACCTAAGGACAAGAAGATTGTAGGATGCAAGTGGATACCTAAAGTGGAAAGCAAATGGTAATGTGGAAAGATACAAGGCAAGTCACGTACCAAAAGTGTTCACACAAACATTTGGTGTTGAGTACCAAGTGACCTTTGCTTTGGTAGCTAAGATGAACTCAATTTGAATTCTACTATCTCTAGTAGTAAATTACAAAATTGGTGCAATGTGAAAAGTGCTTTCTTGCATGGGGATTAAGAGGAAGAAATTTATGAGTTTACCCCCAGATATCGAAAAGAAATTTGGTGTTGATAAAGTTTTCAAGTTAAAAAAACCTTTGTATGGTCTGAAACAATCCCCAAGGGCATGATTTGAATGCTTTGGGAAGTTCTAAAGATATGATATAGTCAAATCCAAGCAGATCATATGTTGTTCTATAAACACTCAAGAGAAGGTAAATAGTTATCTTGATTGTTTATGTAGATGACATTTTTCTTAACATGTAATGACAACTCGAAATTGGAAGGTTTGAAGAAAAAGCTTGCTGAAGATTGTGAGATAAAAGATTTCAAAACGCTAAAATATTGTCTTGGAATGGAGTTTGCTAAATCTAAGGAGCATTTCTTGGTCACTCAATGCAAATATGCACTTGACTTGTTTTATGCAACAGGTCTGCTTGGATACAAAGGTGCTGAAACACCAATAGAGTGTAACCTGAACCTTCAACATGCAAAAATGATGCTGTGATGAATATATATCATTTCCAAAGCCAGTTTTGAAAACTGTATCTGCTATCTTGTACATGTCTAGACATAGCATTTGCAAAAAGCAAAGTTAGTTAATTCATGCATTCACCAGGAAAAGAACACTTGAAGTAGCATACAAGATACTAAGGTATCTAAGGAAGACTCTTGGTGAAGGGCTGTTATTTGAAAAACAAGGACATCTTCAAACAGAAATATATACATACGCAGGTTGGACTGGAAACATCACCAGACGAAAGTCTATTTTAGGTTACTGTGCCTTTTTGAAGGAAATTTGGTGATTTGGTATTGTAAAAAGTAGTCTATAGTAGCTAGAAGTAGTGCTGAAGCGGAATTTAGATGTTTGGCTCATGGAATTTGTGAAGCTTTGTGAATTAAGAGATTATTAGAAGATTTAAAATTTTTCCTAGTATATAACCATCAAAAGTTATTGTGACAACAAGCCAGCAATTACAATTTCTCATAATCCTATTCTTCATGATAGAAACAAACATGTGGAAGTTGACAAGCACTTTATCAAAGAAAATTTGATAACGAACTGATTTCAATGATTTAGATACCTACTGCTGAACAAGTAGCATTGTTCTCACTAACGGTTTACACAAGAAAGCTGGATATGGAAGACATATTCAAGCCAGCTTGAGGGGGAGTATGGGAAGCAGGAATTTTTGCCTTGATGTGGCTGAAATCATGTTGATTTTACAGCTGTAATATTTAGTTTTTCATTCAGTGATACAAAATAGGAAACTATATATTTAACATTAAATTTAGGGATTATTTTGTTTTTAGGTTTATACTTATATCTTCTATAAGTAGCATTGTTGTGTATAGTTTTGAAATAGAGTGAATAACTGAACATTCATTTCTACTTATAAGTTTTTGTCTTTCATTTATTTATCAGTTCTACTTGTGATTTAGTATAGGCGATATAAGGTTTCCATGAAACTTAATTACCATACCCATCCCAACACCGTAGTTTTTTTTGTCTAATTCATCTCTGTAGTAAAAACTGATGTAAATTTCAAGGTGCTTCTGTTAAATCCCTATCTTTGGTCTGCAACAAAAAGATCATGTTATAGTTTTCCTTTTGTCCTTTTAATATTATATTTAGTTATTGCTACTGCTTTCAGAATTTGATCCATTGAGTTCTATTGATTATGAGGCTAACTTTCTGTCGTGAATTAGTTGATTGAACAATACTGGTGTTCTGAATTTGTTGGAAAAAGGTAAATATTTACCATTCAAAAAGAAGAAAAAAAAACAGTCATTATCTAAAGAAATGCATTGAAAATGGATATACAACCTTTCTATGAGATAGTGCTTTTTAACCCTCTCAATGTCGAATCTATTTCAAACATATGACTCTCATTGTTGAATCTATTCAAACATAATATGCAGTGGTACGTTAATTGGACCTGGTACAAGTATCTTAATTTGACATTTTTAAATACCTTTTAGGACTTATTACTGATATTGAGTAGCAATAAAAATTTGTATCCATTTTTCATAATGCTATTCAGGATTAGATATATTATGGCAATGCTTCTGAAAACAGGAATATTTGTACTTGAGTCGGCCTTATGTTACTCTCACCCTATATGTTCTCGAGCTTTTGCTTGTTTGTGTGATATTGATTGTTTGTAGTCATGTTCATAATTTTGCAGACTCAGCTAGCAAATCATAATCAACTGGGTGACCATTATGCTTCCAAGCATCCTAAAGAGATGCCTCCAGTAGAATCGAGTTGATTAAGGTTTAGTTGTGTAAAAATTGCACAAATTAATGGAAAAAAAAAGAGATTTCCTCCTTCTGTGTTTGGTACTGGTGCATGTATGCAGGCTATGCTCTATTCTGTCGTATGAACCATCGAAATTGTTTTTATTGTCTGATTTTCCCAACACCATACATCGCTTGAATTAACAGCTCACTGGCAGTATAAAATGAAGGCCTAATCCACCCATTGTTGCATTGTTTATTTCATATCTCCATTCTAAATGAAAGTAGAATAAATCATTTTCATATTCCGTAATTCTTCTACTATTAACTTTTGATGCACAAGTTTTGGCTTAGTTCATATTGAAGAGCTAGAATTCATCACAATGGAAAAAAAAAAATTACACGTCTTAGTTTTGCAATTAGGCCGCATTAAGGTTTATTGTATGGAATGCCATCATTTACCCAACTAAATACAACGGATACTCATCCATTATTTAGCCTTTTTTCTCTCTTTGTTATATACATTGAGCGAATGTGTCAAGTGAAAATTATGAATAATTTATTTAGATAAACTATAATCTATTACATGCAATATGAATATGTCTAAAGTAGTATCTAACTTCAACTTAGGTATGAAACTTAAAAAATAACTATGGTTAAACCAGTGATAAGTTATTTTATGATTTCATTGATATAGTATTCTCATTATTGATGATCTCATCTTTTTGTGTAATAAAGAGGTAAAAATTTGGCTAACCAATAAGGTTGGTAAGTTGAATAGCACAAAGTTGTCTCTCAATGTTCATTTTGGAGCAATTAATGTGAGATTTAATTCTAAAGTATTCATTGTAGAGAGTTTCGGTCCATGTTTTTGGTTGTTGAAACTTCTTTATAGTGTTGATTGTTAAAGGATTCGAAAATTTTAAAATTTAGAATTTTTGTTTAGTGAAACCACTTTTAATCTCGTATCTAACATAAATTTATTTTAAAAGAGATTTTTTTGGCAATCCAAGTGTAAGATAAGTGAACAAAAGTTATTTTTAAAAAAACAATCAAATAAGAGTTTTGGTAGTGGAATAAGGTTCGAGATAAGATTAAACGACGATATTGGAAAAAATAAACTACTTTAAAGTGTTATTGCATTTCTTTTTTTATATGTATTTAATTAAATTTATAATTTATTTTGTTATATTTGGTGAATTTTCTTTAATGCTATTTTGTTAATCAATGTTTTTTTGGAAAAAAGAAAGAAGAAAATATATTAATAAGGAAAGAAAGTAAAGCTTACATGAGAGTCTACAAGGATACCCTTTGAAACAACAGAAGTGTAATATTTTTAACTATTCTAAACATAAAAGAGAATACAGGTTGAAACTGTTTAGTATTCAATTTAAAAATCGAGCTCTTTGATGCTATCAAGAGTTTTAAAGGTGAGTAGATTTATATGTTTGAACTTGAGTTCAAACCTCCTAGCATTATATTCTTTCCATATTATTTGAACACACATACTCACAGTTGCGATATGGGGTGATTGTAGGGGAATTCTTTAAGTAGCTAATCATTGGATTGTATTGAAGAAAGTAGTAAAATGATTAGGTCATTGACAACTTAGATGTGTTGCTTTCCAAACTTGATAAATCACCTTGCACACGAAGAATAAATGATCTCGTGTTTCTTCCTGAGTTAAGCAGAAAGGACATCATGTATTGATGTTTACGTAACTAAGTTGATCACCTGTATTTAATCAATTTTGTATAGTGAGCCACAAAAGAAAGGAAGTTTTGGGGGTATAATCTTGTGTCAGATGATTCGGTGCCATCCCACTTAAGGTCTCCTCACTCATAATAGGTCCCTGATTTGTTTATTTGAGAGGAGATGGTAGGCATGTTATACCAGTAGAAAGTATCGTGATGAAGGATGGAGCATATGAATGTAACACCCCACTCCCGCAAGTCATATGCCCGACAGTTTAGATGATATCCGAGTTCATGTCTCGCAAGGGTGGTATGCTAGAGCACTCAATCATTCAAAAATTGGTATAAATTTTTTTTGAAACAATAACAAACATATACGGAAATAATAACCAATTCGGGCTCACTTTCATTCATAAACATTTTCAATCAACACAATACAATCAATATAATTTCAATAGCCAATTGGGGCCCATTACAAATACAAAACACTTTAGTCATAATGTCTTTACATTCCACCATAAATGTTACCCCTAGAATTTTTTTTTATGATAAGTCAAGCATGATTAGATTAATGGGGGTAAATTAATATAGTATTTAATAAAGTTAGTATGAATTAGCATATGACATTAAATAAGTTAGGTGTTAAGAATTAATGTTAGTAAATGTATTAGTTGACTTAAATGAGTTAGATGTAGTTTAATGTGCTAGTT
>JAOTIZ010000004.1:21741495-21763547 GCA_027123425.1 Erythroxylum panamense
CGTCTGCAACTGCTTCTTGATTCTTGATTCTTGATTCTTGATTCTTGAATCTTGAAAGAAACGGTTAATCAGTTGAGCTCTGTAACTAACTCAAACTGACTCTTGCGTCTGCTTTTCTTTTCTTCGTCTATTTTTGATTTTGCGTCTGCTTTCTCTTCTGCATCTGCTTTCTTTCTTCTTCGTCTTTTTATTCTGCGTCTGTTTTTACTTCTCCGTCTGCGTCTACTTTTCTATTTCTGCGTCTGTGTCTGCTTTTATATTTCTGCGTCTGCTTTTGAACTTCTTCGTCTGCTTTTTACTTCTTCTTTATTATTCATCAAAATCATATATATGTAAAGTCATTTTGACTCAACATGAATAACATGTTTAGAATGTCCATCTATATAGGGGTGGAAAACAGTACTAAAACTAAGATCAAGTAAAAAAGGACAAAATAAGTGAAGTGGTATATAACAGATTAAGATATTAACATTAAAAATAGAGCAAGAAAGAGCATGCACGAGAGACAGAGAGAAGTGAAACGGGGGGATCAAGTATAAAATCAAAAATACCAAAAAAAAAGCAGAATGAGCCAACATATAAGTCAAAGAGTGTATATCGAATGATCATAGGACAAAGGCAAAAACAAGCAGGAGAAACAAAAGTTGAAGTTAACAACTTCTTACTTTTCAATTGGAAAACTGATTAAGATCTTCCTTCTAGAGTTCTGTTTGAAAATCCTTTTGTTAATGAAGAAGAATTTCATGTGAGAAAATGTAACCCCTCTAACAATTTAGCATCCTAGTGGCACAACTTGAGTTTATGGTTGTTTTCCTCATTTTAGCAGTCTCTCGATTGTCTCCTATGATTCGATCTCCTCTCCAATCCTATATATGCCAGCCCAATAATACTATTTTATTGTGGAAAAGAAGATGCAAGAATGTGTTTCATTGTTCTCAAATCATACCATTTTCTCTTAACCTCAGAGAGCTGTTCATCCTGGGGAGCTATACCGATATTTTAGTAGAAGAATCAAGTGAAACAGCATATACTATAATAAAGCTTTAAAGAGGAATTTGCTAGTAATCTCTTTCTAATGAGGAAGAACGTTAGTGAAACACAACAGTCTACTTATCGACGTTGAATTCAAGTACAAATATGATTGGCCAGCGGTATGTAACAGGCATCGTTGTTTCAAATTGTACATGAGATTTGTTCCCTTTCAAAACATTCATGCAAATGGTTGCCTATTATGAGCAGTTTCAAGAATAGACTCTTTAAGGGACAAGTGTACCATAGATGTGGGATTTAGATAGAGTCTAGATGGAATGTTAGGGAGCTAACACAGATCCTCTTGTTTCCAACTACATCTGTAGTTCTATTGTATTGTTCCTAATTTCATGTTTGGTAGTTCTACTTATGTAAGTAGTGGGTATTGGCACAAATAGTGGATGCTTAATTATAGGAGGTAGTTATTAATTCCCTTTTTAAATTTGTAAATTGGAATGGTGAAAAGGAAAATCTAAAATTATTTCCAAAAAAGCAGCATTACAGAGATCTGTGGGTTCTCTCTTAACGAGCCCAACTTCACATTTCAATATAAGTCATAAAGGAAAAAAACCACAAAATACTCTTCTCTCCAAGAATTGCAGGTTAATATTGTTTCAATCACCCTGTAACTCAATCTTAGGTATGAGAAAATAACAAATCGATATCAAAGCCAGCAGTTATGGGCGATTCATCTACTAGCCTATAAAAACAGTTTGAAGCTTATGTCAAGATGTACCAAGAGAATCAACAAAGGCTTCAAGAGGAGCGACAAAGGGATCAGGATGAACTTTCTAATCGTATCAAAGAACTCTTACAAGAACTGGCAGCCACACGAGTAGAAGGCAGCAAGGAGATGTTAGCAGTGTGAATCATAGACCCAAGAAGCCAATGTAAGATTTCAATCGCGCCGATGGAAGAAATCAACCACTGCGATACTCCTGGTTGGAATTTCCAATTTGTGATGGGAAAAGGGCCCACTTGCTTGGTTAAGCCGTTGTGACCACTATTTTCGTCAATAGCATATACCAGATGATGAAAATGTGAAGATCGCATCTTATCACCTTAACGGTGATGCACAGGTTTGGTTTCTTAAACTGGATATAGATATAGTTATAGATGAATTTAAACGACAGTATCACCTCAGATTTGGTCCTTCCATTCAAGTTAACAAGTTAGGAAAATTTTCAAAACATTAATAGCTATGCACCGTGGAAGAATATTAACACAAGTTTGAACAACTAACTGCTCGTGTTGACTATATCACCATATAATAAGAGACGAAAATCTTCGCCACAGGGCTTCGAGAATACATTGTAATAGAGGTGAAATTACATAAGCCTAAGGATTTGACTAATGCTATAAGCCTAGCCTGATTGTATGAGAGACGAAGGGACCCAAGAAGAGGTCCAGCTATCAATTCCAAGACATCACTGAATGTTCTAGCAACATCCCCTAATTAGAAGCTATTCAAATGCCTCTTTCGAGTAAAGATGGAAGATCGCATATCAAGGGACTCTATTTCAACTACGATGAAGTATATACCAAAGGAAATCAATGCAAGCAATTCTTTAGGATAGATGGGGTCATGGAATAAGTAAACGAAGAGGAAGAACAAGAGTCCAAAGAGCAATTTGAGGTAGAAATTTCACTCCAAGCTATTGCAAGGGTCAAACCAGGGGGACAAACCATGAAACTTCATAGAACCATTAGAGGACACCCATTAATGATCTTAGTTGACTTGGTTAGTACTCATAACTTCATCGATTCTCGTCAAGTTTATAAATTGGGTCTTACGATTGAACTAGTTGAGAAACTCAAGATGATGGTTACAAATGGTAGTTAAATTCGAAATCCAGATCAGTGTCGTAAGGTATCGTTCTTTATAAACCCCAAGGCGTAGGTGAGTTGATAAGGGGCTCTCCTGGCTTAAGTGAGGTTGCGGGTTCGAATCTCCCTCATGTATGCAGCCATTTAAAACTTGGAGCCAGAGCTTTACCTCTTGCAAAGGACCTACCCGGCTCGAGCAAGGATTAGTCTGGGAGTGGATGGCTTAAAGGTGCCTTCTCATAGTTGGGACCCTCCTAGGACACCTCGTGGGCAACCAAAAAAAAGAGGTACCGTTCTCTATAGATCACCAACTAATTTATGTTGATTTATTCATGCTCCCTTTGAATGGAATTGATGTGGTATTGGGTGTCAATTAGCTTTAGTTGTTGGGACGTATTCTTAGAAATTTTGGGGCTAGAATCATGGTTTATAAACAAAATGAAGGGATGGTAGAATTATAGGGAGTTGAGAGTTCTTCTTCAGCTCCAATTGCCCAACTTCACGTTACTGAGTTGAAGTTCCACACGGACATGGCCTTGACCAAACTTTTGGTAGAATTTGAGTATGAATTTCAAAAACCAATAAAACTTCCTCTAAAATATGACCGTGACGATCGTATCACCCTTGAACCATGAGCGAGAACATTAGTGGTTTTTCCATTTCAATACCCTCACTCGTAAAAAGATGAAATCGAGCATCAGTGTGAAGATATGCTGGAGTGAGGCATTATTAGGCCCATTTAGTCCCCTTATCCATCACCTGTTTTCGTTGTTACTAAATTTGATAAAACTTAAAGATTTTGTATTGATTATGAATCTTCGAACTTAAAGATAAGTTTCTCATTCCAGTGATTGATAAACTATTGGAGGAATTACGTAGGTCATGATACTTCACTAAGCCAAATTTATGCTCAAGCTACCATCAAATCAAAATGTGCCTTTCAAATGTAGAGAAAATTGCATTTTGCAATCACCACAGGCACTTCAAATTCTTGATCGTGCCCTTCGGCCTCTCCAATGCTCCTAGCACCTTCCACGCTTTGATGATTGAGGTATTCAGACCATATTTGAGGCAATTCATTCTTGCATTTTTTGACAATGTTTTCTCTACAGTAAATCATAGGCAAATCTCCTCTCACACTTTTAGGTTGTCTTTAGCCTACTCTAAGACCTCTAGCTCTTCCTAAAGAGATCCAAATGCCTTATTTCACAGGAGCAAATTTCATATTTGGGCCACATCATCTTAGAAGAAGGTATGGTAATAGATCAAATTAAACTAACAGCAATGATAAAGTGGCCCAAGCCATGCACATTAAAGGGGCTAAGGGGATTCTTGGGACTCACATGTTACTAAAGAATATGGCACAATTGCAGGCCATTTAATGGCAATATTGCATAAGAGTTCCTTTAAATGGATTGAGGAGGATTCCAACGCTTTTGAACAATTGAAGTTATCTATGTCTCTGACTGCAATCATAGCGTTGCTTGATTTCACCAAACTATTTATATTGGAGTATGATGGTTCAGATTTTGGGATGGGCATAGTACTACATCAAGATGGCCAACTGATAGCTTATTTTAGTAGACCACTTGCTTCTACCTACAAAGGCCTACTAGGTTATGAAAAAGAATTCATTAGATTGGCTAAGGTGGTGCGTCATTGGTGTGTTTATTTATGGGGACAACAATTCTTAAATTAAACAGATCATTATAACCTCAAATACTTATTGGAACAATGCATCATTACCTCGCCATAACAACATAGGTTGATTAAATTATTGGGTTTTGATTTCTTTGTAAAATATCGAGTCAACAAAAAAAGCAAGGTAGTTGATGCTTTATCCCACTGCTTAGAAGATCAGCCAGCCCTTGCAATACTTTCGATGTTGTTATTGACCCTCTTTGACTCTATCTACAAGGAAGTCCACTAATCTGCTACCTTCTAGTAACTCATCCCAAAGATCCAACATGGAGAGGTGATAGGACCTTTGGAATAAAAAGATGACCTAACTTTTTTTCAAATGCAGAATTTACATACTTTCAGACTTTTCTCTTTACACCTCCATTTTCTTAACTGTACACAACAGTATCTATGAAGGATACTAGAAAACTCATCATTGCATAGTCTAAAATTTCTATTAGAAATAGATGAATTCCTCTTTTGATCTTATGTGCAAAAATGTTCCATATGCCAATGCCATAAAATTGAACACTTACAGGCTGCTAGACTTCTACAGTCTCTACCTGTTCCAATGTAAGTCTAGTCAGACATTTCCATGAACTTTATAGAAGGGATGCCCACCTCTTAAGAGACAAATGTCTTGTGGGTTATCGTTGACAGCTTTTCCAAGTATGCACATCTTCTTCCTCTGTCTCATCCATATACTGCAGTGAGCGTCGCTTGATTGTTTTGTTATCATATTATCCAGCTACATGGTCTGCTAGAAACTATCATGAGAGACCAAGACGTTACGTTTACAAGTTCTTTTTGGATTGAGTTATTTTGGTTAAGTGGATCAAAGTTTGCCTTCAATTCAACTTATCATCCACAAAGCGATAGGCAAACTGAGGTGGTAAACCGTACCATTGAGATGTATTTGCACTGCTTCTATATTGATCAACCTCGTCACTGGAATCAATGTTTATCTTGGGTTGAATATTGTTATAACACAAGTTACCATTCTTCTCTGAAAGCCACACCCTTTGAAATAGTGTATGGGACTCTCCCCACATTATGCTTTCTTATTGTCTAGGTTTGGCTAAGCTAGAAGTTGTCGACCAGGAACTGAAAACTCATGATTTAATAATCAAGAATCTTCGTGAGCGACTCCAAGCTCAGCACTCTATGAAAGCAACTTATAATGCTAAGCATGGTAAGGTTCAAAACGACGTAGAGGATTTGGTGCTTCTCAAGCTACAGCCTCATTGCCAAGTTAGTCTCTTGGAACAAAGGTACACTAAACTCTTCCCCATTATTATAGCCCTTTTCACATCCTTCCTTCGATTGGTACAGTAGCCTACAAATTTGACCTTCCTTTTCCTCCAAATTACACCTAGTTTTTCATCTCTACTACAACCCTTCCATTCCACTTCTGTGCCTATTGAACTTGTATTACCGAACCTATCGAAAGGAAAACTTCATCCCCACACTCAAGTAATTCATGCCTATCATCTATGTAAGAACCAACTCCAAGTTTTAGTTCATTGGGAGGGCCTTTCACCTATTGAAGCGTCCTGGGAGGATGTGAGTTTCTCTTGGACCTCCTTTTCTTCCTTTGCGATTGAGGACAAGAAAAATTTTAACGAGAGAAGTGATGCTATGAGCAACTCCAAGAACCAATTCTACAAGGGACAAGTGTACTGCAAACGTGGAGTTCAAATGGAAAGTTAGGGAGCTGACGTAGATCTTTTTATTTCCACCTACACCTGTAGCTCTATTTTATTGCTCTTAATTTTATGTCATTTAGTTTTATTTATCTAAGTTGTGAGTAATAGTTTCGCTAGTGAATGTCAAATTATAAGAGGAAATTATTAGTTCCCTAGTTCCCTGTTAGAGTTGTAGGTTAAAACAAAGAAGAGGAAAATCTGAAATTATTTCCAAAAAAATCAATGTTACAAAGATCTATGGATTTTCTTTTAATAAACCCACCTTCAAATTACTAACATAGGCCATAAAGGACGAAAGCATAAAAAATACTCTTCTATCCAAGGATTATAGGTTTATATTGTTATCAATCGCTCTGTAACTCGATCTTAATTACAAGATCATAACATTGCCTGGACATTTTAGGCCCATATCAGGGTCAATCTTCAAAAAAGAAGTCTAACTGAGATCTGAAATGGTAAGTTGACGTCAAGGACTCAAAAGAGAAGACGCTTTCTTCAAACAATACATGTTTATGTTACATAAGACATATAGAAATGCTCCACTAGGAAATTCCTATGAACTAGTACAAAGATATACATTACGGTATCTAATCCTCTAATAGTACAAAATTGAGACCAACTTAATTCCCACGTTGCACGTTGCACCAAGATTGTGCCCTTTAATAACAGAAGGAACATTGTACATTTCAAGAGGCTGAAGAGGCTTCATGTCATCACCAAAATTCCAAGGTGACTTAAGAAACAGCATAATTTTGCTGCTATTTCATTGCTGTAATTAAAGTACGCAAATCGCAGCCACCCATGGGCTCTGACAGGAAAATGTTACTCTGCAATGACTAATACCTTTCACCTCTTTCTTGATCCCTTTTTGACCCTAACAATTTTCCTACTAGCTTTTTCACCACCCCCAGCACCCAAAGAAAAGCTCCCACCCGCATTAAACTCTAGACTTCCAGAAGCCTGAAATGGTGATGTATTCTGTGGAGCAGCTAAATTTGGTTGGCTGCCAAACTGAAAGGGATTTGCCATAGATGCTGTCGAGGAACCAAACTGGCCCAAACCAGAGGGAATGGTAGCATCGAATACAAAACCAGAAGATGGAGAAACAATTGGTTGGTTAAATAATGGAGTTGCAGGTGCAGATGCTTGAACTGTGTCCTCCGCCATGCTGTCCTCCACATTCATTTGATCATTATTACTGGATCCAGACGAACTAAAGGCAAAGGTGGAGTTCGAATTGCTAAAAACAGGTTGCATTGAAGTAGCAGGTGCAGGTGAGCTTAAAGGAAAAGTGGAACCAGAAGGGGCATTTATCGATGATCCAAACACCATGGATGTGCCACTTGTAGCAGTGCTAGAAACAGAGGCACCAAATACAAATCCAGTAGAGGATGATGAAGAGCTGAAAGTGGAGACTAAAACAGGAGACCGAGGTGTCTGCCAGCTGGCACCAAAAACTGTAGAACTGGAGGCACTACTACTGATGACACTATTGACACCAGATGCAGGTGAAGACAAGGTCATGCCAAAATTAGCACTAGAACTGAACATGTTACCCATAGAACTGGACGAATTAAATAGGGAACTATCAGATACTAAAGGTGTATTCCCTGCCAACCCAGATGAAGACGATGACACAGATAAACCAAATTGTGTAGGCATGTTCGGGGTTGAAGAACTAATCCCATCTGCAGATGTATGAGCACCACCATCACTGAAAGAATTAGTACCTCGAGGTTGATCAGCTGAAGCCACAGCACTGAAGTTGAACATATTACTTCCAGTACTTTTGAACCCTGAAGCTGTACCACCAAAAATGGTGCTCCCTGAGCTTAAAGTTGCAAAGGAAGAATCACCAAAAAGGGGTCTCTCAGTGCTTGTAATTGCTGGTGATGTACCATCTAAAGTACTATTTACATCAATTAGGTTAGTCCTTTTGGTCCTGGTTTCTGCCGATACATCCACACATGCTAACCTGCTTGAGCTTTCTGGTTTGGCATCTGAAGAATCATCAAATTTCACAACCAATGAATCACTAAAAACTGCTGAAGTAGTGGTAGAGACGGCAAAATTTGGAGCTTTGTCTTCAGTTTTAGAATTGAAATCCAACATTGTGGAGCTACCATTTGGCTCCATTTGTGAAAAAACTTTGGCCCCAAAGTTAAATATAGGAGGAACATTTAATTCTTTTGGTGAAGCATCTTTATCAGATGGCGCAGTTGATGGACTAAGTATAACAGCCTTATGGATAGTCACGCTGGGTGAAGTTGCATCCTGGAAAGTAGTACCCTTCTTTTCCAGGATAGCATACCCATCAGGGACTTTGTCAGATTTTTTATTCAGTCCAGAACTTGTGGGCCGGATTGCTTCAGGAGATGCTGGAGACTTTGCAGGAGTAGCAATCTTAGTAAAATTCCCCTTAGTTTCAGTCGACGTACCTCTCTTTTCTCTTACCTCACTCAGTGTAGCAGATGCAGTCGCATCATCATCATCAAGCTCCAGGTAGTCCTATACCAATGTTGTCAAAACAAGATCAAGATTAGTTTCTATAAGAAATTATAAAACTAACAACTTCCTTGAAAACTAGTATCATCACGAGAAATAAAAGTCTACCAATGTAGCAATGTCAACAATCAAAGCTGAAAACTAAAAGTCTATTAGTTTCCATTTATGTATTTTATTTCTATTTTTGTTTTCAAATTTAGTATTAAAAAATCAGTTTGTTTGAATTTTTGGTTTTTGTTTTTAGTTTTGATTTCTTCTAATTTTCAAAATTGAAAACAATAAAAAGGGATTTTTATTTTTTGTTTATTTTTATTTTCATAATTTGATTTACTATCAACTAAATATATATTCTTTAATTATTTCATGTATTAATTTAATAAAACTATAAATAATTTAATTTAATATTACATATTTAGTTAACTAAAATTATATCTAATAATTTGTTTAGTTTTTGTAATTAATTTAATTTAACAATTATTAATAAATAAATTTTATTTTAATAAAATAAAATAAGTTTTATTAATAATTTATTAATAAATACTATATAAGAGATTAAAATAATTTTAATTAATGAAAAATTATCTTTCAATTTTATATAATATATAATTATCATATAAAAATATACATATAATAACATTAACAACTAAATAAATTTTTGTTTTTATTAGAAAGAAAAACATAAACTAAAAATAAAAAACTAAAACTAAAAACTAAAAACTAAAAACTACAGAAAAATAGAAGAGAAACCAAAAAAGGCCCCAAAAATTGAAAACTACATACGAACTCATGAGAAAGAGAAACTACAATGTAACATAGACATGGTAAAAACAAGATGGATTAATCGAACTACTAAATGTACCAGCGTAATGTTATCATATAAACCAAACTTAGAATGCAACCACAAATACCTCATGGGCGCTCATCTGAAAAGATTGTTTCCTTTGGGAAGCAGGTCGATCAACAGACTTCATGGTCGAAAATGACAAAGCTCTGTTCTCATTTTCAGCAACCTCCACTGCTGCATCAACTTCATTGACTGCTGAAGTTGACTTATCTTTAGTAGTACCAAATATTGTTGGCTCATTTTCTTTAACCTTGTCTTGCTGCCACATCGTGTCTCGTAAATCAGATGAAGGCGCCTCCCCCTTAGCATCCAACTGATTTTTACCATGAATATTACCCAAATACTTCTCTATGTGATCCAAACTTTTAAGCGCCGGCCCAAGTACCATGGGCATAGGCAACTTGGTAGGTGATTTCTCCCTTGATGACACTACCGTATTCAGTTGCTGTAAAATCCTTGAAGCCATCTCACTGGACTTTGAGGGAACACGTTTAAGACCAGATTGATGAACGCTGTTCTCCTCATTGTCAACCAATGTTTCGCCGCCTGAAGCAGGGATTTTTGCAGGGACAGGAGGTTGAGCAGAATCAGAACCAAAGCCAGTTCCTCGGTTAGAAAGAGCTCCTGAGGTAGGCAAGATGTTAGACTTCGGACGAATTCTTCGTATTGCACCAATAGATCTGTTATCATTCTCCAAGACTGAGCTCCTCCGCTTTAAAGCCTGCAAAAGGGAAACAAGAAACTAGTCGTATCTCCTCAAAATGACAACTGAAAAGATGGACATTGTGTAGCTGATTTTGGCACTTGTACCCCTAGTTTAGAATCAATCCATTTATTCCCTCCCCATGCACTTTGAGATAATGATGGGCCACTAACAGCACTGACAGCAGTTCCAGCACCCTAAAAATTATTAGATATGTTGAATTATAATCAATATTCCAACGAAAAATAACAATATTCACACAGGGCAACAATTCAACCTCAAAGTTGATAGTTGAGTGAACTCTGGAATATGGCGCTCGAGCCATATGGTATATTGCAGATCTGCCTCGAGACCTTGGTGTGACAATACCATTTGCAGAAAGCCCAGGAGGCCTTGACACAAGTGATGTAATTGGTGAATCTAAGGAATAAGTCGCGTTGGTCAGTGAAGGAGAACCATCCCTTGCTAAATGACTACGCAGAGTAAGTGTTGACGGAGAAACTTTTGAAAGCCTACTATGCATGTACGATTTTGCTAGATTTGCAGGTGTAGATGCATCTTCAACAACAACCTGAGAACATTTTAAACAGTAGGAAGAAATTAGATATATATCCAAAAGTCCATACAGAATAATAAGGGTTTGTGCAATTCACCATTAAATAAGAAAGTCATAAAACCAAAAGGAAAAGAGCACGCATACACAAAAATAAGACAAAGTACAATCAAATATTCCTATAATAGAGCTCACAGGTGCTGGGATGAGGCGACATTCAATCCGGTTATCTTTAGCTAGCATGTCGGGAAATTCCTCAACTTTACTTGGACCCACTTCTGAAGCCGTCACATTAGAATTGTTCTCTTCCTCTCCAATATCAGCACTTCTTGATTGCAGCAAGGCTGTCAGCTGATCAATCTCAGATCTTTGGAGTACATCCAGAGAGTTTGTATGAGATCATCAGAGATTATTATAAAGGTCACCATGCTACTCAATGAAAAATATCAACATGAAAAAAACACAGTACCACAGAAATTAGAGATAGAGATAGAGAATACACCATCTGATATAAAGTTTATTCAGTTTGAAATTTTGGCTATTTTCCATTATTTCAAACTCGTATTAGCATGGACAATGCTTGCAGTCAATCCTGGTGAATATAACAATGCATAACAAATGACTAGTCTCAAGAAGAGATGTAGCACATACAGATGTATAAGGCCAGTAACTTATCAAGCAAAATGGGAGGAGTTATACCAAAAAATCAAAACTATTGCATCATTGGAGATATACAATTACTAACCTTGTAAATGTCTTCTGTTTGAGAATTAGCTGCAGTTTCGTAAACCCATTCCTGTCAGAACTATCAACTGGAGCATCACAACCATTTCCAGCCACACTTTTTGTCTCAGCAGATCCCTTTCAATAGGAATTTGTAAACAGATAAGTGACAAATATTTCAGACTTATGCCTTTGAAAAAAAATGGCATCTTTTCATACAATACACAGTCAGAAAAGAAAGGATTAAAAAAGGCAAATCATCAAAAAAGAAACAAAATAGCAGCTAAGAACATGTCAGGAAAGACAAAAGCAACCACCAAGGACTATAATATAGAACAAAAAGTCAAGAGAATAGTCAGGTAATCCATAAAGAATCAGAAGGCACTCCCCCATCATCAATCCTAAAATATGAGCCGTGCAACTAAAGTAGTTGATCTTCTAAATAACCCAGTAAGTGAAACAAGTGTTTATTCAAAGAGAGTACAAGGAAGAAATAGGGGGAAAACTACAATTCTTGGTTTTACTGATTTACCAATGAAAATTTTATCCATATAACGAGGGATGTATCCCTACTGTGGTCTACCTTTCAATTTGTCAAGCAAGACCACAATCAACATTTCTGCATCCACATCAGAGAGAATCCATTAAGATTAGGGCTTCCCTTCACTCACAAAATTCATTCAGATCTAGAAGCCCCCAACAAATGCTCATAATTTTCTAAAAACCCTACTAAGCAGCCAAATTTTTGGTGGAACTCTAGCTATCTGAAACTTCCAATAAAAAGCCTACAGTCCAGGAATTCATCACAATTAAGCCCATTTAACATGATGTTTCAACGAAAAATGCATATCCATCTAAGCTGCTCCTATATATAATATCAAGCAATAACTTTGAAGGAAAAGTTATACATCACTAAGAAGCTATTGCAAATCTTCTGAATAAAACTTGCAGACATCAGTATCCTACAGTAGAAAATTAACAACATCCAAAAGTGTAATATGTATATATATATATATATATCTAGTCTCCTCAACTGGCGTCTGCTTCAAGTCCATAGCATAAAGCAATCACAACAAATTGACTATAGCATCAAAGAAACGCAAATTTTAAAAGGTGATGATACTTACGGTGGAAATTGCTTCCTTTTGCTTGTCCATTGTTCCCTGGTTTACGTCTAGTCAAGAGAAAAACAAGCCAAGAGTTGGAACAAAGATCTCTTGAAATATTAACATAGAACAACAGGTTAATTTGATTAAACTTATTTTCATACATGAAAAGATTTAGCCAGAAAAAAAATTTAAAAGATGAAAATGGCTACAAAGTTTCAGTTCGCATAAATGACGTCTTTAATTTATTCAAAATACGATGTTTACATAATGAATTCAATACCGAAAGTAGAGATGAAATAGTGGACGAAGTTCAATCTTTGATAACTCCATCTCCATAAAATAAAGAAACGATCATTAAATGGCTCAATTGACTAAAACCCAATTTTTACCAAGAAAAAGGAAAGAAACCAATTTTTAAAATTAGGATACAAAATGGAGGAGAAATAAGTTCCATAAATAATAAAGTAACCGAAGTAAAGAAAATAACTGAACCTGGGACAGACGGCTGTGGCCGAGAAGGTGGAGGAGGTGGAGGGAGGCGTTTCCGGAAGAAGGAAGCAAAGAGTCGATGAGCGCTAGAGGCAATGAAGCGCTGTGTTGGATCCACCAGCTTCGATAACCAACCATTGTTGTTGTTATTGTTGCCGCCACTGGCAAGACTAGGGTTTCGAATTGCAGCCTGAGGGCGATCATAAGGAGTTGTCTGAGTGCTCCTTCGAAAGGGCCTCTTGCGAAACTTTCCGAAACCTCCCCCGTCTTCGCACGGATTGGCTATCCGTTCTCGAGCCGCCGCCATGGAGGCGCTTTCCTAGGGCTGCAGTAGCCTGATGTACAGAGAGGCACCGCAAGAAAAAAAGAGTAGGAAAGAGAAAAAGAGGACGTGAATTAGGTTTAAAATAATTTAATACTTTCTAAGAGACCAAAAAACAAACAAACAAACGGAGCTAGGAGGAGGGACATCATCGGCGTGCGAGGCCCGGTAGATATGTAATTTGGAATTTCTAACAAAAACTCGAGACATGCCCGTAGTGAATTTGTTTTGTTGTGCTTCAAGATGCTGCTATTTTCCGAACGGTCCTAGCTCGGAGAAAACTCGATAGAAGAATGCGATTGTAGTTCAAAATTACAAACCATTAGTAACAACATCAAACTTACTCTCCTCTTTAACGAAGGGAATTCTTTCTCTGACTATGAACATACTTTCACTACAATAAACTGTGTTAATTTATTCCTCTCTAGACGACATTGATGAGCATTGTAATCCCTTCGAATTGTTAGGTCATATGCCTTTGCTCCTGAGGTTTCAAATCGAGCCTCGACAATAATGCCGTTAATGTTTCTAACACATTCTATCTCCATTTTATGCCATCAAATTTTGCGAAGTCATTATTATTAGACTAGATGTTTAATAATTTAATTAATTGGGTCCTAATTATAATTTTAACTTAATTTAAGTTAGATTATAATATCTTAAACTTATCATAATCTCACTTTAAAAATATTGCAATCATCTTCTGGTATTATAATGTCTAATTTTGATCTCAAGCTTCTATTGTCCTTAATCTATGGTTATTTTATGTTTTAACAGCAAACACACAGTATAATTATAGACAGTACAAGTGAGCACGAGTTGATCTCGTGAGGATTGTCGATTAATTATCAATTATTCACAAATGTAATAAACTAGGTAATCGATTATGCGTGATTGAAGAAAGAAAAGAAATAAATAAATCTAAATGACAAAACAAAGCAAGGATCAAGAAATATATTAACCTATGAATAAACTAAATTTAGATAAAGTTTTCTCTAACACTTTGCTATATTCAATTTCTCTTTAATTTAACGTATGATTCTAGTTTTTTGGACCAATAAAAACGCCTAACGTGGGCATATGGGTAATGTATTTCTTTGATGTAGGGGTAACACGAGGGTGTGTAGGATTATAAAAGAGAAACAGAAGTGACCAATATGGAACATGGCCATAACATGGTCGTGAGTGGGTACCATATTCAAGGATCCTTCTCCAATTCTTTTAAATTTTCTCTTTTATAAAGCGTAATTGCCTTCATAGACTAAAAGGAAAAGAATTTAGACAAGATTACTACATAAATTGAAGATTTGAAGTGCAGAAAGGTACATAACTGTGCACATGGTTGTGCACTTCACTAAGCCCATACATCTTCACGATTCTTATATGTTTTGGATATGTACCATGCATTAGACCTTGCATCCCCCTAGAACCATAAATTTCATTATAAAGAGATGTTTTGGGAGGAAAAGACTAACAGGAGTCATAGGGGAGACATTAGGAGGTGATTCTAGACATAGAATTCATTCTTAAGGGACAATTTTGGTCCAAAGAAGTGGAATATGAAGATTTCATTGATAGATCTATCAAAATACAAGATCAACTCCTTAAATCATGAGAATATTTGATAAAAGACAATCTGGGAGATTTAGAATTATGAACCCTTTTTTTCTATTTGTTTTTCTTTCAATGTATTTTTGATATTGTGTTCAATTATGTGTAACTAAATGTCCAGTTAATATTTAGGTTAGATGAACCTTATGTTAACACTATGATATAATTTGATTTTTTTATTAATGCAATTAGTTTGATTGTTATATTGGACTCGATTACATGTTTTATTTATAATCTAATTTTAAACGTAGAGATTGAGAAATCCTAGGTTGAATAGATATACCGTAATTGGAAGGATTTGATTGCAACCCTAGAGATAAGATGATATAAATCATCCATATTAGGGTTAAACCTAATAGAAGGACTTATAAATCGGTAACACAATCTTATAAAATATAACCTAAGTAATTCGGCTAGAAACCTTAGGATTAGTTGTTAGTAGACTCAAGGTTAGCTACTAGCAAACTATAGGAGTCTCCACGATCCAATAAATCAATAAAACAATTGCATAACAAAAGATCAATCCGTTAAAGGTTTAAGAGAATTCTAACCTAGTTACTAATTTCTGATAATAATAGTTTTCTAAGCGAATTCCACTATCTCTATGCTCATTATTGTTTCCTATTTTATTTTATTTTATTAGTTTTGTTTTCTTTAATTAAAAACCTAAAATTAATTCTTAGGCTAGATAATAAGGGAAGGGTAATTACTGGTATTCATCATCTTTATGGGATAGACCTATACTTGTTGGTACTAGCTATAACTATGCCATGCACTTGCGATTATTACAATGTTGAATGTCACAAAATAAGGTCAATCAATACCCCTTAGTTACTCAACTACGTCACTATTTCAAATGACTATTAACACCACTTTTTAACTTTAAACTTTTTTGTTTGGTTTGAAGCCAATAGAGTGAATTATTAAGCTTATTTATTCAAAAAAATTATATGGGATAATGAAAATACTAAAAAGAAGTCAAAATTAATTAATGCATAAGCATTTGATACAAATAATATCATAAAGCATATCAAATATTCATTCTCCAAATTCATAAAGAAAATTAAACTCACGCAGTAATACTTATAACTAGTTACATAGACATTCCAAATCACCAAACATCCAAACTAATAAATGAATTATCTCCATTGATATGCTTTTAGAGAAAATAAAAATTCAAAATGTACTTCCTATTAATAAAATCATGAAAATTTTGATAAGGTTGAGATAGTATATGGTCAAAATCTTATAATCCCTCTTCCATGCTGAAAATAAACATTATGCTCAATGTTTCAAACATGGAAAAAAATAAAAATAATATAAAGGAAAAAGAGATATAGTAAATAACTTAAACTTCCCTGAATTAAGACACTAGATCTAAGTCTTAAATGAAATTTCATTCCATTAATGTTCCATTGAAGTGCATATTGGAAATTTAAAGAGCTGGCAAAATAGAAGCCAAAAGGAAAATATGAAAAAATATATACATATGATCAAGAGTATTAACAAAAGAAACTGAAAATAAAAGTACAAAAGATAGACAAATTGATCTTATGGAGGAGGTGGAGATATCTATGTGGGTACATATAAGGCCCTAACTTATGCCCTGGAAGTATTATAGCATGTCTAAGATGTATTAAGTAGTGAACATAATAAATTAAGTGCATCTAAGTATAGTAAGAGATAATGGTACTTAATGTAAAAGATAAGGATAAATGAATAATTTGTTTGCTTCGGCATGGGCATACATACTTAGACATGAAATATGTATGGAAATTTTTAATAGGTTTGCCTGGATTATAAGCGTGATGTGAGGAGAATTGGTAAAAGAAGTATTCCATAAGTAAATGGGATTTTTTTGGTTAAATTGGATGTATTTTTGTGTTGCTCTTGCATGATAAGATTGAAGTCAATTTATTTAGGATGTGTAACTCAATGAATAGATAGGTTTCACTAAACAAAATTTTGTAATTTGACCATATCTTAGCATGTAGACCTCTAAATTGGATAATTTTAATTAGAGATTAAACTAGAGACATAGGTCTAAAACTTTCATGAAGGAGCCAATATAGGTCTAAAACTTTCATGAAGGAGCCAAAATCTAATTCTACCTCTAAGAGTTTTGAATTCTATTTTGAAGTTGAGTTCTAGTCAATATCCTTGCTTTCGAACAGCCTTTAGTTTTTGGGGTATAACTCCCAATATAATTAACAAAATTGCATGAAATTTATGCCATTAGAAACTTAAGACATAGGGGAATCAAATAAATTGATAAGGTTATAGGCCAATGTGGGAATTAAAAGAAGAAGAAGGGTCAATATGCAATTTTCCTAAAGTCAACTCATGGACCAATAAGATTAAAGCATGTGTGTCTAATAGAATTATAACACATGGTCCAAAAGAATTGTAACCCGTGGTCCAATGGGATTGTAGCACATGGTCTAATAGGATTGTGACATATGGTCTAATGGGATTGAAACATATGTCTAAGACTAGAAAGTTCATGAAAAGACATATGGAGAGGGAAGATGGATAGCACTTTGGCTTAATTTTAGATTTTTATCCGCTTCATTTAACCCTCTTAATCCCATCATTTTTCATTTAGTGATTCAAGCAAAGCCAAAGAGGAAGGGAAGGAAAATCATTAGAAGAACTACTTTAACAATTTTAAGGTTTGGGACCACAGTTAATTTAATTCCTCTTTGTGTGTATGTTTGAATGGTTATAAATATTCATTTAGATATGGAATGATTTCTGGAATGATTTTTGGTGTTACTTTTCATGAACTTGGTTGTAAATGACAAGAGAGTATCGTGTAGTGAAATTCTATCTTGGGTTTATTTAAGTCAATCACATTGTTTAAGTCATAACTCAGCCTACAGACCTCCAAATTGTGTGATTTTAGTTACTTCTGAAACCTAAGACATAGAGATAAATATCTCTAAAAGGGACTCTGACTTAGTTTTAGGTTATGACCTTGGAAGTTGAGATAGAAAATGGTGACCTGAGGCTACCCTTATTTTAGAGTAGTTTGTGATATTTGATCTATATCTCATAAGTTAGGAGTCCAAATGACCTAATTGTTAGTTCTATAAAAATGAGAGACATAAAGGGAGAAATTTTTAAAAGACCTAGAAACCTAATTCTGACTTTTTGTATATGAATATTAAGGAAAAAGTAGTGGTATAAATAGAGAAAGTTTCTGTCATGACGGTGGCATTGTTTTTGTTTCTGATTTCTATCGCATCTTATTTGAACCTTTATGAATGTGTATGAAAATTTACAAACACCTAAAAATAAATGAAATAGGACTTACCATATATGAATTGGGAGACTAAACATTGGAATAAAAGATTGATCATAATGCATTCCAAAGAAAATTTACATGTACATAAATGATTTGTATGCATATTCATTACTCATATATGTATAGTATGATTATACAAGTGTGATTTTGATACCCTTCTAATAGTGGTAAGCCATGAGTTATATGTATGAATACAAATATAGATTTTGTGAATTGAAATGTATATCATATGATTTTTTAATATATGAATTGTGAATTTTGCAAATGGTTAAAGAAAATGTTATAGTACCTGTTCTATTGTTTTGGTTGTGGATAGACAGGCATGCCTATAGGATTACAGTGTAGTTGCTACAGTTTGACACCACTAATTTCCATTATTCGATACCTTTGGTTATCCACAGTTTAATACCTTCGATTATTCATAGTTTGATACCTTCATGTATCTATAGTTCGATACCTTCAAGTATCCTTTGATATCTTCAGATATCCAGAGCACCCGTTATCCACACCCATAGAAAATGTGTAGGCTTAACACAAAAAGGAAACTTAACAGTCATAAATAAGAAATACAACATGACAACATGAATAATTGGTATTGATGAGCATTTGTATTGGTTGTAATGATGTGCAATTATATTTATAATTTGTATCAATAAGCGTTGAATATCAATATTTGGCTTATAAATGTGTATTTTCGGTATATGGATAATATGTTGAAGCATATTTGCATTATGTACTTTGCTTAAGTATGCCATCATTATTTACATAAGCATTGAATATCAATGTTTGGTTCATGAATGTGAATTTATAGTATATGAGTTGTGATATTTTTGAATGTGTGTACTTAGTGGACGATTGTTGTGAGTGGTCATCTAAACTAAGTGTTTTCTCCACTAAGCTTTCAAGCTTAGCACAGGTGTTAATCTGTGTAAGTCCAAGTCAAAGGAGTGAAGTACAGGGAATATCTGCAGGGACTAAGGCCAACAGATAGAAGAAAAAGAATTTTTGAAATGTGTTTTTAGTTACAAATGATTGCACATGTAATGAAGAAAGGAAATCGTATGTTTTCTTTTGGATTACCATTTAAATGTAAATATGTATTACTAATGTTAAATGATAATGTTAAGCATTGGAATGTTTTGTAATGTGTAAATGTATAGCACTAAATAGAATTATTGTTGGGCACCGTTTCCAGAACCCAACCTTGGATCATTAACTTAAACTTAAACCTATAAAAATTCCTTAAACGACACCGATTCATCTTCTTACTCTGATACCATGAATGTTGGATCCCGCTTGAGTCCGGAATCTAACGCTTATGAAATCATGAAATATGATCTTCTTCATTTCTTCTTAGTATTTTTTTCCACATTCTTCGAAATCATAAAACGTGTACGTCTTACCCTGTAGGGTTAATTCATTTAACCCTTATAAAGTATGTGCGGATTTCCTTATAGAGTTACTTCAAAGTACTTTCATTAGCCATCATCAGTTCCTCATCATTCTCATAACATCTCAAGCCATAAAGGGCGCACTCATACAGTGGAATCACAAGAATTACTATTACCTTCTTTAAAATGGTATGCACCCACACCAAGCCAAACGACAACAAAAGTATTCGTCTCACTTACTTCCGAATAGATTTTGGAACAACTTGTATGAAAACATATCTCCACTAGAAGGAGTGATATATGCTTAAATGATTATACATTCATTCCATAACACTTAGTGATTATTGCTATGAAGTGCTTAAGACGTTCACTTTAGTTCATATTTAGTTTTAGGTACAACTCAAAAGAGAAAGACCTAAAGTGAGTCAAAAGCATAATATTTGAGCTATCATCTTAAGATTTATACTCAATTGTCTTCACATAGCAAGAAGGGGAAAGATTAAAGCGAAGAGAAGACAAAAAAATGCAAAAACATAAATGGTGTATGGTGTATTGTCCTGGTCGTGACTCATCATCTCACGGCCATGATATTTTATTGTTAAGCCCATGACAAAATGTAACACCCATATATCAAAAGTTCACGGCCATGAGCCTTCAATGAGGCCATATATGACCGTGAGCCATCAAGTGACACCTGTGACTCTTAGACAATTGTCCCCAAACCCTCGTTTTTAATATAAATAGAATATATGAAGACAGAAATAGAATAGAAAAAGATGGAATGAATTGTTTGAGGGTTATCAAGAGAAGAATAAGAAGTAGAACTAGACACCGTTGGAGACCATAGAGGACTAAGCTTCTTGACATCGATTTGGAGGAGATATCAACACCAAAGAACTCAGTTAAGCATATCTCTCATTGTGTTTATTGTTCATTATCTCTTAGGGATTGATTATGTTATTTTATGCTAATAGATTTGGGTTTTGTGTAAGAATGATCTTAATGCACTTGTTGGATTGTTTTATTATAAATCCATTGCTAGAATATTCAATATAATTTGTAATTGTTATGTTAAGATTTGTTTGTAGCTACTAATGATATCGAACCATTAGGGATACAATTTGTAATCACTATATTCCCTATTGATATCGAATTAGTAGGGATAGAATAACCTAGGTGAAATGACCTGAGCGTAAGTGGTTGTTGCCTTGATTAATTTTTTTCCTAACTCGTAATGCGACTAGCCAATTAAATCTAGAGAGCTCAGTAGTTAGGTTTAATTAATGAGCTTATCTTAATTAAACACAACTTAAGGTTTGTATTATTTTTTTATTTAATACAAATGGCATCGAAGTTAAGCATAGTAGTACTAGTGATCAATACATGCATCCTTACTATCAACTAAAGGGACAATTGATTTTTTGAAGTCTCCCTTGCCAAATTTTGTTTTTCAGCAAGAGAAGTTATGGAAGGATCTTTAAGCTATATAGTATGGTACACAGAATCTATGATAAGTAATTTGGGACTTTAATTGCTCTTTGAATGCTTATGTGGTTGAAGGGGGAGTTGGATTCACAATAGGGACTGGCAGAGTGCTTACTCAATTTTTATACAAAACCAATCTACTAGATTTGAGGGGAACTAGTCAATTATTCACCTAGAAAAAACCCACCAAGGAACCATGTTGATATGGAAAAAATTAGAGAGCCTTGGTGAAGCTGTTTTGGCTCAATCATTTTCTATAGGCATATGTTCATTTTGGTGACAATGGAATGTCGGCTCACTACTATATGCTTATTCAACAGATGCATGGAATGGCTAGAGGTGGGACACCCTTTAGATTTTTTAATGGTCTTACACAATAGGAGGGATTTACAGAGGTGTAGGGGTACAAAATGTTTCAGCTCATGGAAAAACTTCACACTATCAAGACAACAATTAAACAGTTTCTCAAAATGCAGAATCATAACATTCATATTTTAAAATAGAAATTGGATGAGGCATAAGACGCTTGTTATCAGGATCCACACAACTCTATATCAAGACATATAGAGTTGGAGAGGCTAAAGGATTATCAGAAGGGTCTTAATCATCATAATTCAAATATCAAACAAAAGGCTAGACAGATATGGCTCAAACATGGGGACTCCAATTCTATGATTTTCCATGCATCTGTTGTAGCGCCCCCTCACCGTAGGGTACACATCGGGACGCCCGAAGGTCGCTCCGACACGTAACCCACGATAAAGGTGC
>JAOTIZ010000004.1:21784796-21804286 GCA_027123425.1 Erythroxylum panamense
TTATTAATAATAAATATTTTCATTACAAAACTGTAACTGAAGAAGATAAAGTTACATGTAAATACACTTGCTTTCCATGGCACTATATTTACATAACTCCAACATTAATCTGCCTTGCTTATGAACCGTTAAAAATATATCTATGTTATGCTTTGTTTCTCGTTGGTTTTCTGTCGTAAGAGATGAGCTTGAGATTCTTGAATATTTTGATTTTTTATACATGATGGACGTTTTGATACTTCATGAAGCACCCAACTGTGACTAGACGATGAAGAGAGGAGGGATGACGATGATCGTACGTGATGGCTTTGAACATCGCCATCCATGCAATGTTGCATGGTTGGTTTTCTGACATCTCACACACGTCGACTTGTCATTGTCGTCCCATCGCCGGTCATCTTCAGCCTTCTACCGTCTGCTATGCGCCTGCTGCATTAGGTTAGAGTTGGGTCACACCGACCCGGCAAGAAGTTGAAGACGATGTCTGCTGTTTTTTTTAATTTCATTAATATTAATTATGTTAATATTAGTAATTATTGAGTTAATCAAGACCTAACCCATTTTGTTGTGATTTTTAATTATAAAATTATTTTGGCATTAATATTTTATGAAAATATTAATTTTTAATTTGTATGTCTAATATTATAATTAAATTTTGACATGCTAGTAATAATTATTTAATTATTTACACAAATTACTTATGATTAATTGAAAATTGTGTATAAATTTATGATCATTATACATGCAAAATTAGATTAAATAATTTGTGCATTATTATTTGATTTATTTGTATTATTTATTAATTGATGCAAATGTTTAGGCTTTATTTAAGCTTAAGGAAATGTGAGTGATCAATATGATTTTAATTAATTGGGAGTAGCCACAGCATCTTAACTTAATTACAATTATATATTTAATTTTAAGATCACATTAAATCGTTAATTGTAATTAGTCATATGAGATATGATAAAATCTACCCACGGGAATTTTGTCATATTTGTATGATTAATTAGGATGAAATATTGGATTATATTTCTTAATCGACCCACAGGAATTAAGAGAAGGAATATAATTTAATAGTTTTGTCATAAAGTTTTAGATGAATCTAATTGAGTAGAAATTTAGCCCACAAGCAAGTCTTATGTCACTAGGTTCATCTGTTAAAAGCATAATTTACATTGGTAAAGCATGAATTATTATTGGTCTCAAATTATATATAACAAGCATATATTTTTATTTCTTAATTTGCTGTTACTTAGACTGTGAATATTTCTAACATTAATTGTGATATTCCCGAATTGAGATGTGACAACTATAAGGTGTGGAATGAGAGAATTCTGCTTCATTTGGTCTAGATGGATATAGACTATGCTATTAGGAAGGATGAATCACTGATTATGACTAAAACAAGCATTGCAAATGATGTTGCTTTTTATAAAAAATGGGAGAGATCTAATAACCTCTCTGTAATGATCATAAAGACCAAAATATCTGATGGTATTCGTAATTCTGTCGAACAACATAATAATATCAAGGATCTATTGAAGGCTATTAATGAGCAATTCCTTACATCTAATAAGGCCCTTGTTAGCACCTTGATTATTAAGTTGTCATCCTTGAGGCTCACTGGAATAAAGGATGTACGTGATTATATAATGCATAAGAGGGACATAGTGGCTTAGCTGAAAGCCTTGGAGGTTACTATATTAGAATCTTTCCTAGTACATTACATTTTGTGCACTCCACCACATCAATATGGTCCTTTCAAAATCTCTCATAACACACATAAGGACAATTGCTCGATCAATGAACTGTTGACCATGTGTGTGCAAGAAGAGAAGAGGTTGTTGATGGAAGAGGGTGAAAGGGTAAATTTGACCATTTCAGGAAAGAAGAGACAGGATGATGTCAAAAGCAAGGGAAAAGGCAAAATTTCTCCTCAATCTGATATAAAGAAACCACCAAAGTGTTTCTTCTGCAAGAAGAAGGGACACATGAAGAAAAACTGCACTAAATTTAAGAACTGGCTGGGAAAGAAAGGTACTCCAATTTCATTTGTTTGTTATAAATCTAATATGGTTAATATTAATCATAACCAGTTCTACAATCCATGTTTCAAATACCTTAAAAGGTATGCAAAACCTAAGGACGCTGGTCTGGTGGGAAGTGAACAATACATCTATTCAAGAAGCAAGACTAGTTCACATGTGGAAGCCATTGGCACTTGCAGATTGGTTTTGAGCAGTGGCTTTATTTTGTGTTTGGAAAAGACCTTTTATGTTCAAAATTTCTCTAGAAATTTGATTTCAGTATCAAGACTTGTACCTTTTGGTTTTCCCTTTCACTTTTCATATTCTGATTTCAGTTTATGTAATGAATCTAAAGTTGTTGGTTATGGTACACTATCTGATGGTCTTTATTCTATTCAGTTATAAAATGATGATGTCTATAATTTGATTCAAGTTACTGTTGGATTGAAATGATCTGTTGTGAATGAAGAATCCTCTATGTTATAGCACCATAGATTAGGACACATCTCCATTGAGGGAATTAAGCGATTAGTAAATGATGGGGTACTTAGTATTACTACTTTGGATTTTACTAACTTTGAGACTTTCATGGATTGCAATAAGGTTAAGCAAACTAACAAGTCTAAAAGGGGTGCCAAGAGGAGTACAAACCTATTAGAAATCATACATACAGATATTTTTTGTCTAGATATTGATGTAAATAGTCCGAAATACTTTATAACCTTTATAGACAATTATTCACAATATATGTATCTCTACTTACTTCGTTTTAAGGAAGAAGCTTTAGATGCCTTTAAAATGTTTAAGGCTGAAGTGGAGAATCAATGTGAAAAACTGATTAAAATCGTAAGGTCAGATAGAGGTGGAGAGCAGTATGGTAGATACACTGAAAGTGGACAAACGCTTGGTCCTTTTACTAAGTTTCTTTAGGAACATGAGATTGTTACCCAGTACACCATGCTTGGTTCTTCAAATCATAATGGTGTGGCAAAAAGAAGAAACCGAACCTTAATAGGCATGGTAAGAAGTATGAGGAGTAACATAAAAATTCTTCAATTCCTGTGGATTGAAGCTCTAAAGACAGCTGTGTATCTATTAAACCGAGTTCCAACCAAGGCTGTCTCAAAGACACCTTTTGAGTTATTTAAGGTATAAACTAAGTTTGAGGCATATATGCATTTGGGGATGCCTGTCTAAAGTGAGAATTTATAACCCACAAGAGAAGAAGCTAGACCTAAGGACCATTAGTGGGTATTTCATTGGATATGTTGAAAGGTCTAAAGGGTATAGATTCTATTGTCCATCTCACAGCACTAGAATTGTGGAATCAAGAAATGTAAAATTTCTTGAGAATGACTTGATCAGTGGAAGTGGTCATTTTCAAGATATAGTTTTTGAAAAGGGCCATTATGAAGCTCAACCCTCTAGTACAAGTGATAGGTTGATTATCATTCACACTCCTCAAGTTGAAACAAGTATTGGACAACCAGTTACTGAAGTTCCATAAGCTTTTAATACCAATCCAGTAGATTAAGTTATAAATAAGGAACAACCAGAAATTATTGAGCAACCAATTAAACAATAGTTTAAGCAATAGGTTCTTCGTGAGGATGATGATACAACATTGAGGAGATCTACTAAGGTTCGAAGGTCAACAATACCTAGTGATTATATAGTGTATCTATAAGAGTCAGATTACAACATTGGAGCCGAAATGATCCTGAAATGTTTTCATAGGCTATGAGTTCTAAGGAATAGGACTTGTGGGGCAATGCTATAAAGGATGAGAAGGATTCTATGGCATCTAACCAAGTTTTGGATCTCATTGAGTTGCCAAATGGTGTGAAAACCATTAGATGTAAATAGGTATTTAAGACAAAGAAAGACTCTCGAGGCAATATTGAGAGACATAAAGCAATACTTGTTACCAAAGGATTCACTTAAAGGGAAGGATTCAACTACACTGAGACATTTTCTCTTATATCTAAGAAAGATTCCATTCGTGTAATCATGGCTTTAGTAGCTCATTTTAATTTTGAGTTACATCAAATAGATGTGAAAATGGCGCTGCTCAATGGTGAACTAGAGGAAGAGGTTTACATGAAACAACCTGAAGAATTCTTCTCTAGTGATGGTGAGCATTTAGTCTACAAGCTTAATAAATCCATATATGGATTAAAACAAGCCTCCTAGCAATGGTATTTAAAATTCCACGAGGTTATCATTTCATTCGGTTTTGAAGAGAATATAATGGACCAATGTTTATACCAGAAGGTCAATGGGAGTAAGACTTGTTTTCTTGTGTTATACATGGATGACATTTTACTTGCGACTAATAATAAGGGTTTGTTATATGAGCTGAAATAATTTCTCTCAAAGAATTTTGATATGAAAGATATGGGTGAGGCATCTTATGTCATTGACATCAAGATCCATAGAGAAAGATCTCGAGCCATTTTGGGTTTGTCTCCGGAAACCTAAATCAACAAAGTTTTAGAGAGATTTCAGATAAAAGATTATGCACTAAGTGTAGCACTTATAGTGAAAGGTGATAGATTCAGTTTGAATCGATACTTGAATAATGATTTTGAACGGAAACACATGAAGAACATTTCATATGCTACAGTTGTTGGAAGCCTTATGTAAGCTCAAGTCTGCACCCGACCTGACATCGCATATGCTGTTAGAATGTTAGGTCGATGTCAGAGTAATCCAGATGTTGACCATTAAAAAGCTGCAAAGAAGGTTATGAGATATCTTTAAGGCATAAAAGACTGTATGCTTACGTACAGACGAATGGAGAACCTGGAAGTAGTTGGATACTCCGATTCAAACTTTGTTGGCTACAATGATTTAAGAAAATCAACATCTGGTTATATATTCATGCTAGCTGGTGGAGCTATATCTTAGAGAGGTTTCAAGTAGACCTGATTGCTACTTTCACTATGAAGGCTGAGTTCGTATCATATTTTAAGGCCACCTTGCATGGTTTATGGTTAAAGAGTTTCATATTTGGGCTTAGAGTTGTTGATTCAATTTCTAAGCCATTAAAGTTGTATTACGACAACTCAGTTGTGGTCTTTATTGATATTAAGTATTTAGCTATAAGAGAATGTGTTAAGGAAAGGAAAGTTGTCATATAGCACATTAGCACTGATTTGATGATTGCGAATCCTTTAACTAAAGGGATGTCACCTAAGCAGTTTAAGGATCACGTAGTGCAAATGAGACTTGACTCCATAATGTGATTTTGTTGTATATTTGTTGCTTTAATAGAACTCTAATTTAATTTGATATTTTCTCATATGTTTTTATGCACACATATATTTGATTGGTTTTGAGAAATATGATCTAATTTGGACCTAGAATAAACATATGGTTTATTCATTAAGTTTAAGGGCTAGTAATGAGAAATTTTATATATGTAATATATGGAAGATAAGACTTACTATAAGAGGATCTATCACCATGATTCATATATTTGGTTTCTTGTTATGTTTGGCGTTAGGTTAAATAGACCAAGTGGGAGAATGTAAGATTTTTTTCAAATCTTCCTACTGTTCCTACTGTTGAGAATATGGTCCATTTAATGCTTAACCCTTCTTCACGCAAACGTTAATGCCCATGCTTCTATGTTTCATCCTCTGTGATGGGCAGATGCAATAAAACGGTCTAAAAACTAGTTTTGAGTCCCTATCCTCTAATGAACGAAAAAGAATTTTCAACACTATCGCATCATGGAAACAGAGGCTAGAAGATTCAAAATTCAGAGGCGTTGCTGGATATCGGTGGAGCAATGGCTAGAGGTATGTTCATTAAGTTATGCTTCCATTGCTAAATACATGAATAATATGCATGCGTCTTGTTTACATGTAAATGTTGTTATGTTTTGAGATGCATGTCATGTTTTATCACTAGATTATCCAATGTATATAATCGACGTTTTTCAGTATTTTGGTGAATGGGATACCTTCATTACCAGTTAAAAATGCTAGAGTGATTAGGAAAGGGGATGCCCTTTCCCCTTACCTATTTGCCTTAGTTTTGGAAGGATTTTCTAGACTTGTATCAAAGCTAGTGAATTGCAATGGTTTGTTTCAGTATCACATTAAATGCTGTGAAATCAACCTGTCTCATTTACTATATGCTGGTGATTTAATATTGCTTTGTAAGGCTAAACCACATTCAGTTAGAATGATGATGCACATAATACAAATTTTTCCCGATGGTTTAGTTTGGAAATAAATACTGATCAGAATAGTAGGGTATATGTGTCATCGGATGTTCATAATCCTAAGCAAAGTAACCGTCAGGTTGGTTTTACTTTGCACTCTCTACCATTTACCTATCTAGAAGTTCCAATAACTTCTCGAAAGCCTCAGTTCTCAGACTTTATTCCTTTGATAGAAAAGCTCAAAATCATAATCATGGCATGGCAACAAAAGTTTCTATCTATAGCTGGTCGGTTGGGGTTAATCAGCTCAGTGTTAAATAACATGTATAAACATTGGTCGGCACACCTAGTTTTACCTAAGAAAGTCATCAAGGAGTTGGATCGTATCTTGAAAGCATTTTTATGGTCTGGTAAAGTTGAGAATGGAAAACAATCCAAGGTGAAATGGGCTGATATAACGATACCAAAGCAACTAGGGGCTCTTAGAATTATTCCTATTGCCTAAATGCAGAATGTCGTGCTATTCAAAGGGTCTGGCGTTTATTTACAGATAAAACCGCACTGTGGATCAAATGGATTAATCAACATCATCTTCCTAATCGGAATTTCTGGAAAGTACAATAGCCCAAAGAATTCTTATAGATATTCAATCATATGCTTAGCTTGCGAGACATTATATATCCATATATCAAGCATAAGCTGGGAATAATTGGACCAACTATGACCTTGTTATTAATTAACCGAAGTGAACTGTCTAGTATCCGAAATCGCATTCCTTCTGATGGTAGAGTGTCGGCACTTATACATAATGGGGAATGGTATGGATCATTCAGAGCTTTCCATTTATTAGCAGCATATTTACCTACTGTTTCTGCAGGATAGAGGAAAGATAACATTGTATGGCTGCCCCATTCCAGTGGAGCGTTCAACAACCAATCTTGTCACAAGCTAATGGTTCAAATGATGGAGGTAGTCCCCTAGTTTGACGTCACATGGAAATCAATTTTAGTCCTCAAAGATGCATTTTTTACTTGGTTAGTGATTAAAAATCGGGTAAGAACAAAAGATCGATCGTTTGAAGAATTTGACCCCATCTACGTGCTTTGTAAGCAGATGAATGAGAGCAGAAACTATCTTTTCTTTGAAGGTCGATATAGAAAGGTAATACGGAGTAGGATGATGATGATGTTGCAACTACCTCCATACATTTTTGAGTGGCTAGAAACTTTGAATTTAATCATAAGGTGTACAAAACATGGGCAGCGTAATGGTGTGATTATCCAGACAACATTTCATATTCTCGTTTACTCTATATAGAGAGAACGAAATTGAAGAATTTATAATAGTGTGGAAGCACGTTATCAACAACTTACATAATAGATTGTGAATTGGATATGAATAGCTATTATTGTTAATGACAAATAAGGATTAGTTACTTATGAAGTAAAAAGGCAATAGTCGTTGTAGCGTTTTATAACATTCTATGATGTAATTCAATTGTAGTTACATGGTGTAATAGGTTCCTCGTTTTGGTCTCTCTAGTATGATTCTTTGTAAGGAGTTATGTAATAGCGTTTGTTAAGGCAATACAATTTCAATTTTAATTTTTTAAAAAGAGACATAGGTCATTATTCAATGCTCTAAGGTTTTAGTTAATATATATTGTCTTCAGTAAATAAACATTCATGGATTCTAGTTTGATGAATGGTTTATGGAGGTTTTACATCGACAATGATTTGAGAAAGAGCTATATGATATTATAGATATACTCGCTTAGGTGAATGCATTGAAAATTTATAAATGAAATTGTCCCCCATGAAAAAGGAACATAAGAATGAAATTACCTACATTTAAATACACGAATTATAATTCACTATCTTAAGTTTTAAGGTTGATATCTAATATCCTTATTATATATGGAAATAAAAACTTATGTTTGATTCAATGAGATTATGATGTTATATGGAACGATCCATTTGATTTTACAAGATTATGATTACAAAGAGGAAGCGTTAATAATGAACCAAATATGAGGTAGTTAGCCACACTCACGCTAAATTTACATGCATAAACACGAACAAACGTGGCTCATCAGAACTCGAATTGCATAGTGGAGGTGTATCCAAGTGCATTAAGACAGGCAGCCACCGCCTTGTTCATCCCTGGTGGACCACATCTCAATATCTGCAAATGACATTGGTTGTAGTTTGGTTTTAAAATTCAACAACCCAACAGCACTGTAATACAAGTTCTACACAGCATAAATTTCGACATTGCTTTTAACAGATTGAAGACAAAAATAAAACAAACCAAAAGAAATGACCAACTTCGACATAATAACCTGAATGTCAGGGGCCGGAGCTGGGCAATGGTTTTGAATAGTTTCCTTGGATATGTAACCAACACCACCATTCCATGCCTCTGGAGGCTACCAAAGTCAGAAGTGTCGACCTCAGTATTTCTAGTGATAATCCTTTAAAAAAATGCGTATTTGATATGGCTAGTTGACTTTGAATGCAATATAGACTATGCAGGATGGTACACAAATTACATATGAGTGCCCATATTGTGTTTCTCTATGATCCCTGAATGAAATTCGTAGTGAGGTATTTGGATCATCTTTCATCTCTGAGAGAACTTTGGAGGAATCGCACACACCTTACTTAACACGTAGTAAACTTGAAAACGACTCGGGAAATTCCTGGCAATGTTATCAAGCTCCTCCTACAGAATATCCAAACCAAAGCATAATTAATCACATACATTCTTATCAACCTGGGACAAATACTGAATACCTGCAGGACTTTTTACATAACTCCTTACATAACATTCATGGATTCTAACCAAAAGGATTATTCTAGTTATTTAGGAAAAGTTGTGATATAGAAGACTAATCATTTCATTCGAACCTATTGTGTCGCAATAGTTCCTATATATGAAGAATCAACATCGACCCGTCAGACACTTTTTTCAATAAGATTTTACTCTGCTTTTAGTTTGACAAGCAATAACTCCAGCAAACTTAAGCCTCAACCCAAATTGATGACAGGACTTTGATGTAGTCAAGTACATGGAAGGCTGGAGCCCGGATCAAACTAGACTAAGTCAAGAAGTATAAGCCTGAAGGCAATATATTTTTGGGGTCTTGTAATATTTGACCCTTCACGCTTTAAGATACTGCACAGAGAATAAGTCTAGTCCTCTTGGAGGAATCAACAGTCAAATTTGGAATTCTTAATTACATATTTAAAGTTCAAAACATTTTCACGTTCCTTGCATACAGTCAACGGGGATTGAATGATTTTAAGGCATTATTTTTAGCTTTAGATCGTGTAATTAACAAGCAACTCAACATTCCTGTAAAAACTTGCTAAACTTCAGACCATCCAAAAATAATGAAATTACAGTCTATTTCAAAGTAAAGTGATAGATTGACTTACCTTCAAAAGAATGTCGTCGGATGTGGTGTTCCCATAAATAAGCTGTATATTGGTTTTATCTTTTGGGTTCTCTAATATTGCTCTGGTAACCTGGAAATTCCCATCATTCAAACTTGGTTTTTATATGATTGAGAACTAGGGGTTCACGAATCCTTTTGTACTTATCACTTACAGACCTGAAACATTGGAGTTATGCCAGTTCCTCCAGCAATCATTCCAAAAGCTCGAACTTGATTAGTTTTGTATTTAAAACGTTCCTTGAAACATTAAATGCAACAATGGTTCAAACACTATAAAGAGGATTTAAATTCTCAGTAAGCCATGCGATTCAAACCTTGCAATATGATCATTCATAAAAATTTTAAAAAAAATTATAGCTGCCTTGTAATTCAGCTCTTTTAGCAACTTTTAACAAGAGCCCAGTTAGAGGGGTCATTAAAGACAATCGAAACAAACTAGGTATACTTTGACTTCGACAAACATATTTAGATCTAAATTTGGTTACCACTTGAAGGAACACCTATTGGAGAATAAAACCTGTTATACCTTAGGACCCTTTACGGCCAGGAGATGCCCTTCCTGCATCTCTCGGAAATGGTGGGACATCTTCCCCAATGGATACATCTACTTGGAAGAAAAAAAGAACATATTTATGAGAACCAGAAACTCTCAAACCTGGCAAGTAAAACAATATAACAAACAGTCTAACATTATTTATATGTTCAGAATAATTACGTACTTTTATAACTAGTTCGAAGTATCCAACATCAGAATCCAAGGTTATTGGTGTATATGGCCTGCTGACTTCACGGCCTTCACTATCCTTGCCCCTGATTAACAAATTGGATCACGCAGCAAACACAAGAGGGAAGCTATATAGTTATTGAATAAAAATCAGTTATCGCTGCAGCAGAATAGAAGCAAAACATTAATCGTAACAAAAACATCAGACAATGAATTGAAGCGAATGAAATATGTTGAAAGCTAACATAGTTACCTGCAAATAATATAACTTCCAATAGGAAGCCCCAACACAGATGTAGGCGTAGGAAGAGCGAACGTGAACTTGGCGACGATATGGCTGATTGGTGCTTTCCTAATTAGTCTGAATTCTTGGAATTTCTCAGGGTTTAAGCACCCTACAATTATATCAATTGTTCTCCATCGGTTTACATGCAAAAAGAGGAAGAGTACCCTCACAACGCTAAAGATGTTTTACCAAACCGAGACTGTTAAGGTTACTAGATCCTTAATTCAATTTTAATTGTATTGAAAATGTTTAAATCTTCACTTTGACTTCTCTGCTGCTGGATGACTTTAGTCCATTACTATTAGGATCATGTTAACTGCAGAGCATATATGATTAGTTGACTCACTGATTTTTCTGCATTAAAAGGAGCAACATCAATCATTTCCTATATTCTCTTAGACTAAAACAATTCCAATTATTATGGTTCCTTTTACAAGAAAAGAAGATATGTCCAGATAAATAAGTATGACGCAGCACAATTTAAACCATATCTGGATGATTGGATCAAAGATGTCATAATTAAAATAATGAGGGAAGAAAATAAAAAGGGTAAAGCAGTTAAGAGGAATGAGTACTTGCAAAGACAGACCTCTAGGTTTTCTGCCGAAATAGTGGCAAATAGCAGCAATGCAGACTGTTATAATGGAAAAGGCAATTCCCAGCAACTCAGCATGAGGAATTGGCATGAAATCAAATTTGAAGCCGGAGGCCATGTAAAATGGAGTATACACTAATCCTGGTTGCAAAACAATAGGTCATGAGATAATGAAAGTAGCACGTCATGTTGTCTATGTATAGGATGTTTACGCTCATGTATCTTGTTCACCTGTTTATGCTTTGCTTGCGCCTATCAAATATCTACATATTCCCACCATTTCTGGTCTTTAACAGTCAGAGATCATATCTATCTTATGGGATTCCACAAGAATGAAGGAAGGAATCAAGGAAATGTGCTGCCGATGGTACTAAAAGAAAAGGATAGAAATAACAATACACCATTAAATTTTAAATTTCCTATTTTGTTAATTTTCTAAATTAAGATAAAATTTTAATTATAAAGATCCGAAAGAATGTAGTTTCACAAAAATTTTGGTTCAGTCGCAGTTGTTTCTAGCACAAACGAAAACAAAAAAATAAACACAAAATAAACAAATCAATACTTGAGATTTGGTAATGCAGTTTAGCATATCTTGTCTACGTTTGCATGGCCTCATCTAACTTAAACACTTTCACTTGTGATACACAATAGTTTCACTTAGGGCATTACAGAGTTGACTCACCCAACCCTTAACATTATCCTTTATTCTCGCAACTTGTGAAAGTAAATAGCTCTCAATAACATGATCACATCGTGCCAACCTCAACAGAAGATTTTCTCAACAATATTTGATAATAAAGAATGAAAATAAAAAAAACTCAAGTGATTGAAATAATAAAGAACATAAACAAAGACAAATGAGATAAGAAAAATAGCTTCCCTAAAATCTAGCTTTTTCAACGAAAGAATAAGAAGTTGTCCACCAAAAAATATGTTGTGAAGCTTCGATATTTTCACTAGAACATCCCACGCACAGTAGTCACAAAAATCAACAAACAAACAATTGTTTCATTATCGAAATGTCAAAAGAGCTGCAACCACACGAAAACTGCTGTACGTTTTTTAGCCAAAAACCATTAACTCAACAACATAGAAAAGTCATGCCCAGCTTTAATTGCTCACATAAAAACAAAGAAATGTAAATGCACAAAATATTAATTCAATAATTATTTCACCACTAAAACCCCACAAAAATACAATTGCACACCCATAAAAACTTCAGGATTTTTTGCACAAAACCAACAACAAAGTCAATCCAAAAAATCACTCATGATGAGCAGAAAACGCACCTACCCAATCTAAAATTTTTTTTAGATTAGTCAAAATCTCCAAAAATCTACCTGCCAAGTCATCATATCCTTATCGAAACAAAATAGCCCTAATAAATCACGCAATAGGCAGATAAAACATAGTTGTCCAATGTAAATAATATCACCAAAAAGTTAACTACCTTAGATAGTCATTATCCTCAAAATAAGCTATCAAGAAGAGTCTAAAAATCACAAAAACTTTACATCTTATCTTAGTCAAGATATAGTGATTTAATTCCAATTAAATCCTATCATAACTAGGATTTTTATTCCAAATAAACATCATCTTCAAAAAGTTCCACATAAAGTAGAATATTCAACATAATAATATTCTTCAAATAATCAAAGTTGTCTAATTACAAATAATGCCCAAAATATTATAATACATATCTTAAGAATCTCCCCCTTTTTGGCATTATTTATCACGTATCAAAACTCCCTCTTAAGAGGATAATTGGACAAATATCATCAAGTGCACATAACATATAGGAACTCCCCCTCAATCGAACATCGAATTCCAAATAAGCACTTAGCAAATATCCAACTAAACAATATTCCAAAGTTAACAAAAACAATCAAGTTCTCCAAGTAAACACAACAGCCACAACCACCACATCATTCATTCTCCCCTTTGTGACAAAAAGATGTCAAAAATCGAGACTAATAGTCACAAGATACCTTGAAATCTTCCCCTGAATTTAATAGATATATCATATGAAAATAAACAATCCCATATCTCCCCTTTGGGATAAAACAATGCCAAAACGAAGAGTGCCTTCAATGTGATCAATCTCAGCGAATAAAGAAGCGTAAAAATCAGCAATAGGTGCGGTGGAATAACCATAAGCACGACAAGGTGACAATTTACCACCAGATAAAACATTAGCCAATATATCATTACTTACATCAAAGTCATCAACATACGATTGATTAAATTTAGAAACCCTAAAAATTCATTCAACAAATCATAATCAAACTTTACCAATCTCCTCCTCACATAAACCCTATAAACGTATATTGCCCACACTCATATAGCCCATGATATAGAGAGAAATCAAGATAAAACATGAAAAACTCGAATCATAGAAAGCTTGAATCTTCCTTTATATCTCCATCCAAGCATCATCATTTTCTCGACATAACTCCATAAATCAAAATCCAAAAGCAAAACTCTCAAATCATCAAGCAGAGCCTCATTTTAACATAAAATATTCAACAAATATGAAAAAGCCAAACACGTACCAATCACCTGAACCTTAGGAAACCCATAATTCACAAACTCAAAAAGTCTAGACATTAACTCCTTCAAGCCCTCCTTTTTTAAACAACATTAGAATATACTTCAAAAATGTAAAGCACACAATTCATGTGCCCTTTGAAAAATTCAAACTTGGCCTTATTCCTCATCACTTCATCTCTGTCATCAGATGTCTGGTTGATTTCTTTTCCAGTAACAATTAACCATGTATCTGGATAGTTTCTAGTATTAACCCCCTTATGTGTCTATTTTACTATGTGAAGCTGATTTTTTCTATCTTAAGTTTGTTTTGGTAACGTTAGCTATTGTTGAAAGTTCATTGAAGAGTGTCTAGATTTTCAGTTTTGAGCCCTTTAAAATATCATTTGTAACAACTTGTAACATTTCGGTCTTCTGTGCTCGATAACTCTATAAAAGTGGCGTGTGGGTATAAATTTTCATTTCTTCCTTGAAGTTTCTCCTTGGACATATCTGACTGCACTATTTTTCTCATGATTCGATTTGGAGCATTCACCTTTATAGCCAATGTCTTAAATGTCTCCTTTAATCTTACTAATTTCTAACAATTATTCTAACTTTTCTCCATTTCACATTCTTATCCCTTTTTTTCGAATTGACTAGCTTCAACTTTGTTTCATCAAGCTCATCTATTTGAGATAACAACCTCTTTTCTAGATCTTAAATGATGGTCTTCTTACATATTTGGACCCATTTAGCATACATTAACTCATAAGCTTTCCAAATATCCTCCCTTTTGTAATCTGAATCATTGTCATCATTGTGATAATCTGAAATTAAATTTGGGTTGATTCCTCTACATTTTTTCTTAAATTTTGGACTAATTTATCCATGGTTTCAATGTCAATTTCTTCCTTCTTCGTTGATGTTAAGCAAGCAATTGGACTTTTGCTATATAAAGCAACCAATGCAGCATTACTCACAAATTCCTCTTCACTTTCAGATTCATTCTCACTTCAAGTGCTCATACAAGACTTTCCTTCTTCAAAATGTTAACACATTTCGCTAAAGTGTTTAAAGCTTTTGTTCGATGAACTCCTACCATTCTGTCTAAACTCGAGTCTATCATTCTTCACTTTCTTTAGCCACTTGTTGAAATTTTTTGTCAATAACTCCATATCCTCATTCTCATCATATTCATCTTCTAAGTCATTCATGACTTTACCAATCTCAGCTGCAATACCAATCCTTTGTTCTTCTCTCATTTATCCCTCAACAAATTCATCTCAAAATTAGTAAGATTCTTAATTACCTTATCCAAAGACAATTCATTGATATCATGAGCTTCTTTAATGACTGCAATTTTTGGTATAAATCTTAGAGACAATGATCTTAATGTCTTTTTAACAAGTTTCAAATTCGAATAATTCTTCCTAAGTTGATATGCTTGGTTTGCTATGTCACACAGTCTCTCATGGAAATCTCCAATAGTTTCACTTTCATCCATCCTCAGCTTTTTAAATCTCACAGCAACATCTGAAGTTTCAAAGTTATCACAGATTTTGATCCCTTATGTATAGTTTGTAAAGTGTCTCACGCTTCTTTCATCGATTCACAAGCTAATATCATAGCAAAGTGACATTCATCAACTGAACTAAAGATGGCATGTAGGGCTTAAAAATTCCAAGTGCTCTCTTATCCACTCATATGCATCTTTAAGCCCTCCCTTTGCATCAGTCATCACTAGATGTGTCCAGCCATTTATGTAACATCCCATTCCCTAAAAAGGTTAGAACTCTAAAATTTGGTACATGTGAGATCAAAGGGAGATTAAGAAAATTGCATTTCATGCTCATGCATAATGATAGCATACAAACATGTGAATTTGAATTTTTGCACACATTACAATGGTTGTACATGCACTCATTTGATATTTTCTGGGTATAATTGATATTTAATGTGATTATATTTGGAATTATAAATTATATGTGTTATCAATTGAGATGGAGTGTATAAGTAGTGAAGTAAAATTTTGTTGAAAATTTGGGAATTTTCTAGAATTTAAGGATATTTTTAGACTAGAAAAATGTCAAGTGGCAGAATAATTAATGAATAGTAGTAGAAATAAGAGTCAAATGGCTATGAAAATTTTTATGAATGACATTTGGATTTAATGGCAGGTGTCATTGAAAATTGGGAGAAAATTAGGTTGAAATTTGGAGATAAATGGACTAGTTAATAAAAGACCAAGAAGATACCTAGAGTGAGTGACATGTAGCAAGTGACAAGTGTCACTTGCCACACCACTAGCTTAAGTCACGAATTTATTTAAGTGAAATACCACATTTTGGGTCTTTCACTTGTTAAAAACAACATATGCTTCTCCCATCTCCATCTTCTTCATTTGTTTCATTTGCTCTCTCTTCATCTCTCTCTATCCACAACACTCTCTTCCCCGAAGCATTAATGTTGAACTTTGTTCTTATCCTTCACTTGCTACTTCCATTTTTGGTTATCTTCATCATCTTACCACTAGAAAACCTAACCTCCTCCACCTCCATTTGTGATGATCATATATTTTAGAGAGCTAAGGTTTCATGGCGATTGAAGAAGCTATGGTAAATCAAGTAAGTATAAGCATCACTCTTCTTGAATTGATGAATGAAACATGATTTTATGATAGTTAGAGGTTAAATGTTCATGCTATGAGGATGGGTTCATGCTAAAAACGTGAATGAATAATGTGGGTAAATTCATGTATTACCTTGGTGTTTTGATGGATAATAGATTATGGAATGATAGAATGTTGGACTAATTGAGTAAATGGTGTTTTAAGTGTGTTGGAAAAATGTTAGCTATAACACTTCCACTGATTAAGCTTCTGTTTGTTTAGCCATAACTTGTTCTGTAGTTATCCAAATGAGATGATCTTATATTTGGATTAAATTAGAGACATAGGGCTACATTTTGTATGAAGATAATTCAAATTCTATCATTGAGAGTTTTTAATTTTGACTTGAAGTTGAGTACTGGGTGTAAGAAAAAGTGCAGAAAAATTGGATACATAATGGGTTCTGTTATGTTTTCTTGATGAATTAATATGAATCTCTTTGGGTGTTTTTGTGATGAAATAAAATGAGTCTAGACCTAAAGAAAGGGTTAGTATGGTTTTTTGAAATGTGAAGGATCAAGGTGATAGTTAGAAGTGAAATAAAAGTAAAATGAAATTGAATATGTGCAGAAAATTGATGATGAATGCATATATATGTGTATGTTCTGTTATTAGTGTTTACAATCAATCATGGGCTATAATTTGGTTATGGGTGATATTGAATTGAAATGGAGTTATAATAATGGATAAATGATGAATAATTGAACTAGAAGTGATAGATTAAGCATATGATGTTGAGTGTAATAAGTAAAGAGGTAGAAATCTGGAAATTTTGATGCAATTGGACATACTTTTGTGCAAGAGGCATAACTTTTTCTGTAGAACTTGGATTGAGGTCATTTAGGTATGGTTTTAAATAGGACTTCGAGAGCTACAACTTCTATGAGGAGCTAGAGAAGAGATTTTGATGTCTAGAGGGTCAAATTTTCAATTTTCTGTGAGTGACCTGTAAAAATCTGTTTAACGGACATGCATGTCCGCCTAACGGACATTCACGGGTCAAGTGATCCTAATTGAGGCTTAAATGGGTCTTAAAGTGAACCTAGAATGATCCTTGGTTTATGTGGCTAATGTATGATATGTTTGGAGCGAAAAGGGAGGTTAAAACTTAGTGAACGAATGGATGAAATCAAAATATTAAATGCATGAGTATAATGGGAAGGAAGAGATTGTAGTTATGTTCAAGAAAGTTGAGTAATATGTATTAAGTGATTAATTGTGAATGAGAATTGGATATTATGAGATCATATTAGGTTAGAAAAGAGATGACAAGGAATTGAGTTATGATATAGAGTGACCAAGTGTTCTTGAGCTGTAAGCTTATAAATACGCTAGACACATAAAAAAGGGTAAAGATTGAATGGAGAATTTATAATGATCATATACAAATGAAGTGTAAATCTAAGTTCAATTAGACATATATGAGTTATAAAATAGGAATGAGCATAAGATGTTAATTTAGAAAATATACCCGGGATTGTCATTCAGCATGCATTATACATTACACATATACATATGTGTAAAACTAAATGTTTATGTGATTGTACAATTAATAATGTGTGCAATATGTGTTTTGCATAATGATGATACATGATAGAACGTCCCTATCTAGACAATTCCGGATCATAGAAGCTAATGTTAATCTGGAGCGTACTATGAGTAGACCTAGATGGTCTCATTTCATTGTTTGTTTTGTTTGAAATTTTGTATTGATTGACTACTAAATGCTCACATGAATATGATTGATTACGTTGATTTTCGGACAGAAGGTCCGATGATTGTGATATTTGCTTGGGATATTGAAATGTTATTTGTATGTGAATGAGATAAAATAAGTGTACATAATTTGATTGTTAAATGCTAGACTACGATCCGATGATAAATGTGTTGTGAATGGGTATTTGCATATGAATGAAAATGTGATTCTCAACTTAATATTGAATGCCAAACTAAGGTCTGACGATATGTGAATATGATTGCATAAGTAAATGCACATGTGATTGAGGCATTCCATTTCATAAATGCATAAAACATAATGGGAGTTGTGACCAGAGTAGCCACCGATCAGAGCTTAAAGCTCAAAGTGTGAAAAGAGCCTTGAGCTTAGAAAATGATTAAGAGCCTAAGGCTTACTATGTAAAATCAGCCATGTATCTCCATCGGATAAGGGACAGTTAGTAATGAGCCTGGTATCCAATGGATACGGGACTGTTTAAGCACTCGGTCATAACAAAGTAATAAATGAAAAGTGGGTCGGTCTCATGTGCACTACATATGCATAATACGAGTGATTAAAGTGTATTGAGTGTGAAATGTGAAATGATGTGAATGTAAATTATGTGTTATATGACTGGGTGAACCATAGATAATGGTCACTTATTGAGTTCGCAAAACTTAACCAAAATTTGAAAACATTTTTCAGAATCACAAGAATACCCCGTTAGGTAAACGGGAGTATATCTACAACATACAAGTAAAAGATAAAGGTTGGGATCAATTCGCGTTTGCAATTATATTTTCTTATTTTTGTATCAAATGGAGTCTTCTACAATTGTTGTAATTTGTGTATTTGAATATTTCTGTTTGTAATAACTTTCCAGGTTGGAAAGGTTTGTAAATGACTTTGAAGGCTCTGTTTGGTTGGCCGGAAAGTAAAGTGAATTTAGAATATGATTCCTCGGAAAATAAATATATGGAAAATAAAATATTCACATGTTTGGATACTTATAAGAATTCTAATAAGAAAGTTGGATGGATTCTTATTATAGTGTTTGATATGCAACAGTATTTTATAGAATGTAACTTAATTTTGACTTGTGTTTCAAATTATAACCCTACAAATCGAATAAAAATTGAAATCGTTAAATAAGGAAAAATACAAATTTGAAGATTGTCGATTGAAACTTTTGAATAAAAATATTCAAAATCCGAAAACCAACCGATATAAAAAATTTTAAAAAACAGGGAGATTTTTTTGCAAAATATTTAAAATTTCCCTTCCTCCCTCTTATCCCCCCTTCC
>JAOTIZ010000004.1:21833304-21854003 GCA_027123425.1 Erythroxylum panamense
TTCATTAATAATAAATATTTTCATTACAAAGCTGTAACTGGAAGAAAATTAAGTTACATGTAAATACACTTGCTTTCTAGGACACTATATTTACATAACTCCAAGACCACAGGAATCACTTTACAAGAAACACTTGTCTCAAATCCTTCTAGTGAAGTTCTTCACTGGCAAACATCAAATGTAGTAGCACAGAATAAAGTTCTTAAAAGAACTGATTCTAAGCTTGATGGAATTAGTCAAACAGACTTATGTTATTCAACAAAAAGTTGATGGTGTCTCTAAGTAGGTCCAACAAATGTATCAGTCTTACAAAGCTCAGATTCAGGAATGGTGCTAATCTTTGACATTACATTGCTAAACTTTATATTGGACCTGATTTCGTCGCCAAAGTTAGAGAAATCAAGAAGATACAAGGAATTGTGCAACAAATGGAAGCTAATATGCAATCTACATGATCTAAAACTGTATATCTCTCATCCTCTTCAGTATTTCTAAACATACATCTAGTATACATGTCTCTTATATATTAGAAGTATCCAGAAGAAGCTGACTATTCAAAGGTCTTCAAGATCAACTTTTCTTTTATTAGATAGTATATTCATCTGCAAGCAGCTCAAGCTAAACTTAATAAGTTAGAGTCAAAGCCAAAGCCTAAACCAGTTCCTAAGCCATCACCTTCATTCACTAAGCCTGAACTAGTTAACCAATGGAGTAAACCATTATAGATCAATCATTGAGTCCCCCAAAAGGCCTTATGAGGGGTTAGCATACCAAATCACTAAAACAACCACCATGACTTCCACTGCATCAACTCTGAAGCATTAGCCATAATGGCCTACAATTCCCATTCTGAAATTGCATGACTGGGATTCGAACTCGCAATGTGTGGTGACATGGGTCAAAACCTGGTGGTTATGATACCACTGAGCCCCCCAAAAGGCCTTATGAAGGGCTAGCATACCAAAGCTTTTAAGCAATGACCACGACTTGTTAAGTAAGGCCTGATGTTCCTCATGGGTCTTTGAAAATAGGAGAATGTCATCGATGTAAATTGAGCCCCCTAAAAGGCCTTTTGAAGGGTTAGCATACCAAATCACTTATGAAGGGTTAGCATACCAAATCACTTAAACAATCACCACGATTTCCACTGCGTCAACTTTGACGCATTAACCATAATGACCTATGAGTTCCATTACCAAATTGTATGACTGGGATTCAAACTCGTGACATAAGGCGACCCAGGTCAAAACCTGGTGGCAATGATACCAATAAGCCCCCCAAAAGGCCTTGTGAAGGGTTAGTATACCAAATCACTTAAACAACCATTACATTGCTACACATTATATTGGACCTAACTTCGAAGCCAAAGTTAGAGAAATCAAGAAGATAAAATGTAATATTCTGCCTCCCAAAATTGTTAAGAGATTAAATGAATAGATTGACTCACATGAGTTCTTTCATTTAATAATTTACAAGGTACATTTCATTCATATGCATAATATTCGTATAAACATATGAATCATGATTTTGAAAACATTGCAAGATAGTATATGCACTCAAATGACATATTCTGAGGTATGGAATGAAAATGAATGTGATATGAATGTGCATTCATATTGTCTTGCATTTTCATTTACCAATAATATGAATTGATGGATTATAATTAGTGAATTGTGAATTTATTGTTAAAATTAAGTAATTGATGAGGTGATATGTGCATCTAGTCTAAGAAAAATGTTAAAGAACAAGGAAATTGATACATGGGAATTTATGTTGATTAGGCCTATCAAATGGTGACATGTGGCGTTGGGAATAAGTGAAAAATGGTTTAGTTAAATGGATGACAAGTGGCTTGAGTATAATTGTGACAAATGGCATTTTAGACTTCTGACATGTGGAGCTTTAGAATGGTAACATATGTAGCTTTACAAATGATGGCATATGTAACCTTATAATTGGTAACATGTGTAGCCTTACAAGTAATGACATATGTAAGCTTAAATAAGTGACATGTGGAGCCCAAAGTAAGTAACACATGGACCAACATAATAGTGATATATGGACCAATAGAAGGATAATATATGTACCAATAGAAGGGTGACACATGCACCTATAGAATGGTAACACATAGATTAGTTTGAACTTCTTACATTTTATAGAGAAAATGGATGAAGGGGCAATAGAAGTGAGAGTGAAGGTCAGTCATAAGGTTAGAAGAGGGAGAAAAAACAAAAATGAGAAGATAAGGAGAGAAAAAAGGGAAGAGAAGAGGAGAAGGAAAGAAGTTATTAAGGTAAGTTGAAATTCTGGTTTCATTTTCATCTTGCTCTTTCGATCTATCTTTCATATTCTTATAGCACAAATTTGAAGAAACTTGAAGAATGAGTTTTATATATAGGTCCTAACTTGACCTAAAGTGGCTTGACAAAATAGTGACTAGAGCTTGAGTTATGCTTGTTTTCCTGATACTGTATATGATAGACCCCTGTTTAGGAATCTTGTATTATTTCCTAATTTTTTAGGACCTTAGATTCTGAATTAGTGAAAGTATAAAAATAAAAAATGATTATTGATGTCTTATTAATGTTTCTATGAAATGTTTTTATTAGGAGATGTATTGATAATGATTTATTGAGGGTTGAGTATTGGTTGCTAGTTTGTTTCTTACCAGAAATAGGACTTAATTTGGATGGAGATTATATTTTAAAGAGATATGTTGTTTGTGTAATTTTTGGATATATTAAGACTAATGGAAGTCTATTTTCGGGAGGCATAAGAATCAAGGCATTTGGATTTTTGTAGAGAGAGTTATGATTAAAAGAAGATAGCTTGTTCATAAAGGGACATTAGGAAGAAAAGGACATAAACATTGCACATAAGATTAGGTTAGCTTGATGGTTAAGGAGACATTGAGTTGAATTAGTAAGTGAATTATTGACTTATTGACATATGTTAGAATAACATTTATGATGACTGATTAGGAATGAATTTGATTATGGTGGTGTAAGAATATAAGATGCATGTTTGAGTAGTAAATACATTGTATATATGTATATATAAAGGCTCGGGAGTTGTGGACCAAGGAGCTCATACCAAGGATTGTTGAAGTCAAGGGAGTGTACATCTTCTTTTGAGGTGAGTTACTAGGGTAACTTTATCTCTCAAATGGGATTAGGACATCCCAAGACATGCATGATGACTTGTATATGAATTTTGAACCTAACTAATGCATAGTAGAATTGAATCTCAAATGTATGCTAGTATACTTATGTATTTAATAAGCAACATTTTTTTAAATAACTCTTTGTACTTATAGTGCAATTGATGTTTTTATTACGTATTTTGAGAAATGATATTGTTTTCAATAAACCTACACTTGAAGTGCAAAGAACAAAGTTTTATTTTACGAAACTATATTTAAGGACAACTTTGCACTAGGAGTTTAAAAGATGACTTTTATTGCGAAATAATGTTTTGAAATTTACATATGCATAATCGAGTCATATATGTTGCTTGCAAGTGTTCTCTTTTTATAATAGCTTGATATATACTGTGTAACTGAATGAATTGTGTGATTGTATGATCTAAGTGATTTTATGATGATTGTGTTTTGATGCATGAGTGAACCATCGAGGATGGTTACTCAACTGAGTTCGCAAAACTTATAAAAATTGCAACGTGGCTTTCAGGGTTTAGTAAAGGGCTCTAGAGAGGCTCTGAGTAAGAGTTCCAATTCGGGATTAGTTTGTGCTTGTATATGTATTTTTGTATGTTGTATTGAAAACTATAGTTACAAGTGTTATTCAATATGTATGAAATGATCTTGAAATGTAATGTTACTGTAACTAAAAGTGTTTTGTTTCTATAATGGGCCCAAGTGTCTATTGAAACTCTGATGAGTTAAATAAAGATTGTAATTCTTGTGACTGAAAATGTTTATAAATAAAAATTGGGCAGAATTTGGTCATTGATTTTTTCGCGTTTGCATACACTATATCAAACAATTTGCAATGAGTTTCAACTGTTTACTGTCTTAACATGTCAACCTTGTCAGATTCGTACTCGGATATCACTCAGGATGTCGGGTACGAGTCTTGTGGGAGTGATGTGTTACATTTTGGTATCAGAGACTAGTTTGAGTAACTTACATAGACGTTTTTCAAAAAATGTGTCAAGTTACATGCATTTTAGACATGGTCATAGGAGGCAGTGACAACTGATCCTCAGTCTGAGTTACAATTACATGAGTGAGATGCATGAGTATTAGTTAAAAGTTTGAGATGATAGAAATAGTGAGAAGAATGATGATCTGTTAAAATGTGATCAGAAATGAGAAATAGTACATGGTTAGATATGACAGATAGTGATGCAACACATTTGCATCGGTAAATGTATTTTGAATATGACATCAATATTATACTGTGATGATATCTCCCTAAATATGATATTCAAGTGAATGCATTGTTGTGGATTGACTAAAATGTAGTGATATTAATATGACTAACGAGACTTATAGTGTACATGTCATGTTGATTTAGAACTTGCTGCAATAGTAATTGCTTTGAAAGCTTTGAGAAATTATATGTAGAGTGAAATATTTTGGATCCATATATATCAATGGAGAGATCATTCACAACAAGAAATTGTATTTTTAGTGAAAGTAAAAGTTGTCACTAAAAGCAGTAAAATTAGTCACTATTATTAATAGTGTCCAATTTTTAAAGTCGTCACCTACCGTCACAAATACCTCCGTCACTGATGAAATAGTGACTAATTTAAGATATGGTCACAATTATGCAACACTTTTGTGACACTAAAACTTGTGAAAATTGTGAAAAAACTATATGGTCACAATAACGTTACATGTTTGTGACAAGTTTATCATCACAAATAATATAAAATAGTGACGAATTAAGTTGTAACAATACTTCATTTTATTGTGACAAAAGTACCAACACTAAAACTTATGGAATGTGTGACAAAATTGTATGGTGACAATAACTTTACATATTTATGACAAATTTGTTGACACAAATAATATAAAGTAGTGACAAATAAAGTTGTAACAATACTTCATTTTATTGTGACAACATTATCACCACTAAAATAATTGAACATAGTGACAAAATATTTGTCACTCGTGCTTTTTTTTATCAAGTGTCCATTACTTTTTGGTCACTAATATTTTAAGGAAAAAGTGTCAACATCATTTTGTCATAAAAATGAAAATTTATTCTTAGAAAAATATTGTCACTAATGTGTTTATTACTGTCACAAATAAAAATATCAATTCATCAATAGAATTGTATTATTAGTAAAAAAAATTTACATCAGTGATCATATTGTCTAACATGTTTCGTCACAAGTATGAAAGTTATATGTTACAATAATGTTGTCACTAAATAAAGATTACATGTTACAATAAATTTATCACTAATCATGTTTGTCACATCCTTTGGGCAATCTTCCTTCACATCCTCTCCAGCTGTAGGCCTTTTGTAGGGATCTCCGAACAAAGTGACTGCATATCCAGAAATATAGGGCAGGACCAATGAGAAAGGGAAAGCATACATGAACTTGTACAAAAGAAGGGACAAAATAATACGAGACTAAACCCACTGTAAACAGTACTGACCGTAATAAGGTTGATTGCATCATTACTTGCAGATGGTATTAGGACATAAAGGGTTACACCAACAAACTGCAACAAAATAACATCCAAAGTAGTCTTACATCTTATTCATTCAAAATATATAGACTATAAATACAAAAGCACCTAGAATTCTTAAAATGGCATGCATTTGTTTTTGAGTTTACCGTTGCTGAAGATTCAATGACTAAAATCAAACATCCATTTAAAAAACTAGTTAGGACACATTCTGGCCTATGTTTTTAATCACTTAATGAATAACAATAGATGATAGTAGAAAGAACAGAAACAAGCCTCCTGACAACATATTAAGCACTGCTTCAAATTTTCTTTCAATTCTCCTTATAATTTGGCCCCACAACAAAAATTTGCTGCTTTTGCTCATCCCCTCAATTTCCAAGAGTCAATAGGAGGAAGAACATTATGACAAAAAAGCTGTTACTCCTAAGCTCCCAACAAATATTGGTCACTTAAGACTCTTTCATTGTTCGCTTATTATCTGGTAATTGGTTTCAAGCCCACCAATTTATATGCCAAGTTTGTGGCGTGTCTCATGCAAACTTTATTTTGACGAAACCCCCATTAACTAGAAATTCTGATAGCAAGACAAACCTGACAAGACCGATGACAATGGATATTATCCACAGCTTCCAATTAAGTTTTGCAGTCTTGGTGAACTTTCCGGAGAATTCAATGAGAATTATCTGTAAAACGTTCGACAGAGTTTAGTGTCAAGTTAATGTGTTATCATATGCCAAAATAGAATCGAAGTGACACGCTCACCTGGAGTATTAAAGTAAATCCAACTATTCCTATAAACAACCAGTTTTTTGTCACCCCACTGAAAACATTAATTTCATCTGGCTTGCGGGCATTGAACTCATTAAATATCTGTAAATTATACGGTAGTGGTTTAGGAACTTCAAAATGTTCATAGAATAAATTGATGGCAGTGTTTGATTTTCTAATTCAAGTTGACCCCTATAATAAAAGTAAGTATAGGAAAATACAACACGGAATAAATGGAAAAACTAAAGATGTGAGTTGGTAAGATGAGATATTATGTTCGGTTCATATTTCCATTAGCATTTATTTTTTTAATGGAAAACATACTTGACAGAGAACAAATGCATTGAATATGACTGTATTCTTCTCTTTCAGGATTCAAGTGGAGAATTCTCTTTCCCCCCAAAGTTGAGAACTAGAAGAACAACAATTTGATACAGAGCCTGAAATTGAACTACAATATCAGGAATTGCGTAGAAACATGAAGTAATAGCAGTTTATGCACACTGGTATTTTACTAGTATATATATCACATCAAAAAAGATACCTGTATGAGCAAGTTCCTCCACATGATGTTTGTTATAAGAGGTTCCCTACAAACACCAGCATAAATTAGTAGTCAAATCAGCACAAAATCAATTCTGGATCATCCGTCAAGACTTCCATCCACACTAAACGTCCATCTAACTTTTAAATCTTAATATACAACATGAACCCAAGACTTGGTAATCACTAAAGGAGATAGAACCTGGACGCTTTGTTTAACAAGGATCCCAAAAAGCACCCAGGTAGGCAGAACATATGTATAACTGATAAACCCCTGATTACGTATTCCAGGAGGAAGCCACGTGCTAAGTAGTTTTAATTGTTTTAGGACTGTCCTACGTATTCTAGAATGTAGGGGACAGTTATGTTTACTGGTTAATTTAGAACTCTATTCCGTAGTTAGATAGTTAGTGGGTCAGTCATTCTAGGCAATTAGTTATTTTATTTGTCTATAAGGATTATGCATGCAGAGACATGAATAACACAACTCATTAAAACCTTTTTATTTGTGGAGATTCTCCCATTGGCTATTATTCCTTCTTTAAGTGAGATTCTTGCTTATAGAGAGCTTAATAGATTTTTATTTCGCTTCTATCTTCTAAAGTACCTTTTTATTTCACTTCTATCTTCGAAAGTACCTAGTCCCTACCAATAACCTCTAGTAATTTAAAAACTTTTGGCCTTTTTACCTGAAGTAAAAAGGTCTTGTTCGACAATTGAAGATAGGAAATAAAGACATGATGAATATTAATCTCAACTGATATATGCAAGAGACAGACAAACTTTAAGAATCAAGTACTAGCAGCAGAGATCTTTTCTTTAATCAAATATCTTAATAAATAAATTCACAGATCACACAATACTACTCTCAAGCCAGCCAATGTTGAAGGCTCTACTCAAGATGCTCCAGAAATCCAAAGGCATAAGGAGGTCTGTGTGTAAATTTACTAGTTTAAAAGATCTGCTAGCCCCTTGATATTGACTAAAAGTATTAATTCCTAAACAGTCTCTTCCTTATTTCTAATCGAGAAACTAAAAAAGAAATAAGTTACTTCCAATTACTATATAACCCACAGAAAACATTAAATCCAGTGGACCAGTAAGAAAGCACACGTTTAAACTAGCAAAGATTGATAAAAACATGGCAAAATTACATGGTCCTTACACTGAGAAAGCATAAACCCCATTAATTGAACAGTTCATCAAACCACGTTACAATAGTACAGCAAAATATATCATCACTGGATGAAATTTAACATATCTGCCGTAGTCCATTAGAACGAACCTTCTCCCAACTGGTGTTCTATGCATAAGATGGTCCGTTGGTGGTTCTGTAGCTAATGCAAGTGCTCCAAGTGTATCCATGATAAGATTAACCCAAAGGAGCTGCATAATTAAATTCAACAGTAAATTGAGTTCGATAAACCAAGATGGTAATTTGCAAAACTCAAATTCAAACCATGACTGCTCCAATGTTTCAACTCAACCAACAGAAAGCCATTCAGGAGAAAAACTGAGAATTCCGGAGTATGTTTGGATCATGAAAAGGTCCTTTTCTCTGAAATAATAATAAGGTATGCAGAATAGTCTGTCTTCATTTTTACTCCATAATAGGGCAATAATCCATTGATAAGACATATTTCCAAAATAAACAAATTGGCATCATATTTAGATACAGCCACTTATCCTCTGTTTTCCATTCTACTCCCTATAACATCATTGAAGAAAATAAATTTTTGGTCCTCAATTTCAATTCCTGTTCCATTCCTACTAATTCATTTTTATCATTTAAGCGCTACAGCAAACCATAACATTTCAATGTAGTTCATTCTGTCAACATTATCAGGAATTTGTATGACATACACAATTCCAAATGTCAATTGCTACTTGAAATTGTAATTACAGATAATAAATGGATTATAAATTAGTTCAGATGTGAAAAAAATGTTTTAAGAAATTATCATTCTCTACATTAACTTTTGTACAGCATGTCAGTTCAATGTAACCCTTATTAAGAACACAACAATCTAAAAGTAGCCTTTGTCACACACGTCACATTATGGGGACTGAAGTTTGTTTATCCTTAATATCATTTTGTAGATAACATAATTTGGACTACGATATAATCATCAGAAATTTAAAAAAAAAATCAGAGAAAATTCTGATTTTCATTCTTCATAACTATTTTTTATAAATTAATCATTATTATGGCATATGCAATAATATGAATAAAAGAGATATGCTCTGGGACAGAAGGAGAGAAAGTAAAGGGATCTAAGATAACAAATGAGAGGATCAGATGTTAACCTGTACTGCATTTAAAGGAACATCTCCAGAAGAGATGGCTGCAACTACATTTATCACAAGGGCTGCAACATTAACAGTAAGTTGAAACTGGATGAATTTCTGAATGTTAGCATACACAGAACGGCCCCATCGAACAACCTACATTAATACAAAGTTCAAAGTAGATCAAATTATTGCAAAGTAATCAAAGCATATAGCTTAGCTAGATCCCTAAGTTTATAAATCTACTATCATCTTTTGAACTGCTTCAGATCAACCTTTTCCACTTCAAAGAAAAATAGTCATCTTTTCAGCTAAATCTTAAAAGATGGGCTTTCTAAATGTGAAAACATCAATTTTCTATTTAGAACTTGTGTAGGATCTTTCCTGGGGTAAACCAGTTAATATACATTCTTGCAATTTCTTATTTATATTAGCTCGTGGTTATTAGGAACTCCCATTCCTAAGCATGTATTAGAAATTAACCAATGTGTCTAATTATGTAAATTCCAAAGACTTCTCAGCGACAGAAATGGAAGTCACCCTTCTGATTTTCGACCTACAAACTTTATATTGTTAACCTTCTATGCCCTGGTAATAAGTATACTATCTATGTTTGTTACTTCTTTTTTTTCCCTCGACAAGAAAGAAGGCACACATATACATACACAAAGAGCAAGGACAGACAAGCTTTCAATAACAGAGTTTAACACAAGTAGATAATATTCATAACATAGATATATTCACAGACATATACTAATAATCGGGAATTAATAACAATGTTCTGATTTAGTAGACATTTTTTAGTCTATCAAGTTATATCCCTAAATATAACACATACAAAATTTTCTTCCTCAAGATCAAAGTAAATTTGACTTGGGTTCTCTGTCCAAGAAAGTCGCTGAATTTATTTCCTTGTGAAAGGAATAATATACAAACCTTAACTACTGAAGCAAAATTATCATCCAAAATTATTATATCTGAGCTTTCTTTTGCCACTTCAGTCCCTTGGATGCCCATAGAAAGGCCTATATCAGCCTAAAGATACAAGAAGGTAATGGTATAATTGTTAATGATAAGTATATAGCATAATCAAGCAGATAATTATATGGTATATATATCACAATCAAGATGCGTTTTGTGTCATCTGAGGCTGCAAACAAAAATCACTCATTCTAAACAGTTTTGCCATTTGCAATGAAATGGAGAGATTCGTGCATATAGCACACTGAAAACTAATATAATTTCATGTGCACGCACTAACTTGTCAAGGCACTAGCATATTTTGCAACCATATTACATCATGGCAAAGAAAGCAGGGTAGCTCATGTACTTTCACATATCTAAATCTCAAATCAAACACCCATTTAAGATGCGTAGGACTACAAAAAATCCTTGTATAACCGTGAACAAGACATTTGCATGCAATAAAAAAGTCCATGGGTACAAGATAGTTGCACAAAAGAGAAGTGTCATATTGATTCATGATGATAATGTAGTCAAAAAAATCAACTGTGCACAGATAATGCTTGAATATTTATACACAAGTCTACATCTGTACATGCTTGTCTTCCACATTCTGTCCTCAGTATTTATCAAACCTTGATTTAACAAAAACAGAGATTTAAACCTCATGAAGTGCAGGTGCATCATTTGTCCCATCTCCGGTCACAGCCACAACTTCCCCTCCCTTACGTAGGGCTTGCACAAGTAAAAGCTTGTCACTAGGGGATGACCTTCCCATCACCTACAAATAATTAACTATAAATTTGCATCTCCCATCCTCAAAAGGCCAAAACTTGCAAACTCACATCTTGACAAACGATAATAAGCCGATACTTTGAGAAAATTTTCTGATTACTGGACATGATCATAAACTATCTTAATATGTACCGTAATTTTCTTTGCAATTAGTTCTCTTTCCTTCTCAGAATATGCACGAAATATCCTTCCTTCAATGACACTTGGTTCAGTAGCATCTATTTTTGAATCAAGAATTCCACACTCAAAAGCTATGGATTTTGCTGTTTGAAGATTGTCTCCAGTGACCATTCGTACCTGTAGAACAATTCGCTATATAAATTATTCATTTCCCCAATTCTGTAGATTTATAGTTGTTGAAAGATATTCTAAATATTTGTAATTATGTATAATATTTGATTATGTGCTATATTTAGACAGTTGACAAATTTGTGAGCAAAATTTTATGAAACATTATTTCATTCTTAATAAGATTAACTGTCTTTTTTGTTTCTAACAGAGGTCAAATATTCATAACTTATTCTGTGTTTTTATGGCATCAGAGTAGAAAGTAAAACGCTAGGGTTGAATCTTTTTTAAAAATGTCTGAGATCACGTCTGGGACAAACAAGCCTTCCCAATCACCTTAGTTAGAACTTCAAACCATCTGAAACTCATCCCAAAACCATCTTATTCAGATTATTACAAACCGACTAAATGGTGACAATTTTCTTCGAGGGTCACAATCTGTTTGCATGTATATCAGAGGAAGAGGCAAGGTAGGAGATATTAAGAAGCCTATTGTGGAGGATCCAACCTATGCCGCTTGGGACACTGAAAGCTCAATGGTGATGACGTGGTTTGTCAATTTCATGGCTGAAGAGATAAGTGCAAACTATATATGTTACTCTACAGCAAAGGAGCTATTGGACATCTCTAAGATGTATTCAGACCTAGGAAATCAATTCCAAGTTTACGACCTAACATACGACTTGGGGAAATTTGTCAAGGTGAGAATTCTATGACAACTTATTTTAATTCTCTTAAAAGGGTTTGGCAAAACCTGGACTTATTCAATGATTATGAGTGGAAATCATCCAATGATTGCAATCATTACAAGAAGATAGTAGACAATCGCTGAATCTTCAATTTTTTTTTGCAGGTCTGATAATGAATAAGATGAAGTTCATGGCCGAATTATTGGAAGAAAACATCTGCCTTCAATTAGTGAAGTATTTGCAGAGGCGAGGAGAAAAGAGTTGGGACGTGATGCTGGGGAAAGAAATCTATAGGTATAGCTGGTTCTGTAGAAGGGTCAGTCCTGGCCATTCTAGAGGCTCAAGTCAACTGTAAACTTCCCAAAACCAGCATGCATGAGACAAAAGTAACCTACACTGTCGAATATTTAGTCCTCAAAGTTGGGGGTTAGTTTCCTATTTTGTAGATATTAGGAAATCAGTCTTTATTGTCATTACTGTGTTACTATTTTATAGGTGATAGTGTCCTCATTTAGTTATGTAGAAGTGTGTATATATATCATGTACCAAATAAGAAGACTAATTCATTCAGAATCTTCATGGTATCAGAGCCTAGGAAATCCTAGCCATCATCCTCACATTTCGACATCCTGCTTATCCCGGAATTCTCAGTTTTTTTCTTTGGAAATCTCAATTTTTTTTCTCTCTTTTCTCTCTGAAAAACAAAATCCGAAATGGCAAATGAAGCAGCCAGTTCTGTCTCTGAGACATCTTCACCTTCCAACCCAAATCCGGTCCAATCCAGTTCTTAAAAATCTGGAACATCTAAGAATCTATCCCTTCTAATGACAAGTCATAAACTCAATGGACAGAACTATCTTTAGTGGTCTCAATCTATCCGAATGTTCATCTGTGGCAGAGGAAAAGAAAATTACCTGACTGGAGAAGTTCCAATTCCTGAGAAAACTGATCTGAACTACAAGAAGTGGAAGTGGAAGGCCAAAAATCATCAAATCATGTCATGGGCCATAAACTCCATGAACGTGGATATTGGTGAAAATTTTCTCCCATATGAAACGACTCAGGAAATATGGGAGGGAGTGAGAGAAACTTACTCCAGTTCTGAAAATACTTCAGAACTCTTCGCGGTGGAGATGGTTCTTCATGATCTTCGTCAAGGAGAATTAACAATAACATAGTATTTTAATATTCTAATTCCTCAATGGCAACAATTAGATATGTTTGAGTTTTATGAGTGGAAGTATCCGGGGGACAATGGATTATATCGTAAGATAGTGGAGCAAAAAAGAATTTTAAATTTCTGCTTGGTCTGAATAAAAGTTTAGATGATGTTAGATGAAGAATAATGAGAACAAAACCTCTTCCAAGTCTCCGTGCGACGTTTTCAGAAGTTTGCCGAGAAGAAAGTAGAAAGAAGGAAATGCTAGGCAATCAGTCGCCACCTCCAAACCCAAATGGGTCTGGGTTTGTTACTCGTAATTCACAATCTCCAGCACCACTAGATAATCGCCAGCCAAGAAAGGGGCGGCCTTGGTGTTACCATTGCTCTCAACCAGGTCATACAAGGGAGACATGTTGGAAGTTACATGGAAAACCGGCAAACTGGAAGCCAAAAAGATTAGCCCAAGATAGCCTTGCAAACTCAGCCAATGTTACTGGGGAACAGCATTGCACAACCAAATCCAGTCCCTCCACTAACGAGCAACTAGACATGCTAAACTTGTTGCTGGTTCAACTTTAGGGTGCTTGTTCAGCAACAATCAAAACAGTGGATCATTGATTCAGGAACATCAGATCATATGACAGGAGATGGGACACTTTTCTTTGACTATCAACCATGTCACGCTACTCTCACGGTGAAGATTGCTAATGGCACTTTATCTAAAGTGGCCACGACTGGATCAATTCGAATATCACTTGGAATCATTCTTAAATCTGTGCTTTATGTTCCTAATCTTGATTGTAATCTAATTTCTATCAGTAAATTGACTCGTGACAACTATTGGTTAACAACATTCTGTCCAAATGTGTGTGTTTTTCAGGAATTGGGTTCGAAGAGGAAGATTGGCAGTGCTGTGTGTTTTTCAAGAATTGGGTTCGAAGAGGAAGATTGATAGTGCTGAGATGTGTCATGGACTATACCTCCTCAAGCCACCTGAATTTGGACAGGCCCTAGTAGCTGCTACAAGTCTATCTGGTTCTATTTTGAGTCAATCTAGCATTAATAAAGACAATGAGATCATGATGTGGCACTATTAGTTAGGACATCCTAATTTCTTGTATCTTGGAAAGTTATTTCCCCATTTGTTCATCAATAAAAATTCAAAATTTTTCAAATGTGAGATATGCCAACTTGCAAAGCATACTAGATCTGTCTATCCAGGGATTTCTTACAAACCATCAAAACCTTTTTCCCTTGTTCATAGTGATATTTGGGGACCTTCACGAGTCAAGATTAACGGAGCACGGTGGTTCGTGATTTTTGTTGATGACCATACAAGACTTACTTGGGTATTTCTTATGAAAGAAAAATCTGAGGTTGACAGAATATTCCAAGCTTTCAATACCATAGTTCAAACTCAATTTGGTTCCAAAATCCAAATCCTAAAGTCTGATGATGCTAGGGAATATTTCCACTCTGTCCTGGGGGAATATCTATCTAAGCAATGGATAGCCCAAGTAAGTTCATGTGTATACTCCGCAACAAAATGGAGTCGCGGAGATGAAAAATAGACATTTGTCAGAAGTAGCCCAGTCCATTATGTTCACTAATGTACCAAAATAAATAGGCTACCATCTCGAGTTCTTCAGTTTCAAACACCTCGTGAAGTCCTTATTAATCTCTATCCTCAAGCCCGATTTCTATTATCCAATCTGCCTCCAAAGGTATTTGGATGCTTAGCCATTGTTCATGTCTATCCACACAATAGAAGCAAACTTGATCCACGATCCACAAAGTGTCTTTATTGGTTACTCCACAAAAGAAGGGGTATAAATGTTTTTGTGCAACTACTCAGAGAATGTTTGAAACCATGGATATTACATTCTTTGAAAACAATTTTTTTTCCAAGACTAAAATTCAAGGGGAGACCAAAGTAGAATTTCAATCTTGGAGTTGGGATTCCTTGCTTGAACAAAATTCCCCACTTGATCCAAGTCATCAGCCACCAAACTCTAATTCTATTCCAAGTCAACCTACGTTTCCAAGTCAGCCTACATTTGAACATCCCTGCTTGACTCCAAGTTGTGAGTCGATTCCTTCTGTACCTAATTTATCATCTTCACCAGTGTGTCCTAACAAACTTGTGCCTCAATCAGCAACTAATGAACTACAGGTTTACTCAAGAAAGCAGAGGCAAGCTCAAAAGGACGTTGAGTTCATGCAACATTTCACACTTGTCCAAGATTCTAAATCAGATCCAACAACTGTAGAAACTCACACAGGAGGAAAGAATGAGCAAGAGTAAGAGGAGATTCAAACAAAAGAAGATTTGGAACTGCCCATTGCCCCAAGGAAAGGTACTCGAACATGTACTCAACATCCAATTAAAAATTTTATTTCCTATGGGAATTTGTCAGGGACTTATCGAGCATTTCTCTCGAGACTGGATGAAGTTCAAACTCCAACTAATATTCAAGAGGCCCTTGGTCATCTAGGTTGGAAACAAGCAATTCAAGAGGAGATTAGTGCTTTGGAAAGAAATGGTACATGGTCTATTATAGATCTTCCACCAGGAAAGAAAGCAATAAGCTGCAACTAGGTATCCACTATGAAGCACAAGGTAGATGGAAGCATTAAAAGGCTTAAAGCGCGGTTGGTTGCCCAGGGTTCACCCAATCCTATGGAATTGATTATCAAGAGACGTTGGCTCCAGTTGCAAAACTTAATACTATTCGTATACTTCTATCCTTGGCTACAAACTTAGACTAGTCACTTCATCAATTGGATATCAAGAATGCATTTCTAAATGGGAATCTCAAAGAGGAGGTTTACATGGAGATTCCATCTGGGATCTAAAAGAGTCATCACAGCAGAATGGTGTGGAAACTGTTGAAGTCTTTATACGGGTTGATGCAATCTCCAAGAGCATGGTATGGACGATTTTCAAAGGCAATAAAAGGACACGTTTTTACCCAATTCCAAGCTGATCACACATTGTTTGTGAAGCGTTCCTCAGTAAATAAGTTGGTTGTACTTATTGTCTATGTGGATCACATCATTCTAAGTGGAAATGATGTAGAAGAGATAGCAAGGATCAAACAAGCATTGGCTGACGATTTTGAAGTCAAAGATCTTGGTCCTCTTCAGTACTTTCTAGGAATGGAAGTGGCTCGATCAAGGAAAGTATATTTGTTTCACAACGCAAATATACCTTAGACTTACTAAAGGAAACTGGTATGCTTGGCTGTAAACCAGCAAGCACTCCAATTGACTCCAAGAAAAAGCTCAGGTGTGAAGGAGTCCTAATGGATAAAGAGAGATACCAACGTCTAGTAGGGAAACTCATCTATCTTTCCCATACTCAACCAGACATTGGTTTTGGAGTGAGCACAATTAGTCAATTCATGAACAATCCGATGGAAGAACACATGGAGGCAGTATACCAGATTCTCAAGTATCTAAAGAGGACTCCTAGAAAGGGGTTACTATTTTAAAAAACTGACGACCGAGATGTAATGTTGTACTCTGATACAGGTTATTGTTCCTTTGTATGGGGAAATCTTGAATTGGCGAAGTAAAAAACAGTTTGTTGCCTCCAAGAGCAGTGCTAAATCAGAGTTAAGAGCACTTGCAGTTACAATTTGTGAAGGGATATAGATCAGGCGAGTAATGGCAACATTGGGTATAGAATTTGGAAAGATTGTTAAGCTCAAATGTGATAACCAAGCAGCCATCAGTATTGCAAAGGATCTAGTTAATCATGATTAAACAAAGCATGTTACGATTGATAGACATTTCATTGCAAAGAAGATAGAGAATTCTGAAGTACAAGTAATATACACTCCAACTCGGGAGCAATGTGCAAATATTCTAACGAAAACTCTTCAAGTACCTAACTTTGAAAGATTATCTATGATCAAGTTAGTCATAGCATAAGAAATTAGGACATCTTAGTTTTCCATATCTTAACACTTATTTCCTGAATTGTTTAAACAAATTGATTGCTCAAGATTTCGTCGCAAAGCTTGTCATTTAGCAAAAGATATGTTTCCTTTCCAATAAAATCTTATTCAACTTCAAAACTATTTTCATAATGATGTTTGAGGCCCATTCATGGTTTCTAACACTTATTGACGACCATAAAAGAGTATGATGGGTTTATTACAATGGTTGAAGGAGTTTTTCGTTAAGATTGAAAATCAATTTCAAACAAAAGTTGACATTCTAACGACAAATAATGGGAGAAGATATTCCAACAAGTATTTAGGAACATTCCTTCAAGAAAAAGCTATCAATACATCACAAGAAAATGGTATTGCCGAAAGAAAAAATAAACATTTGCTTGAAGATAATTGGCACTCATGTTTTTCAATGAATGTTCCTAAATATCTTTGGAGTAATGCACTCTTAAGTGCTTGCTACTTAATAGAATGCCATCTCAAGTTTTGAAATTTGAAACACTTTACAGGTACTAAAAAATTCCTTTAGTACTTCTAGGATAACCACTGATCTTCCTTTAAAAGTGTTTGGTAGCACTTGTTATGTGTATGTGCCACATATTCTTTGATCAAAACTAAATGCAAAAGCTGAAAATTGTGTTTTCATTGGCTATGCATCTAACAAAATGGGCTACAAATGTTTTAATCTAGTCGCAAAGAAACTTTTCGAAAGCATGGACATAAGCTTTATTGAAGATCAAACTTATTTCCAAAAAAAATTCCATAGGAGAACATATTAGAAGAAAATAATTTTTAGGAAACTTAACCTATTCCAAAAACATCTATCATTCACATTGCCTGCCCAATCTACATCAACATAGGCTTCTACCTAAAAATTACCTCTATTTTTGAAAAAATGTCCTTTGCCTGGAGTCCCTTTGAGATATCTCAAAAGTGAGTAGGTCTAGGTGAATGCACAAACTGTCTTACAACAGTAAATGCGAAAGCTATGTTAGGTCTAGTGTAGCCAAATAGATTAGTCTCCCAACTAATCTCTAATAACGGTCTCGGTTCACTACTTCACTAGCTGCTATTGTTTTCAATTTTACATTAGGCTCGGTTGAAGTATTTTGTCAACAATCCACCCTCTCCCTAGCCCATACCAACTAAGCCCATCAAAACTTATACTCGTAGGAACAAATTAGGAGAGGGGGGAGTGACTGCCATGTATATGGAGAGAGAATGAGGGAGGGGAATATAGCTGTCTAATGAAAATAGACTAACAACGATTACTATCATCATTGTTAGGAAAAGTTGGCCTGGTTTGTCCAGGAGAGGGAGCTTACTCCAGATTGTTATTATCTACAATACTATCAATATACTATCAGCAATCCAATCTCTATCGAGATTCCTAACGATTGGTGCTCTCGTTGAGAGACCAAGAGGGTACAGGTTGTATGCAAACACGCATGGAGGCTAGAGTGTCTGCTGTGGAAGCATCTCTCAGGAGACAAGAATCATCGTTTTCGGCCCAAGAAGCAATGGTGAAGTCGCACGACGCCACGCTAAAGGATCTCAGGACGCAACTAAGCACGTTGATGGCTAGCGTTGAAACCTTAGCAAAGTCCCAAGGCCAACAACAGACAGAACTGAGAGGTTTTCAAACTCTCAAAGCTAGAAACCTAGAAAAGCAGAGTATGGGAGACGGAGGAGAAGGTACGCCTGCGCTGACACATCTCGCATCTTCTTCTTCGGGAGGAGAAAAACCAGTCCACAGGTCAGAGCCTTACCGACAAGAGAGCCAAACTCTTCCAACAGCTACAGAACATGCGTTGGAGGAATACAGAAATGTGGCACGATGCCGATGGTGTAGATTTATATGGAAGGGACCATGTTGTACGGGTTTAAATCCATACATGAGTTGGAGCCATGCATGACGTGGGAACGCTTCAAGTGATCCTTACTCGACAGATATGGGGAAAAAGATGAGGGAAATCCGATAGAGCAACTGAAATCGATAGTTCAACATAGGTCAGTGGATGAGTATATCGAAGAGGATGAGAGAGTGACTTCACAAATCACTCAATTTCTCGAAGAGTGGCTTATGAGCTGCTTTTTTGGGAGGACTACGTGAAGAAATAAGGAACCAAGTCAGGACCCATGACCCACCGACCCGCACCCGATTAATTTTTGTGGCACATAAGGTGGAAAGGGAGCTGGTCGGCGAAGGAATAATCTGACCTAGTGCAACGAAATACAAATTCAAGGCTTCCACTACTAGATATGGGTCTCGATTTGGCATGTCCAACCCCCAACGACCGTGTCAAATAGAAAATACATCTGCCAACGTTAAAGGGGAGGGAAAGGAGTTGCCCAATAGGCCCCGAAATGTGATAACTGGTGATAGTCGACAAAATGGTCCAACGTGGAAAGGAACTCGAAATTTGTCTTATGAGCAACTAATGGAGAGAAGAGCAAAGGGGTTGTGTTTTAAATGTGGCCAAACCTATGGTCCACTTCATCAATGCCTAGATAAAGAGTACAAGCTAATTGTTTGGGAGGGGAATGTAGTAGATGAAACAGTAGGTGACATTGCAGCAATGCGACAGAGGAACCTCAAGAGGATTGGGAGTTGGTTTCTAATTTAATGGAGTACAGAGAAATAGCGAGGGAAAAATCCTCACCGATGAGATCCATGATTATGATTGGTAAGCTTAAGGAAATGCCTACTTTAATTATGGTAGATGGTGGGGCTAGTCATAATTTTGTGTCGAGTAAGTTAGTTAAGGCCATGAGAATTCCTACTACTCATACTCGAACCTTTGGAGTTAGACTAGGTAATGGACATCGATCTTTCTCACAAGGTGTTTGTAAAAAAATGCAGTAAGAAGTGAATGGAGCAAAATTTAGTATGGATGCTTATGTGTCCAACACTAGGGGACCTGATCTAATATTAGGTGTTGCATAGCTGGAGACGCTAAGGGTGGTCAAGGTAGACTGGAAGAGAATGTTTATGTCCTTTGACCATATGGGTACGGAAATTACTCTGCAAGGAATTAATATGAAGGACCCTATTCTATACGCTCTAGAACAAATGATCAAACGTGAGGAAGCTACCTGGGAGGAAACAGACTTAATCAAGAGACAATTCACTTCTTTTTCCCTTAAGGACAAGGGGCCTATTGAGGAGGAGGGAATTGTTAACAATCCACCCTCTCCCCAACCCATACCAACTAAGCCCATCAAAACTTATACTCGTAGGAACAAATTAGGAAAGGGGGCAGTGATGGCCAAGTTGGCAAGATTGTTAGAACGTAGTTATAAAGAGAGAATGAGCGAAGGGAATATAGTTGTCTAGTGAGAGTAGACTAACAACGATTACTATCTGTTAGGACCCTTAGTCATAGATCGAGTCACAGGACGATGTACAGAGTAATGTTGCAACTCTGTTATATCCCTGTTCTTATTAGAATTCTTCTTTCTGCCTATTTTGAAAGAAGAAAAGAAATTCGGCTTTAAGGGAGACCGAAACCTTGGACCTCGTTAGAGAGAGCTCCAAACCTCTATTTTGATAAAATATGACTTGCCGCTTT
>JAOTIZ010000004.1:21858347-21870068 GCA_027123425.1 Erythroxylum panamense
AGGAGTAAATTGAGGCATAATTTTAGGAGTAGACTAAGGCATAATTTTAGGGACAGTATTACCTTATTTTGCCCTCTTCTTTGTATAAATATGTATGCACAGAATCAATAAAACTCAACTCATTTCAAATCTCCACAGTTACCTCCAATTTTCAAAGGGAGTGTTTGTTTTCATTTTTATTTTTAATTTTCTGTTTGTTTTCAAATTCAGTTAAAAAACCTGCTTGTTTGAGTTTTTATTTTTTAGTTTTTAGTTTTTATTTTTAGTTTGGTTTCTTCCAGTTTTCAAAAATTATGAAAATCATAAAAAGTGATTTTTGCTTTTGTTTTTGTTTCTTTTTCTTTTCATAATCTTATTTTATTAAAAATTCAAATTTATTTTAATAAAATAAAATTTGATTTATAATTAAAATATATTGCAAATAAATATTAATTTTTAAATAAAATTTTAATCTTTAAATTATTTATCTTATTAAAATAATATTATATTAAAATAAATATTATATGAGAGATTAAATAAATCTATTTAATTAAAAATAATTAATTTTTAAGTTTTATTTAATATGTAATTATTATTAGTGATAAAAGTATAACTATATTAACATTAACAACCAAACAAATTTTTATTTTTATTTTTATTTGAAAAGATAGAAAATAAACAGAAAATAAAAACTAAAAACTAACAAAAAAACAAAAGTGAAACCAAACGGCGCTTATATTTCGCATAATGACTAAATACGTAGCATTTCATAGAGATCAACATGCAAATAAACCATTACACATAAGTAAAGGTTATCATAAGTAAAGGAGATCAACAAGAGATAGGGAGGACTGACAAAAATCCTCAGTTGAAGGATAACAAAGACAACTTGTGGTGTACATATTGCAAGAAGCCAAGACATACCAAAGAAAGATGTTGGAAATTAAATGGTAAACCTCCAAGTCATGAGTGGGGAAACCGTGGAGGGCAACTAAGGTTCCAACAAAGAAGTCAACCTTGAGCTCACTCAACAAAACAATTCAATGAGGAAGTAAAGGTGGACAATGTCGGATTCAGCAGTGAGGAGATAGAAAAACTAAAAAACTTGCTAGATTTCCATGAAAAACCATCCGGGGCTTGTCCATGGGCTCTCTCAGGTAAGTCTTCATTCTCCACTTGCATGAATGTCTCAGATAAAACCTACAACAATTCATGGATAATTGATTTCGGAGCCGCATACCACATGACTCATTCATCACGTTTTTTCAATACCTATAACCCTTGCCCTAGTAATAGGAAGATCATAGTGGCAAATGGATCCTTGGCTACCATTGCAAGTAGGAAACATCATGGTCACACCTACCCTCACTCTTAAAACTCTACTTCATGTGCCAAAATTATCAACCAACCTTGGGTCAATCAAAAAACTTACTCATGATCTTAAATGCTCCAACTTATTGAGTTTTGCAGGATCAAGGCTCGGGGAGGAAGATTGGACTTGCAAAGGAAAAGAATGGCCTCTATCACCTTGATTTTTCTCAGAATATTATGAATAATTTGTCCATGTCTTGGTTTAGTTCTTCCAATAAAGAGACCATTTGGCTACATCATCTTCGCCTTGGTCTTCCTACATTTAGAGTCCTTAAATTTCATGGTTCCTAACTTGTTCAAAGGATTAGACATTTCAAATTTTCATTGTGAAATTTGTGAGTTGGCAAAATACACTCATATATCTTTTCCTATCAACAATAAAAGAAGTTCTAAACTTTTTCATTTGATTCATAGTGACATATGGCTCCTCCTATTTCAAACATTTCTAGTACCAGATGGTTTGTTACATTTGTAGATGATTGTATTTGGGTTACTTGGCTTTACTTACTAAAACAGAAATCTGATGTTAGCACTATTATCCCTACTTTTCTTTCTATGATTCACAATCAATTTGGGGTCAAAATTAAGAATTTTAGGTTCGACAATGCTAGGGAATACTTCAACCACACAATGACTTTTATCCAAAATTTCGAAGTTCTAATGGACTCACTCATAGGATGTTTGGTTGCACAGCCTTTATTCACATTCATAGCCACCAAAGAGGAAAATTAGATCCCCGAGTGCATAAGTGAGTTTTCCTTGGTTATTCTTCTACACAAAAAGGCTACAAATGCTAAATCCTCTAACCAAAAAACTTTATGTTTCAGCTGATGTGAATTTCATAGAACACCAACCATACTTCAAATAGCCCAAACTTTAGGGGGAAGACTACATCCCTATTAAAAGACAGTACTTTTGAGAGTACTTATACCCTTGACCTCCCTAGTCGTCCAGTAGAGTCAGTATCACTCCCTGGTTCTCCATCAGAGTTTGTTCCTACATCAAATCAAAGTCCATCATCAATTCCTACTTCTGTAGACTCTAATCCGAATCCAACCCAAGTTCCTAAAACTATATCTTCTCAAGTTCCAGATCAGGTTATTCATAATGCTCTGAGATTTTGTTAGGCATATACTAGGAGGACAGTTCCAAACTTGCAACAAGTTCAAGAATCCAACTCAGTCTTTGACAAGAACCCCACAATAAGATCAGATCCAATCCGAAGCATACAATCAGTAGAACCACTTAGTGATGACATGCACCTTCTTATAGCTATAAAAAAAGGCAGTAGAGAAGGCACCAAAAGACCCATATCCATTGTCTCATTATGTGTCACTAAAATCTATGACCAAACCATAGAAAATTCATCACCAGCCTCAATACCATTTTATCCCTACTACTGTATCTGAGGCATTGTCAAAAAGAGAATGGAGAAATGTCATGAAAGAGGAGATGGTTGCCCTAGAAAAAGGAATAAGTTAGCTTTAGAAAGGATTTCAAGCAATCCTTTTCACACTACAATTAGGAGTCTCATGTGCCACTTTAGGGGTATAAAGGGAGGGTTAACAGATGTTTTAGAGGACCAAAAAGATTGCCTTTAATAAAAGCTTCTACAGGAAATTTTCCTTAGAGAAACAGTCTTTCTCTTGTTGATTAAATCCTAAGTTTTATGCTTGGATTTAGTTCAGAGATTAACCTTAAATCTCTACTTAACTACTTCCGATGTGTCACTTCCTTCCTCTAGATTCTCCTTGATGAAACGACGATCAATCTCCACATGTTTAGTTTGATCATGATGAACAAAATTTTTTGCAATATTTATTACTGCCTTGTTATCACAATACAAGACAATAGGTTCTTCCATGTTGACCCCCAATTCTTTTACCACTATTTTCGGTCATATTCCCTCGCATGTACCATGGCACATTGCTCTGAACTCAACCTCTACACTACTTCTTCCTACTACTTGTTGCATTTTGTTGTGCCAAATGATTAGATTCCCCCAGAGGAATGTGCAATAACCAATAGCAGACCATCGATCTTCCAAAGATCCAGCCCAATCAGCATCTATCATTACCTTTAATCCTTAGTTGGTTGTCTTCCTAAAGAACAATCCACGTCCTAGACTCTTCTTGAGATAACGTAGGATGCGTAGAATAGCTTCTAGATGTCTCTCACTTGGCTTATTCATAGATTTACTGACAAGTCCAATTGCAAAGCTGATATCAGGGCATGTATGAGCTAGGTAACTTAACTTACCCATTAGTATTTGGTATCTTCCTTTGTCTATCAAAGGACTATCTTCCTCCAATTCTACTTTACTGGCCACATCAAGAGGTGTGTCAGCAAGCTTACACCCCAACATTCCTATTTCTCGTAAAAGGTCTAGGGAATATTTTCTCTAAGAGATTGAGATTTCTTGTTTTGAATGAGCAACTTCCATGCCTAGGAAATATCTAAGTTGACCCAAATCCCTTATTTCAAAATCCCTCGCCAAGAACTTCTTAATTCCAGCAATCTCCTCCAAGTGATCACTCGTCAATACAATGTCTTCAACATAAACTATTAGTATGGCTCTCTAACCTTCGAGATTTCTTTTGATGAACATAGTATGATATGTCTGATATTGCATAAATTCGCAACTCGGGTAAATCTCTCAAACCATGCATGTGGAGATTATTTAAGTCCATATAGGGACTTCTTGAGCCTACATACCTGTCTGAAATTTTCCCCTGTCTCTAGTCCCGGTGGAATATCCATAAACACTTCCACCTTAAGATCTCCATTAAGGAAGGCATTTTTTACGTCAAGCTGGTAGAAAGGCCACTCTTGGTTTGGTGCAAGAGATAGAATGACTCTGAATGAACTAAGGTTTGCAACTGCAACAAATGTCTCCTCATAGTCAACATTATAGGATTGTATGAATCCTTCGGCCACAAGTCGTGCTTTAAATTTGCTTATACTCCAATCTAAATGTTGCTTTACTGAAAACACCCACTTACATCCAACTATTCTTTTTCCTACAGGGAGAAATATCAATTCCCACGTTGAATTCTTCTCTAATGAGTGCACTAATCAAGGACAACACTCTTCCATTTTGGTTGTGCAAGAGCCTCATAAACATCTCTGGGAATCTGGGTATCATCAAGAGTGGCTAGAAATGTCCTGTAGTGTGGGGCTAGTCCCTTTGCTGAAACATAGTGACTAATTGGGTGTTGTGTGCAAGATCGAGTACCCTCCCTTAAAGCAATAGAAAGATCATCAATATGTGCAATAGGATAATTCAGGTGCATACCTACATTATCATCCAAAGTTTCAGTATTCAATTCAGAGTCACGGCTTCGCAGAATGTGTATGTGGGTTTGTCTCTTAAGGCTTCTGTATCCTAGAGCAAACACGTAGCTCTTTCCCTATGGTAGTTGTATCAAAAAGATTGGGTTCTATGGTGGTACTAGACACTGGTAAAAGTTATGGTAAAGGTTCAAGTGAGATTGGAGATGTGAAGAAAAAACCATAAGATCATTATCCCATTCCTTAGGTATTCGATTCTCCCCCTAAATATTTGACCTAGGATAATAGCTTTGATCTTCAAAAAATGTGACATCCATGGAGTGATAGAATTTTTTGGTGATCTGAGTAGTAAAACAACAATCAAACTAGCGAGGGATTGGCTCATGCAGTGTGGAATCAGTCACATGGTCAGCCACACAATGGCCAGCAGCTTGCCCAACAAAGGAAACACACTCATCCATGGTGCGATCACTGCCAAAACACAGTTGTTGCAAACAGCTGTAACGCATAACCATACTCCTTGGTTTCCTTTTTCCCTTAAAAAGGTCTATAGTTTTTCTTTTTTTTAATTCATTTAATACTTAAAATACTATCGACAAATAGGAATAAAATAGTTATATGTATGTATATATATATATATATAAGGTTGTGTATTACTGGATATTTCCATATCCTGCATATCATATCAGTGGTATCATGGGTGTTATCATTGTTGTAGATAATAAAATATAACAAATTAGAAGTAGAAGCACATATTCTTAAAGAAAATTTAAATACATATTTCAACAATTCAATAAAAGTCCCGCTAATATGAAGGATCTGAAAAGGTTCAATAGTACGCAGTCTTACTCCTAACTCAATTCAATAAGTTGCTATCTCAGTAACATATCCATAATAAGGGGGAATCTAAAAACTAACGAGATATCAGAAAGCTTAAAACATAGCCACAAGTTGTTCATATATCTAAGATTACCACAAGCAGATTTTGTCCTGACAAATCTATTAAGCATCAATTGATGTCATAAACCCACCTCATTCTTGGTCAATGTCCCAGTCTTATCACTGCAAATTGTTGTTGCTGAGCCCATAGTTTCACAGGCTGAAAGCCTACGAACCTAAAGATCAGTTACTGTTAGAAATTTGGGAACAAGAATCTATAAGCTAAGACAATAAATATGAAAAAACAAATTGACACTTGCCAGGGCTTTATCTTCCATCATCTTTCGCATTGAGTATGCCAACCTAAAGAACAGTTATTGGAAAGAAGAAGAATGGAACACGTACAAGCAAATTGGAAAATGTAAGGTTAGTTTTAATTCTCATTTCTAATACTTACGTCAAGGTAACAGCCAAAGGAAGGCCCTCAGGGACAGCAACCACAACAATAGTTACCTAAATGTTTTTGAGGTCAGTGACAAAATTACAATGTAAAATAATAATAATAATAATAAACATAAAACATACCCATGAGCTGCACTTACAGCAATGGTGACTATTTTGATTACTTCATCTATCGCTGTACTAAATTTCGTCTTGCCTCTAACAAACTGGGGACTTCCATTGGGATTTTCCGTATGTCCAGTGAAGTATCTAAATCAATTTCTAGATGTTAAGCTGGTACACAAGTGTCATGAAGTCTTATTTGAAGATTAACAACTTACCTGCCCAATAATACAGCAAGCACAAGTACAGCTACCGAAAGCCCAACAATGCCTATGAATGTAGCAACTCCATTTAAACGTACCTATGTCAAGTAAGAAGTCTATTCTTAGAAGTGGACCCCATGAACAATATAATACCATCACAAAAATCATAAGATTAAACCTGCAATGGAGTCTCTTCACCAGTTTCCTCTGCAATACTTGCCATCAACAATCCCCATTCAGTGTTGATTCCAACACCAGTTACCTATAAAATAGGAAGATAAACATTCTTTATTCTAAAGAGGCATTGGATTCCTTTGCAAATTGAAGATATGAGCGTAACATAAAACCTAAATAGGATAAACAAAAAAAAAAGATTTCCTTTGATAACAAATGCCAGAATCATAATCACAATGTCAACCAAATATAATTAGTAGTAAACTTACATGCAGAACCAGGAAGAATCCCAAAATCGTAATTTGTGTAAAAGAAAAATATCAGTAAGGCAAATCATGATAAGTCCACCCAGCAACAAAAGTTTACACATAAAATCCACAGTTTTCATTTACAGACGCTTACATAAAAGCATGTATGTGTAGTTGTATGCAACAAGCAGAGCACAAAGTTCATTTGTTGTAGTTTTTGGTTTATTTCACAAGCCAATCAATTGATTGTTTCAAGGAAGATGTTGGCGAGAAGAGATGCAATCTACTTATCCTCTATCAAAATTTAGGGTTTCAAGATACCCACTTTATTGAAACTTAATAGGATATATATACATAAAGAGTAAAACATAGATTAGGAAACAAATCTCCTAATCCCTACTGAACTAGGAATCTAACCTTATCTGAGGTTCTCTTATTTTTAGGGATCCTAATACATATCCTATATCTGGTATTTATCTCCTAGATTTGATATTTATCTAATACAATATTTATAAAACAGATTCTCACAACTTCTAATCCTATGTTTCATGAACGGACTAAACAAATTGAGATTGATTGTCATTTTGTTCGCAAAAAAGTGCAACAAAATTTGGTTTCTATAGGATATGTGAAGAATGGGGAACAATTATGAGATCTTTTTAGAAAGGCTCTAAATAGGACTTGGATTGAATATTTTGTTACAAGCTAGACACGATCAACATCTAAGCTCCAGCTTGAGGGGGCATTAAGATTCCTTGATTATAGGGATTACATTTCCTAATTAGTATTGATATAGTTGTATATATATATCCCTAATCTTTACATAAAGAATTGAGAAAGACAATACTTTTTTCCCCTAAGTTTACAAAGAACATAAACATGAAAACACTAAGAATGATATGAATCACCGCAGTTATAGAAAAGAAAAGATTGAAAGTGATACGATTTTAGGGTTTGATCACCACCAGCAAATTATATAAGATCACAAGTTTTTAAAGGACTTAAAAAACAAGTTACTCTAAAAGGATTGAAGAAAATCTCTTCAATATTTTGATTGATCAATAACAATGATGAACTAACTCTTTTTACATCCAAAAGATAACCTTTTATAGATATATAAACATAAAACCGTAAGCATTAGAATCTAAAAAGTAAATAACAACCTGACATTTCAAAATCCTAAACAACTAAGACGACAAGATTAACACCTGTCTATAAGCACATTGAGTCTAGTTTTATTTTGAAACTTTATGGGTGTTTTTTTATGGATGAGTCCAACACTGGTTACGAGTTCAACTCTCACTAGTTTGCTTATGTCAATCATCATAAGATTGGTGCCTGACTCTAATATGACTTTAATGTCAGTTAAAAAAAACTGTGAAAGACTGCGGTTGATTTCTGGGTCCGATGTTCTATAACCTTTTTCCCTAGCTTGCTCCTTCGCTTGAATCAATATAATGGGCTTGACTCTAACTAAATAGATGATTCTAGTGTTCAAAGTCCTTAGTGCAAAATTGAAGTACTTAAGGCTCTAGAATTCAAGTAGCTATCCCTTGCGAAATCTTCTTGTTTTTTGGTTACAAGCTTTTGGATTGTAATATCTTTTCTCTATGATTGAACTCAGATGTAATACCTTGATAATGTAATTTTTTTTCTTTACTCTTTTCGGAAAAAGGTTTAATTCCTTATGCAAAGATCCACCAATATTTTATTGAAAGATTTTTTTTGCATTTTTTACTCTACTCCTTGTTAATGGTCCTCTATTGTTATTCAATAGACTCCAACAAGTTTTGGTGTCTGAGTGTAGATGCTTGATTTCCGTCCCTTGATATTGTTAAAGGCATGCTCAAATTAAGATATTTGAACATAGCAAGCATTTTCAAAGTTAAGAGACTGTCAGTTTATCAGCCAGTTCTTTATGATATTGGCTCCCTTAATAATCTCAGGTGAGGACAGGCTTTCTGATGAAGGATTATGTGGAGCGTCTGCACATTCAGATTATGGGATGATCACTCTTCTAGCAACTGATGGTGTTCCAGGACTACAGGTATTCTTTCTTCAGCACAACTAGTGTGTCCATGCTTATGCATTGTGTGGATAACTTTATATCATAAATATTATTTTTCTAGTTAATATAATAAAATTATGAGGGGAATTAAATCTTGTAAATATATTCATTAAAATTGTAACATACTGATGATTGGAAAAGAATGTAATTGACAATGACATGCTGAATAAAAGATGCATTTCGTAAATTGTTCTTGTATTAATACTCTGAAAGAAAATATAAAAATTTTCTTCCTGATCACTGAGAGACATCAATAGCATTGAAGATATATGAATTCTAGCCACATAAAGACTTGAATGCTTTTTATTTATTTATTTGAAGTATTCAAATATTTGACCCCCCTAGTCTTGCTTTTGATCTTAATAGGTCTGCAGAGAAAAGTTCAACAAACCATGGGCCTGGGAATATGTGCTGCACATGAAAGGGTGAGTCTGTGTCATTCTCACACCAAGGAACACATGCTTGAGAAGATTCAGTAGTCTTCAATGCCTTCCAATTTCAATCCTAACCTAAGTTATTTATGCATGCATTTGCATTCTCTTTGTGGTCAAATAAGAAAGGTCAATGTTGTATAATGACATATGATTGGTGGTACAGGGGCTATATAATGGAGTTTAGACTTTACAATCTTTTGCTTTCTAGAATGATTTAGATAACTGTTTTCTCACCAGGTTTTCCTTTGCGGGAACCAGACTTACATACTGTATTCTTGATGAATGACAATGTTAGTTTATGATCCCGCCTTAGGCCTCTAAATTTGAAATGACAGGGCCTTCATAGTGAACATTGGGGACATGATGGAGAGGTGGACCAATTGTTTGTTCAGGTGGGTTATCTCATAGACAATTTCAAGATATTGATGCCTTGTTTTACCTCCTTTTGGCATTTTAACTAAGAGTTACGTCCAGGTTTACCTTTTCAGCTGGGTTATCTCATATACAATTTCAAGGCATTTGATGCCTCTTTTTACCTCTTTTGAGCATTTTAACTTTCTTGTCCACGTTTATATTTCCTCTTTTGAGCATTTTAACTAAGTTTCTCGTCTAGGTTTTTGTTTTCCTCTTTCTTTACTTTCTTTTTTCTTTTTCCTGATTTCAGTTTATTCCTATGATTTTTAGGTCCACGCTGCACCGAGTAATGCCAGAGGGACAGGAGCGATACTCTGTAAACATCTATATGCTACTTTTGCATCATTCCTTGATATTTACTCTAAAAGTTTGATGCCAATACGAAACTCATGGTTTTCACCTGTAGAATTGTCAGTGATTCTGCTTATGCCTTGCCACTGTATAGATTTTTTCAATCTTGTGATAAGTTACTTTTCATTAGATGGTTTATCAGTCCCTATTCTTGTAGATTGATCAACAAAGAATGCTTTTATAGCATGCCTGTTGCAATTGTTAAAAAGCAGGAAAATGATACATCTTTTTTATCAACTACTAAAGGAGAGTTTCTGGTTATTTGAGCTGATTTTGATCAAAGTGTCAGCCTATTGGATACAAAACTATGAAGTAGTTCCCGCTTTCATGAAGTGCCTTGAGTAGAACATCTAATGATTTAGTAGCATTTGCATTCAGATCTGAGGATTGAAAACTGTATTATTTAATTTATGGAGATCTGTGAATTCAAAGTTCGAATTATATATTAAATTGCATCTTGAGGACTCCATTCTTCACATGCTTTCATTTCTGAATTCAGGTCTCTTTGATCAGGGGATTCGTTCTGGAGCTGAAAATGTTTCTGTTTGATAATGCAGTTGGCATTCTTCTTAGATCCCAATTCAGATTGCATTGTGGAATGCTTGGAGAGTTGTTACAATGAATCATGTCCCAAAGGGTATGCTACTGAATCTGTTTACCTGGTCAGGCTTCCTTGTAGCTTACTTGTTTTGGTAGATATGTTTAAATGATTGGTGGTTTTTAAGGTGCTGCATCATTAAAAAAGTGCATCTTTTTTCAGTGAACATGGAAATTGTTGGCTCACCTTGTATAACATTAAAAAGTGGTTTTATGTTTAAAAAATTTTTTGATTCCTAAAAGCAGCCATTTTCTTCATAATGAATTTGATATTCTTCTGAGCATTCCTTTTCACTTCTTTTTATTTTTGATAATCATGCATTGAATTCCTCATTATTCTAAGCATTGGGGGTTATCTATTGGTTACATTTTCCCATATTATTATTAGTGTAGTAATTGTAACTTATAAAGTAAATGATATATTAACTCTTGGCATACCGTAATAATGATTAATGTCAAGATAATCATTATTATGTTATAATATTTCTAACTTATGAAGTAAATGATATGAACTTTATCTTGTTAAAATAATTATTAGCTAAGAAATAAATCATATAAACTATTTGTATCTCATAGTAACTGTTATGATAATGTTGTAAAGTCTGAAGGGTCATTTGGTTTTATGTCATCTAAGGGAAACTATTCTTTCAGGTGTGAAGTATAGCAAAATCTTTGCTTTTTCTCTTTTATTTTTGCTACCTCTCGCTTGCTTTTAGTTTTCATCTTTGGTTAGTGTTGATATTAAATTTAGGTTGAACTTGGTTGGATTAAAAGAAACTTAACTTGTGAAGGAAATAATAGCTTATTTGATCTTATTAACCATGTGTATTTGAATAATCCTATTGTTCATGTATTCATCAACGCGTGCGTGCATATGTGTGTGTGCGGGTGTGTGTTTGTGTGTTGTAATACAGGGCAAGTTGTTTTCATACTTTTTTTTGAGACACCATCATGAATTTGACTAATAGTGAACTAAACAATTTAGATGAAACTATATGTATATATACATTTTGTTTTTTTAGCTATGATGATAAACGTTTGCTGACTTCTTAGTGTTCTATAATAATGGTTTTCCTCATATCACATTATTATAAGAAACTACTATTGAGTCGATATTTAGAAATAGTTAGTTTTGAGCATGATAAACT
>JAOTIZ010000004.1:21870168-21883666 GCA_027123425.1 Erythroxylum panamense
CCGCTCCGCTACAAGGGTTTCTGTAGCGGATAGGCGCCGCTCCGCTCCGCTCCTCCGCGATAGCGCCGCGATCGCCCGCTATTAACTACTATGTCTCAGAGTATTATGAATAATTTATCTGTCTTTGTTTAGTTCTTCTAATAAAGAGACCATTTGGGTCTATCATCTTCGCCTAGATCATCCTACATTTAGAATCCTTAAATTCATGTTTCCAAACTTGTGCAAAGGATTAGACATTTCATATTTTAATTGTGAAATTTGTGAGTTGGCAAAACGCACTCATATATCTTTTCCTATCAACAATAAAAGAAATTCTAAACCTTTTCATTTGATTCATAGTGACATATGGGATCCTTCTCCTATTTCAAATATTCCTGGTGCTAGATGTTTTGTTACATTTATAGATGATTGTACTAGGGTAGTTGGCTTTACTTGCTAAAACATAAAACTGATGTTAGCACTCTTATCCCTAATTGTCTTTCTATGATTCACAATCAATTTGGGGTCAAAATTAAGAATTTTAGGTCCGACAATGCTAGGGAATACTTCAACCACACAATGACTCCATACTTTCAAAAGCAAGGGATTATTCATGATTCTTCTTATGTTGACACACCCCAAAAACAAGGTGTGGCTGAACATAAAAATGGGTACTTACTCAATGTGACTAGGACCTTACTTTTCCAAGGAAATGTTCCAAAATCTTATTGGGGGAAGGTCATCCTCATAGCTACTCGTATGATCAATAGACTGCTCTCTCAAGTTTTATCCAATAAAAGTCTCATGGAGGCCCTCAACACCTTTTATCCAAAGTTTAAAGTTCTAATGGACTCATTCTTAGGGCGTTTGGTTTTATAGCCTTTATTCACATTCATAGTCATCACAGAGGAAAATTAGATCCTCGACACACAAGTGTGTTTTCCTTGGTATTCATCTACACAAAAAGGCTACAAATGCTATAATCCTCTAACCAAAAAACTTTATGTTTCAGCTGATGTGAATTTCATAAAAGGCCAACCATACTTCAAACTGTCCAAACTTTAGGAGGAGACTACATCACTACCAAAAAATAGTATTTTTCATGGAACTTGTTCTCTTCACTCATATGCTCCAACAAGGTACCAACTCGTTGACGTTGTTACCAAAGGGTTGAACAACTCCAACTTTCATGATAATATTTTCAACTGGGAATGGAAGATATCTATTCCTAACCTTGAGAGGAAGTGTCAAGATGTATATTAGCTAGAAACATTATTATTATTTGATAAATATTATGGCTGTTAATGATATCCCTTGATTTGAGGGATTTTAGTTAAGATTTTATCTATTTCTAGATTAGTTAGTTTCCTATTCTATATCTAAAACTTACTGTTTATATTTTGATGTATTGTAACCCCAAGAGACTAAGAGAGAAATAAAGAATTTTTCCTCTCAGTCTTCTTCAACATTATTTAATTAAGTTCTTAGCCCATACTTGTAAAAAGAACGAATAGTTCATGAGTCATCTTGTTTTTATTCTCCATAACAAAATAAGGTAGTAGAGAAGAAAAATGGTCATCACCTTTTGAGCCTAAATACCACTACCATCCCTACCAACTTATTTGAGGCTTTATCCAATGGAAAATGGAAACAATCTATAAATGTGGATACGGAGGCATTGAGAAAAAAACAAAAGTTAGGAATTAATTACCTATAGGAAAGAAACTAATGGGATGTATGTGGGTATATATAATGAAATATAATAGAAATGGGTCAATTAAGAAATACAAGGCATAGTTGGTAACAAAAGGCTATATTTATGAATATGACTAGAATATTATTGTCATTAGCAACTAATTATGGTTGAGAACTATAACAGTTTGATGTTGAAAATGCATTCAGAACTAGAAGAAGAGATTTACATGGAAGTTTCACTAGGTTATGGGAAAAATTTGGCTGGTCATACAGTGTGTAAGTTGAATACACTAAATGGCCTTAAGCAAACACCTCGAGTATGGTTTAGAAGATTTGCTAAAGTTATATTGGCTATGGGATATAAAAAAAGTCAAGAAGATCATACAATGTTTATTAAACACTCTCCTTAAAAGGGAGTTACAATTCTTCTATGGAAGATGATGATAAAGAGAAACAATTGTTGAGTCAACAGTTAGCTAAGGAGTTTGAGATTAAGGTATTAGGAAGGTTGAAGTATTTCCTCATAAATGAAGTTGCACATTCTAGGCAGGTAATCTTTATCTTGCAACAAAAGTATGTTACAAATCTTAAGAAAACAGGCAAGACAACATGCAAACTGACAAGCAACCAGAATCTTAAGATTGGAAAACTAGAGGAGCACGTTATAGTAGGCAAAGAGATATATCAATGCCTAGTTAGAAGATTAATTTATTTGTCTCACACAAGACCAGACATAACATATATAGTGAGTGAAATTAGTTAATTATGCATAGTCTGAGAGAAGTTCATCTGCAAACAGTTCAAAATGTACTTCAATGTCTTAGAGGAGCTCCAAAAAAGGGTATTTTGTAAAAAAAAAAAAAAGAGGTTTGATTCTTCAGGCACACACTAACGCTGATTATGTTGGAGCTATTGCTAATAGAAGATCATCTTCTGGATATTATGCTTTTCTCGGTGGGAATCTTGTAATTTGGAGAAGTAAAAAACAAGGTATAATGGATCGGTCAAGTCTAGAGATGTTCTGAATGATAGCTACATTAGTTGAAAATTATTATCAAAGGTTTGACAATTAAATGGGATAACACTCTAAGACTATACTGCAACAACAAATCAACAATCAGCATATCTCACAACCTAGTTTAATTGATCAAACAAAGCACATTAAAATGAATAGGCACTTTATCGAGAAAAAGTTAGAGAATGGATTAATTTGTACACCTTATATGTCTACTCATGGTCAATTGGATGTCATTATCACTAAAGGTTTAAGCAACTCAATTTTTCAAACTATGGTATCCAAGTTGGGAATGGAGAATACCTATTCACTAGCTTAAAGGGGAGTGTGGCAAAATCATGTATATTGATTGATTGATTTATTGCATTTGATTAAGTTTTATATTATATTAGAATATCCCATAAATCATGATAAGAGAGTATCAAATAGATAATGGGATTAGATATTACATTAGAATATCTAATAAATCATCATATTAGAATCATTAGTTTCCATTTATAGGTACTAGACTTTTATATATAAGATAAGCTAGATGTGAACAATTTAATATACCATTCATATTGAAATTCTAAGATCACAAAAACATGTTCTTTCCTTAAATACTTCAAGGCCTCATCAAAATTCTTAAAAAAAGACTATGAAGCATAAGATTTGACACCAAAATGTTCCATGCAGTATTAGAAGTTTTGCATGCTTTATCCGTTATTTAGAGTCTTCCTTACTTTTCCTCCTTACAATTGTCAATACCATTTTATCCAACAACATCGTTGGAAGTCCTGACAACTCATAGAGGTACTTATTTAAAAAATCATGAATCAATTTCAACTTATCATTAACATGAAAAACAACAATAGGGTAACATTTTTCATTTACACAAAAATGCATAGAAATTATTTACAAAAGATAAAGCAAACCTCTGTCTTCATTCCAAGAACCAATGATGCTATTGCAGCTATAATCAATATGATGAGAGTCAAATCTTGCCATGCTTCCCAAAGGAACCTCTGCAAAACAAATCAGACAGTTAGCAAAGCATATCTAATAACAAGGGAAACATAAAGAAAAAAATTGTATGTTAATATACTAAGAAACTGCGTCCTTTTTTCTGAGGATATGTGTTAGATCCAAAGGTATTCCTTCGCTTTGATATATCATCTTCATCTCCATTAATTCCAGTTTCCAAGTTTGTTTTCAACATATTTGCCAATCCTTTAACCTGAAGGAGAAAGAGATCATCAACATATAAAGGGTTTCTCTAGCCAGAAATGTTGAAACAAAGGAAAGTTTCAAATTTGACTTACACCCCCATATTCTTGTAAAGCAGAAAAATTGTGATCCCTGGTCACGGTTGCAAGTTGTTCTAAACCAATTTCATAATCAGCAGTAACTTTGGGGGGAATTAATGTAGGACCTAAGACTTAAAATGCCAAAAAAATATATGTTAATGGGTGAAAACAGGGAAAGTAAAAGAATCATGATATAAAAGTAATGAACACATCCTTTAGAGCCTGGTAACTTGGTCATTTATTCAACAAAACAATTAAGTTCCCATACCTATTAAACCATTTAAGCTTAAAGGAAAGCTGCCTAAATGAACTCTACAATAACATTTACGAGACTATGAGATATCCTAAAAATTTTCTAATTCAAAGAATAACGTCAACAATGACAATAGAATGTTGACATAAACCTTCAGTTGGTAAACAACTGAGTTAATTCTCAACAAAATCATACACTTCAAAGATTAAGGGAGAAAACATATACTTTGGTTCACTTTCGTAGTTAACAGCGTAATAATTTTATAATTAGACAATTACAAGATGATCGCTACAATAAAAGCTCTCACATAAGGATCACAACCATTTTTTAAGCAATTAAAGAAACAATAGTACAGTTTAATTATGGGAATGATAGATTTGAATAGGTTTATCTGTAATTACATCACAACATTAGGGCATTCAAGTTCTTCATATACTACAATATATTATACTGTTAAAAAAAACATGAAGTAGATTGGTCCTAAAATGTCAAAACATTGAAGAATAAAAAATATCTGCAACAAAAAAGCAAGAATAAAATTAAGTAAATAGTTCATCTTCCTAAAATTTACAAATTCAAATTATAGCAACACATAGTTGCTTATTTTATCTATGGAATTCTCGTTAGGGCTCCTACAATCCATACTTAAGAAAGAAACTTTAACAAAATTTATTCAACTATCTTGGATAATGTATATAGATTAAACACATGTAAAATTATAATGTAAAATCGTGATCATCGTTGAGAATTAAAAGGATCATAAGATACCTATTTGTCCTTCACCAGCCAATTTGAAAAGCAATGCTGCCTAAGACACCAAGTAATTATAATTTAAAAGTCAATAGAAGTATAAATTGAAGTCTTGTGTTCCTTGTTTAACTGTTTGTCAATATGAGAAGCATTACTCTAACAACTTGAGCCTGGGCCCTAATCATTCGTCTTCTCTGCTCTCTTTCTTCTTCCTTTTTCAAGTCCAAAGTGTAACGAAATCGACGAGAAGCGTTTAACACGAGTGCTGCTTGCTGTGTCAAGCCAATACACCAAAGTTCAAACTTCAAAATCACAAATTACGTATCTTTGTTTTTCTCACCAAAACATAATTGAGAAACAAAGTATCTAGATGTTACACGTTTTAAACAAGTACTACTAGATCTTCAAGCCTATTTGATTGAATTTGCCCAAAATGAAAAAAGGACCAAGGCATATAATAGTTTGCAATGCAATGTAGAACTTATTTGAATATAATGTGAAGCTGCTATTAGTTGGGAGATATCATGACATTATCGGAAATCTTTTTAACCTAAAATTGCACTCAGAAGATCTATCAAGTAATAGCAAATAAAATAGACATATAAACACGACATTGCTGTGAAATTAAAAGTGGCTTGTGGAGTATACTGCTATACATAATAAATTAAATTACCCTCCAACGCCTAAGAGTCTCAAGAGGAGCATGCTTGGTGTGAGCAATGTCAAAGGGATCAGATTCATCAACTTTGTCCTGCTCCTCCTCCTCCAGCTCCACCTCCTTGGTGCCTGCTTCCACGTCCTTATGTTCCCCACCCAACAATTCATTGAAAGACCTGCAACTCATTTTCTGCATTTCCTTCCCCCAAAAAATAAAATGATCACTGATGAGAAAAGTCCCAAAGATATTTAGAGCATCACGGGATGATATAGAAATACATAATAGTAAAAAGAAAAGGACAAACAAACCGAAACAGAAACAGCAAATGACAATAATATTCTGTTCGTGAGTTCAGTACAAGGTGCTGGCTGTGAAAAGATTTATTATTAACAAATCCTTATTTTAGGGTTTCAAGCAGCACCATAACAAAACTTACTAAACCACCCAGAGACACGGCGGATTACCAGTCGTAAATTGGGGGAAGGAGTGTGAGTGAGAGACAGCCAATCGAAAGAAAAAGCGTTTTAGGTGTGGTTGCGGAATCCATCAACAATTATGATTCACAGCCTACCACGAAGTTTCCGCGAAATTTCCCGCCACTTTGTCGCCTGACAACGTCAGACTTTTATTCACACTGTACTTTTTTTTAAAAAAAAAGGTCACACACACACACTGTACTATTTCCAATTTTGAAAAAATGTTTCCAGTTGGAAGTATCCGTCGGCTCATAGCCGGGCCGAGCCGTGGTTCGCTTGTGATCCGATTAATTCGGGCTAAAATTGGGCCGAGTTTGGCCGAATCTTTTTTGACATTTCTATCGAAAATCACTAAAGACAAGGCACGAGTAACCTAATATAAAATATTTAAAGAAAATCCTTAAAGCCGTTTATTATTCTTAGTTTTAGTTTTTTGTTTTAATTTTTTATTTTTTAATTGTAATTAAAAATTAAAAACTTATTTAATTTAATTTTTTAATATAAAAATTAAAGACAAAAACTTATTTAGTTGAAATTTATAACAAAAAGCTAAAAACAAATACATGATTTTATTATTTTGTTTCTATTTTTTAATTATATTATTATGTTAATTATTTTTAATATAACATATTATGTTTTAAATTAATTAATTCTAGTTATGATTAGAAATAAAATATATTTATATTTATATAATTAAAGAAATTTATACATTAATTATATATAATAAAATTCTATAAATTAGTGAATTACATTTATAACTCACCAAGAAAATTACATTACTTGACCGGGCTAAGTCTCCTGCAATAACAGCATTGGAGTAGCCTATTTCTTGGTTTAAAAGCTTAACTTTTTTTTTTGGAACAAAAGTTTCTTTCCTATCTCCAGGACCATCTCTAGTTTCTTCCTGTTCTTGTTAGAACCAAACAATGATCTAACTTTTTTGTCCACTACCTTGCAACGATTCTTCTTTCTAAAGACTAACTTGTCAAACTTTCATACCTCGCAACTTGTATCAATTGCAGTGACTTTACTTCTCAAGTAACCCTTGAGCTCTTTGTCACCTTTAAACTTCTCCTTCCTTTCATCCTCTTCTTCTTCTTCCGCGACCTCCGGGACATCATAATCCCCCCCACAATTAACGCTACCAATAGTAGCGGACTTGGTGGTGGAGACCAAACAAAGCATTGGGCGGAGGAGGTCGAGCAATATGAAAAGGTAAACAGTGTATGAGGAAAATAGTCCAGAAAGTCAATGTCACGAGAGAGGTGAGGGCGTTTGTTTCTACAATGTATGGGGGAGGTGCATGATATCACGTGGAGTTGTTGAGTGGTCGCGACGTGGCACCTTGGATAGCTGCTACAGGCCAACATTCCTACCGTCAGTCGACTGCTAATGAGAAACTCTTTTGCCTTTCTGATTTTCGCAATCATTTTCGCGACGTGGCACCTTGGATAGCTACCTTATCTTTATTATGTCCAGTAGGGGCAAGAAAAATCATGCAATCATTTTCTTCTTACTACAACTATTATCATACTATAGAAAATGCCTTTTGTAGTCCATAATTGTAACATCTCAAATAATTGATAGGTCTCCTTAGGTGTCTTTTCTCCTATGATTCCTCTAGTTGCATTATCCATTGTATTCTGGCTTTGCTATATGACCCCATCATTAAAAAAAATGATTGAGAAGCTATTGTGGATAATGATGGTGAGGGCATCAGAATAATAGGGATTTGAAGCGATCCCACGCCTCTTGGAATGCTTCACCATCAATTTAAGTAAATGTTGCAATGTTTCCCCGGAGCTCCTTAGTTTTCTTGTGTGAGTAGAACTTGCTCTTGAACTTATTATAGACCTCTGTCCATATTGTCAAAGAATTCTCCAATAGGGTCATCAACCATCCTTTGGCTTTGTCCTTTAAGGTCTAAGGAAAGCACCCCATCTTTAGCTCATCTTTTAACAACCCTTGTAATGGAAATTTGTGGAGTGCAAAGTAGAAATCACGAATGAAAATAAAAGGATCTTCATTCAGTACTCCATGAAAAATGGCAACATGTTGTAGTGAGTATTCTTTAGGTCATAGTTTTTCACTGCATTACTCAACTGTATACAAGAAATGGTTGTCCTAATGATCGACAAGGCATATTCCTTCATAGGTTGTGCTGCTTTGTCGGCTATGGCTGCTTCTCTTTTTCTTCTTCAAATTGCTCTTCTTCTAATTCTATGTTCAGGTCCTCTTGCACTCCTTCTCGATTTCTTTCTTTTACTTTTGGTAGTCTGTGAATATTATCGATGTAAGGAACGGGTTCTTTTCCTAGGAACCTGTGCGCTTGCATAAAACACCTAAAAGCAATTCAATAAGAAATAATTAAAAAATTAAAATAAAAACAATCAATTTATTACTATTAACAACCTTCCCCAGTAACAGCTCATAAAACTTGTTGCTCGACCTAACACCGCCTAAACTCGTCACTCATAAGTATATAAGGTTGCCGTAATATATGGTGGACACCTTAAAGTCATCTCACAAGGAAGTTGTTAATTGTAATAACTTGATTAAAAATATGAAATTAAAGAAATGAATTCAAGAAAGTATAGAGGTTGTGAAATTATGAAATTAAACAAAAAGAATAAATTGTACGGAATTGATATAAAGCTTCCAAAGATAACCTAGGGTTTGTTAAGTCAAGAGGACTTCACTTCTATTAATTTTGATGACAATCAAATAATAATAATCTTAGAAATGTATGAACTATTTTGATGAGTTTGTTAAGTATGCAGATAAATGTAAGTAACACTTAGGCAACATAAGACAAAGCGCGGCAACATAAGACGAAGTCGAAGCATAAGATGAAGTGACGCAACATAAGACGAAGTCGCAACATAAGACGAAGTCGAAGCATAAGACGAAGTCGAAGCATAAAATGAAGTCGAAGCATAAGACGAAGCGCAACATAAGATGCAACATAAGAAGAAGCAACGCAACATAAGACGAAGTAATACAACATAAGATGAAATGCAACATAAGACGAAGTCGAAGCATAAGACGAAGTCGAAACATAAGATGAAGCGATGCAACATAAGACGAAGCAACGCATCATAAGACGAAACACAGCATAAGACAAAGATGAAGCGACGCAACATAAGACGAAGTCGAATAACAGAGGAAATATAGTAGCAGAAGAAAAGTTATTCCAGACGATACAAAAGGAAGATATGCTAGAACGTCAGTTAGTTAATTAGTTAGAGTTAGTTATAGGACTCAACTAATAACTGTTTCTAGAAGATTCAAGAAGCGGTTATCAAGAAGACGATTGGAGTCTTATGCTATAAATATTAGTTCGAGTCGAAAACTACATAACGAATACATATAGAGAAACAAATAGAGAATTACTTGTGAATGTTTTTGATATTAGCAAAAATTTTGTATTCGGAGTGCAAAAGAAGTGAGCAAACACATCAGTAACGTGAAAGCTCAAAGATAGTTTTCTTAGAGAGAGAAAGGAAGGCTAGAGCTTGGAGAGGCTAATACAGCTCATAAAGAATACTTTGTGAAAGAGACCTAAAGAGATTCTACGCGTGAAAGAATACTCGTAAAGTTGATAAAGTATAGTGAAATTTTAGAAAAACTCTGGGGACTGGATGTAACCCAAGGTTTGGGGATAAACCAGTATAAAATCGCAGCATCTATTCTCTAACCCTTATCTTTAATTTCTTGTGTTAAACGAGTAGATAATATTACTTGCGATTGCATTGCTTATCAACTTTAGCAAAATGTTTTAGTGATCATTTGAATTTTGTAAAGAAATTCAGGAAGTCTCAAAAGATTAATATTTTCAAAAAGATTACACAATTCAACCCCCCTTCTTGTGTAGTTTACATATTATATTGGATTTCTATATTAACAAGTGATTAACTTTAGTTGGTATCAAAGCGAGGTTTCCAAGAAACATTGTCACAAAGTGAGGACAAAGATCCATAGCTGAATCAAATATTTTTATAATTGAAGGTGCCTCAGTCATAAGACCTCCTGCATTCAATGGTGAGGATTATCATTATTGGAAGGACAAAATGCGGTTCTTCATAGAATCTACACATATTGATCTTTGGGATATCATCGAGAATGGTCCATATACACCAATAGATGATGAAGGCAATATCGTCTCTCGTGACAGATGGTCAGCCGGTCAGAAAGCTCGATTTCTGTTGAATTCAAAGGCCAAATTCTTTCTAAGTTGTGCCCTAAGCAGAAGTGAATATGATAATGTTTATAGATGCGTATCTGCAAAGGAGATGTGGGACACATTAGCCATTGCACACGAAAGCACAAATCAAGTGAAAGAGTCCAAGATCAGTATTCTTGTTCATCAGTACGAGTTATTCAAGATAAAAGATGAGGAATCTATTGATCAGATGTTTGGACGATTTCAAACAATCGTTAACGGACTTAAAGCTCTTGGGAAAATCTACGATAATCAAGATCATGTCAGAAAGATTCTCAGAAGTCTACCTAAAAGATGGAGACCCAAGGTTACAGCAATACAAGAAGCCAAGGACTTAAGCAAGCTGAAGCTAGATGAATTGCTTGGTTCACTGAAGATATATGAAGTAGAGCTTGATGCAGAAGATAAACCTAGAAGAGATAACTCTATCGCATTAAAGGCTGGTCAGACGAATCCAAAGAACCAGAAAAATAGAAGCACATCTTCAAAAACATTAAAGATTGAAAAAATCAAGAATGACGATGCTAGTGATTCTGATCAAGATTCAAGTGAAGATGATGATGAACTATTCTTCATTTCAAAAAAGATTAGGAGGATGTGGAAGAATAAGTGAAAGGAAATAAAGACTTTTCTTTTAAGAAGAATAGCAAAGAAGAAGCCAAGAATGAGAAAATATCTATCACCTACTACAAGTGCAACAAACTAGGACATTACAAGTCTAAATGTCCATTGCTCAAAAGAAAATAGAAGAAGAGTAAAAAAACAAACAGAGCATGATGGCAACGTGGGAAGATTTGGACTCATCCGAATCTGACTAAGATTCAAAAGCATAAGAACAAGCAAATATATGCTTGGTAGCTAAAAAAGAATGTGATAATTAGGTAACTTCTAACTATAATGATCTTTAAGAGGCATATTTAGAATTGTTAGAAGATTCGCATGCTATATTAAAGCAATATAGGATTCTGAAAAAAGAAATTTGTTGAATGCTTGAAGAACACGGAAGTGTTAGATAAAGACAACGTCTATCTTAAGAAACAAGTAGACGATATAAAAAAGAAAGTCACTGAAGATATGTTGGAACCCCACCTGGGTGAGACAGGTGTCCGACGTCCTATGTGACATCTGTATGTACATCTCACGAGGGAGGAATTCCTCACCACAAAAGGAAACTCGAATTGAACTTATATTAATGTCATCCGAACAAATCTTGTAAGATTCACCTTAATCTCTCTCAATAAAATTGATCTGCTTAGGGCCCAAAATTGAATCTGATTCCTAAGTTAAAATGAAATTCCATGTCTCTAGGTCAAATAGAATCAGAAATCTCCCAAATTGGATCTCTATAGATTGCAAAATCGCTCAAAAACAGAATTATATTCAATAACGTCACATAAGTGACTCTGTTCGATTTATCCGCAAAATTCAGCTTAATCTAAAATTTCTAAATTTTTGCATGAGATGGTAGAAAATTGTTTTTTAAAGCCAATGCTTCAAAAACCGAGTAAATCGGAGGTCAAACGAAAAAGTTTCAAGCAAAAGAGTGAGAGGAGGTTTAATTTGGAAAAAAGGAAAAAAAATCAGAAAATGAAAGAAAATCAAAAACACACAAACGGTGTCGCCTGGCGCGCGCGGGCCGCTAGCGCTCTCGGGGGCGAGGCCCTTGCGAGGTGAGGCGCTCACCCTTGCGAGCACTTGCCCTCGCGAGGGCGCCGGCGAGTCCGAAATTCTATATATATATGTATACATATGAAAATTTTTCTTTTAAAACCAAACAATACACCTGAAAATTTTGAGAATTCATAACCCTTCATACTGAATTCCAAAACTAGCAAATTTGGTATCAATAAAAAGATAAAAGGAAGCTCTACAACTTCCATGAAGGATTGAAAAACTAGTTTGGCCTTTAAGCAGGTCAAAAATTGTTCCAAAGATTCTGCTAAAAATGAAAAAGTCCTACACTATAACAGAAGTTTGAAAATTCATAACTTTTAATACAAAAGCCTAAAAATATCACATTTTACCTCATTGGAAAGATAAAGAGATGATTTACAACCTTCATGAGGGAGAAAAAATCAATTCAGTCATGTAAAGAGGTAAAAACACTCTCAAAGTTACTGCCTGTATAAAAACCAATGGAACAGTGTAATTGACCAAATGAACAGTACCTGCAATCTTTCTAACCTTATAACTTTTTGCTCCTAACTCCAAAAATTACATATTATACATCATTAGAAAGATAGAAAGGTGATATACATTTTCTATGAAGGATGTAAAAACCAAAACAGGCTCTAAAGGGGTGAAAAACCCTTCTAAAAGTTCTGCCCAAATTCAAAAGAATAGTAACTGATCTATGTCTAACCCCTATAACCTTTTACTCCAATTCCTTAAAATTTCACATTATACGTCATTGAAAAGATAATAAGATGCTCTACAGTTTTCATGAAGGGTGCCAAGGTCAATTTAGTCATTTAGAGAGGTAAAAAGACACTCGAAGTTACTGCTTATATAAAATCCAATGGAACAGTGAAATTGTCCAAATGAACAGTAACTGTCTTTTTCCAAACTTTATAACTTTTTATTCCTAACTCTGAAAATCACATATGATACATCAATGAAAAGAGTAAAGGGTAATCTACACCTTTCATGAAGCATGCGAAAATCAAAACAGACTCTAAGGAAGTGGAAAATCCTTCCAAAGCTACTGCAAAATCATAAATCAATCCAACAGTAGCAGTAATCTTTCCAACCTTATAACTTCTTCATCCTAAGTCGAAAAATGACAAATTATATATCATTGGAAAGCTCTAAACATGTTCCACAATCTTCAAGAAGGCATCTCAATTAAATTCAAGCTCTAAAATGTTCTAAAACCCAAAACAAGTTTCTGTCCATTTTAGGAAAAATTGGACAGCACCTCCCCTAAAAGTGCTCTAGCCAAAAATTCTTCAATCCAACTTCATTACCTGCATAAAACTCAGTCTTCCAAACTTTCACAACACAACCCAATCCAAATATATCTATCTACTTCAATGGCAGTAACACACTCCTAGGATTCTAATTGTTTCCAAAACATAAAGTAATCTCACTTTACTCTTTCTTTTTATCAATTGCAACCATTCAACCATACATTCTTAGAAAACATATACAAGATACATTTAAAA
>JAOTIZ010000004.1:21910870-21922016 GCA_027123425.1 Erythroxylum panamense
TCGTGTCACTCATTTTGGTTTGCATTTATCATTCCGCTTCAAGAGTAGCGTATGAGCATTAAGTGGTTAAGTACAGTGGAGTTGGGTCTCGGGAACGGGATCCAACAATAAAATTAACGTGAAGCATGCATGGTGAGATAAGAGCGTTGCAGTTGGAAAATTGAAATTTTTTGTGTGCATGGAATGAACATGTGTGTGTGTGTGGAATGAACGTGTGTGTGTGTATGGAATTAAAGTGTGTGTGCATTTAAACCATTTGTGTGTGTATGGAATTAACGTGTGTGTGTGCATTTAAACCATGTGTGTGTATGGAATTAATGTGTTTGTCTTCATGGAATTAACTGGAATTAATATGTGTGACATGCAATTAATGTGTCACACCCATTTTCGTGCAAAATTCTTTTAATTTCCATGCAACATTCACAAGATAATCAAATTAACATTCATGCAATATTCATACCGTTTTCACTCAATTCATCTCATAATATTCATCTCATAATAGGATCAAAACACAAGGATTTTATAACCAAAATCAAGATATAAAGGTGATTAAGAGCAATAGAAACTAGACACAACAATTAGGATTGGGGGGTTTTGGTTGAATTTGATTAACAAAATAAAGGAAAACTAAAATATTGAAATTAAATCAGTTCAAATAGAACAAAAGTGGAAAAATTGACAAATGGGTTTCAAATCTAGTTCTCGGTTCAATCTTAACCTTCACACGAGTGAGCACAATTAATGGTCATGTTATTCTCATACCTCTCTCTGAAACTATTAATCATAAATTAACAATAAGTTTTGTTAAACCCATTTTCCCTTAGGTCATATCTAATCAAAATAAGCTCTTTAATTAGGCATAGCTATTAGATAACTTAAAATAAGCTCTTTAGATTTAGTGTGACAACTGCATTACATAATAGGAAAATAGGTGAATCTAAGCAACAACCATACAAGCTCTAGTTATTTAACCTATGCTATGTTATCCTTAATGATGCTTAACCATTAGCTTACAATCAATGAATCAAAGTTACAATGATTACATACTACAGTCTAGATTCTAGCAATGGGTTCATACGTGAATAATATATTTAAGAGTAAGAACATTAATCATTCATACATGAATCCCAAAACTTTAAACAAATAATAATACAATCAATTCCAAAAGAGAGTGAGAACAACACTACTAGACTACAAAATGCCCAAACATGTTCTTCAACTTCAATATCCCCTTTAAATCAGAAGGATGAAGTTTAACTCCTCAAACCTCCTAAAAAGATCCGTTTGTGTCTCTCAACTATTCTTTCCTTTCTTTGGCAGCTTAAATATCCTTCTATAGTAAAAATTAGGTTCTACAAGATACATGGCCAGTTGCACAGTGTGTAACTGACTGTGTGTGTCAATTTTACCCCAATTTGCAAACATTCAAGGTTCTGATGAGCTATATGACCACTTACATGACTGTGTATTATAGGTATGAAAAAACGTTTTGGCACTGAATGACTCGACTTTTATTAATATTAAAAATGAATTTAGAAAATTCTTTTGTAGTCTATACACATTACATTTTAGGAGAGGCTGAAATTGTATATTTGAAATCCTACGTGCTTCTAGAGAGTTATATGGTCCTATACATGGTTGTATAGGTTGTAAGAACTTCATTTCTTTCATTTTTTGTCCCATCTTCATACTAATACATCTCCTTCTTATTCCATAAAAAGGAAAATAATATTGAACATCAATAGGACAGCTCCAAGGATATGTTTTTAGCTCATTTTAGTTCTTGTTCTTATAACTTGTACCTAAAACAAAATATGAACCAAAATAGGTATCTTAAGCACATTATAATGTTAATCACTAAGTATTAGGGAGTAAATATATAGTCTATCAAGCACTTATCAAGTTCTCCAACACTTAGCTTTTGATAAGATAAGTAGTAGATAATGATAAGAAAAAAAATCACTTTTAAAACCATAGCAAGAATTAAACATTCAATGTTTTTACTCATAATCAATCAACAATCACTCCCTTTAAAAATTGAGAAATCTACGGGTAGAATTTGACAATATGTGTTTAAAAATAAGATAGATTTATAGGCAAATTCAGTCATCATTTATGATCAAGACATTTCATGACTTTTCTCCACCATTAAACATTCACATATATAATCATGTATCAAAGGAATTTTTAAGGTTGTAATAGGGACCAAAGGTTAAGCTAAAAAGTATTTGTATAATTTATTTCAAAAGCCATCAAAGCTAGAGAAGCAAGAAAAACACTCAATCGAGTATTTAGTGCAAAAATTGACATTCACTCAAGATTGGGTACCATTAATTATGGTGAATGCAAAAATCTGTTCATAGCTTAAAGTCAAACCTTCACATTATAAATCATATAAAGTATAAGGAATTAGAAGGAATCACTTATAAAAATTAATGACAAACAATACATTATGACCATAAGGAGTGATCCTTCATAACAAATTCTCCTTTATTTGTATCACAATCAACTTACCCATTTCATATAACTTTTAGAGGAAATATTAACATGAATTACTTTGTAAAAAAATGATTTTCCTCCTTAACAACTTCCTTTTTATTTTTATTCTTTTTAAAAAAATTGAAAATACATCAACAATGGAATTCATTGATAAAAGATATAATTTCAGTCCATCAATTATAACTAACTTGTATATATCCACACCACCTACACCTATGCTCTTATGTATCCATAAACATCAATAATCTCAAATGTTGCTCTAGCTTTAAGGCTTAGGTAAGACATTTCATTAGGTTAAAGGCTCGTGGTGTGATTAGAACAAAAAGAAAAGGCTAATAATGCTCAGGGGTTTAACAAAGGAAAAATCATACCATTAGATAGGTTATTTGGCTAATGTAACTCATAAAACAAATGATTCCTATATTATTTTCCTGTTAATGCATGTGATAAAAATGTTTTCTCAAATAGAAAATCAAATCAAAGCTAAGATGTTATGAAGGTCACACATGATAAAAGATAATGAGACTGATATAGATGTGTCATTCTAAAAAAGCTCAAAATCTTGCTGGCTTATGTCTACCCACTAGTCACTACTCTTCTAAAGATAAAGTAAATATGCCCAATTTTCCATGAAGTAAAAAACTATGCCCAATTTTCCATAAATTTTTCTAGTTAGTTATACTCTCTAATTATAACTATATAGTATTAGAAGCAACAAAAAAGATAAAATGTATTTTTAACTTAAAACACATAAGAAACAAATGGACTTAAAACACACACGATAAACAAGATCCCTACCCTCACACTTAAAACTTAAATTGTCCCTAGTATAACATTAAATGCAAGAAATGAAGCATTTAACAAAATCAACAACTGCAAAAATGTAAAGGCAAAGGACCAACCTGCCCTTAGGTTGCCTCCCAAGTAGCACCTTAGTTTATTATCATTAGCTCGACTCCATATTTTCCTCTTCAAGTGATGCCATTTGGGTCTTCAAGTACCACTGCTTTCATATTCTCCATTTGGAATCCTTTATAGTATGATTTCAAGCGATGACCATTCAAATTAAATGTCTTTTCAATTTTCAAACTCTATATCCCTACTGCACCAATTGGAAAGACTTTAGAAGCCATAAAAGGACTGACCTAATAAGAATGCAACTTATTTAGGAATAATTTGAGTTTGGAATGATAGAGAAGCACTTTCTGACCAATAACAAAGCTTTTCCTCAAGATCACCTTGTCCTAGAAAGCTTTGGTCTTTTCTTTATATATCATTGAATTCTAATAAGAGTCATTTTGCATCTCTTATAACTCTTGCAATTGTAGCTTTCTACATACTCCCACATCATCAAAATTCATATTGCAATGCTTGATAGCCCAATACACCTTATGTTGCAACTCCAAAACAATGTGAAATAGCTTCCGAAACACTAATCTATATAGGGACATATCAATTAGCATTTTATAGGTTGTCTTATAGGCCCACAATGCATCTTCCAACCTCAAGCTCCAAGCCTTCTAGTTAGACTGAATTGTTATCTCTAGGATTGACTTGATTTCTCAGTTAGCTACCTCAGCTTGGTTATTGGTCTAGGGATGGTAGGAGATGGAAACTTTATGCATGATATGATAATTCTTAAACAACATTTTCATCACCCTCTTATAGAAACATGTTCCTCTGTCGCTTATAATGGCTCATAACATCCCAAACCTAGAAAGGATATTAGACTTGAAAAAAATTGCAACAACCTTAGCATTATTAGTTTTGATGGCTTTAGCTTCCACCCATGTGGAGATATAATCAACTATAAGTAACATATAATGAAATCTAAAAGACAGAGGAAATGGTCCCATAAAATCAATACCCCTAAACATAAAAAACCTTTTTTAAATGAGAGTTTATGGCATTTTATTTCTACATGACAAGTTACCTGATCGTTGGCACCTATCGCAAGACTTGCAAAAGACATGCATCCTTAAACAATGAAGGTCAGTAAAAACCCCTTTACCAAACTTTATAGGCAATCCTTTTCACCCAAAGTTTCCTCCACAAGTGTACGAATGATAGAAGGTGTTTTGCTCTCAGGAACACAACTTCTTACGACTTGGTTTGCACAGTGCCTCCATAGATAACCACACATAATACTTGACTTCACTCTTCAATTTATTCCTTTAAGCCTTTGACAAATGTATAGGTAATTTGTTAGTAATTAAAAAATTCACAATATTTGTATATTATGGAGGTGTCAAATTGGTGGAAAATAACTGCTCATTTGGAAACATTTCTCTCAAAGGAATATCATCTTCTTTTCTAATCAAGTGATTGAGGTGATTAACAACCACATTTTTCTTCCCCCTTCTCATCTCTTATTTCCAAATCAAGCTCTTGAAGGAGAAGAATCCATTTGATTAACCTCAACTTTGTTTCTTTCTTACTGGGCAAGTACTTCAAAGTTGCATGATCAAAGTAAACAATAACCTTAACACCTAACAAGTATGACCAAAATTTCTCCAAACCAAATATAACATATTAAAGCTTTTTTTAGTTGTGGACTAATTTTGTTGGGCTGGACTGAAATATTCGGCAACGTAGTAGATGACATGTGCAGCTTTTCCCATCCTTTGTCCTAGAATCACCCCCACTCTTTGTCTAGTATAAGCAGTTCCAAAGATATCTACTTATACTAAACTTACCTATTAACTGTCAGAGATAGGATAAATGACTCTAGTATTAAGAAGCTTCAGTACTTCCTTCTTCACAACCTCCATCATTGGAGAATTTAATCTGCATTATACTTGCTTAGTGAACTTGTCATCCTCCTTAAGCAAAATGTCATGCATACATATAGAAGGGCTTATTCCTCAAATATTTGTAATTGTCCATCTATTGGGTTTCTTATGCCCTTTTAACACATGAACCTGTTTATCTTCCTGATTAGAAGTGAAAATTGTAAAAATAATAACTGGAAGAGTTTGATTATCTCCCAAATATGCATACTTTAAATAGGTAGGGCACTAGTTTCAAGTCCGCATCAGGTACCTGCACATTAGAAGGTAATACCCTCTGGTAAGATTTAGGTAACTATATGGAAGTTAGTTCATACCTTGTGGGAGAGGTTTCAAAAGAATGTAAGGTAGATTCCATCTCAATTAATTTGTCTCCCAACTCAACATCATCAATGGCTTCTAACTTCAAATGCTCGGTCAAAACTATTTCTAATTGATCTCTATAATTTAACTTAATCATCTCCTACACTAAGGGATCAATCACATCAATAGAGAAAATAGAATGATCATTTTTAGGATATTTCATTGCATTAAAAATATTGGAATGAATTACTTCCCCGTCAAATTCCATTGTGAGGGTGCCCTCATGAACATCTATCTTAGTTTGGGTTTTGTTAAGAAATGATCCCCTAGTAATATAGGCTTAAGATTATATGAGGTTTCTTCATTTATATCCACTGCATAAAAATTTACAGGAACACCAAATTATTCACCTGCACCAAAATATCCTTAACTACTTTATCAGGGTAAAGTATTCGTATGGTCAACTAATTGTATGATAATACTGGTTTCGTTTAAAGGGCCTAAGTTTAAAGAAGCATAGATAAACGAGGCACAACATTGATTAATGCTCCTAAATCTAGCATATCTCTCTTAGTTACAGTGTTACCAATCTTATAGGGAATGGTAAACATACCTGAATCCTTGCATTTTAGAGGTATTTTCTTTTTGAATATCGTAGAAACATTCTCACCCATCATGACCTTACTTATCACCTCTTAGCTTTCTCTTATTAGTACATAATTCCTTAATGAATTTTACAAACCTAGACACTTGTTTGATTGCATCAAACAAAGGTATATTTACTTTTATCTTTTGGGAAGTCTCCAGTATCTCATTATCCTTTTCCTCCCTGTTTGATTTTGCCAACCTGTTAGAAAAAGGTGAAAAGTTAGTCTTAACTATATTGGGGCATTCAATTTACCTTTGAGTTATACGAGGGGTTTCCTTCTTCTCCTAACTCTTTCTCAATCTCATCTTCATTAGCCATCTTTGGTAGGGTCCTTTTAGGATCCTAAAGCTCCATACACTCCTTAAGATCACAGCACTAACATTCTTTGGATTTACCTCGAGTTGAGATGGAAACTCCCCTTCATTTTGTGATTATATCCAGTTGATAACCACCACCATTTGGCCCATCTAGTTCTCCAAATTCTAGATGTTAAACCTTGTATCTTGAAATTGAGATCTTGTCTCTTACTAGAATTATTTTACATCATATTGAAATTGTATAGTATTAGTAGCATGAGACTTAACTATATCTTCCAGAGATGTACCTGAATTAGAAGAAGATGCTTGTGGCTTTGGAATAGCTGTGCTTTTTCTGGTCTATTTGGGAAGTAATTTTGCTACCTTTTCTCTCTATAACTCAAGTTTGGACGATCTCTCCAACATGAGTTATAAGACTGGGAATTTGGGTTATACTGATTGGAAAATTTTCCCCTTTTAGCATTGACATACTCCATACTTTCCTTTTACAAAGTTGACATTGACATACTCCATGCTTTCCTTTTACAAAGTTGACACCTATCTGTCAGATGGTTCACATTTGGACACCTATCTGTCAAATACTAATTTGTCTAATAAAAGATGTTAGTTAAATAAATGATGTTCAATGGATGAACTATTTACCTCATTTACTTGACAAACATTGTTGCAAATGCCAAATTGTTGAATGTTAGTATCCTTGTGCTAAATTAATATTCTAGCCACCATAGGAGTCCTGCCACACAGTGCTCCATCACTTCCTCCATTTACCAAGCACCTATCTATAGGCACTAATCCTTTGTAGAAGTATTAGATGAAAAGTTGTTTCATGATATTATAGTGAGAGCAACTGGCACACAACTTCTTAAAGCACTCCCAATACTTATAAAGGGATTCTCTATATTATTGCTTTATCCCACATATTTCTTTTCCTATACTAGTTGTCTTGATGCTGGAAAATATTTCTCTAAAAAATAGCCTCTTCATTTCAATACATGTGCCCACACTCCCTGAAGGTAAATCAAAAAGGCAATCTTTTGCTACATCATTCAATGAAAATAGGAAGGCCCTTAACATAATATGCTTGTCTGTCATCGTTGGATTTTTTCATAATAAGATAGACCACTTTAAGCTCATTAAGATGCTTATGTGCATCCTGAGATGCAAGTCTATAAAAGTTAGACAAAAGATGGATTAACCCAGACTTAAGCTTAAAAGTGATATGCTCAAGTCTAGTGTAGTCAACTCTCTTAAAGTTCTCGAATTGGGCATGGCTTCTTCAAATTCAAGTCCTTGTTGTATTCTTAGAGTTGTTTTGGTTTCCCTTTGCAACCTTCGTAGTGTCCTTTCATTCTCCAAAATAAATTATACAGGTTCTTGACAAAGATATCTTGTTACTACCATACACAAACACTAACAATCAAGAAATAATTGAAAAATTATATATATATATATATATATACACACACACACACACAAAATACCAGTTAAAATCAAAAGCAAAACTAAATCACTTCATTCCCTGACAACAACGTCAAAATTCTTGATACGCATCGAATACACCAGAAAATAAAACTAACTCTGCACAACTAAATTTATAGTAGTGATGAGTAAGGATCATATCCACAGAGAGTGAGTGTCTAGCTTTTGTAATGAATGAGTAAGGTTCATATCTACAGAGAGAGTGTCTAGCTCTTGTAATTAATGAATCAGAGTTTAGGATTTGGCGGTAGGGTTTGGTCTAATTCGATTAAGACTCCTCTTCATAATGAAGACTTTATACCAAAAAATAGGGCCAATGAGATTTAAGTAGATTTCATTGAATGAAGTTCCAATTTTTTTTCTCTTTTATTTTAATTTCACTTGTCTTTAATGTATATGCTTTATAAATATAAAACTTTTAGTTGTAGTATTTTTGTTTCAAATTTCATTTATACTTCGTATATATACATATATATACTGATGTAATTAATTGTAACATTTTAAGTACTTTGTATTATATTTATTATATATCTATACGGAAATTAAACAATATTTTTTCTTATACTAATTGAAGTTATTTTTTATATGAGAAATATGAGAAAATTAATAGGAAAAAAGAGATACTTGTTATATGAAATTTATATTATTATGATTTTTCAAGACATGGTTAAAATTAAGTTAGCACAATATATTAATGAACTATTTTGTAATTTTATAAAATTTAAGAACTATTTTATAATTTTAAAAATTACTTAAAATGATATTCGATATTAACCAATACCGGTACTATGTTATACTATAGTATAATCAAATTTAGTATCAGGTCCAATATGATATTCATAACGTTAGTTCTTATGTTATTCTGGTTAATTAAGTAATATTTTCTTATAAATGAAGTATATATTTTTTCTTGATAATAAAATGGAATTTAATAGAAATTAACGTAAGTCTCTAAAATTTAATATGATTTTTTAAAGTAACTTATTTAAGTATCAAAGAAAATTATTTTAAATAATATTTTATATTGATGTTTAAAGTATTTTGACTAAAGAGTATATAGTGCATACCAGAGATATGAAAACTTGTCTACGTTGTTCCTTACACATCTAATATCTATATTGATACCTTTGATCTATCAAAAAATATTTTATTTAAAGTAAGTAAATTATGAATATAAATAATGTTGATTTAGTAATAATACTCATTAATAATAGATAAAAAATAATTTTCTTAAAGCTTTAAAACATATCTTTATCTTTGTGAACTAATAAATAATTAGATGAATAGTATTTCAAATTCCAAAATTAGTTATAAAATTTATTGAAGATAAGTAAAGACTATATTGATTAAGTAATAATATCAATTGTGGTGATTATTAAGAATGTTAGGAAAACCGGGTAATTTTCCACTCAAATTACTACTAGTGAATTTTACTGATTTGATAATTCCAAGGAAAAACTGTTAAACAGACTCCTAAGACAGAATTATCATTCCGAATAAATTCACAGTAAAGCTTGGAGGGGTCACAATGGTCCCACTTAAAACCCAAACTACTCGACAGAATTTACTTACACAGTATATTATCACAACCTAGACCCGTGTACAAATCAACAATGTACAAGAGAATAGAATAATACACTCAAACTAATCGTACAAATAAACCTAACAAATAAATATTGAATACTATAAATGCGAAATAAATAAAAGAGATAAGGAAAGAGCATTCCTAAAAATTGATAACGAAGTTCGGCCAATTGTGCCTAGTCTACGAGTACCACTTAAGGCAGCTTATTCTTATTAAAAAGAGGATACTAAATTTGAGATATTTACAAATTTTTGGGATGATTTAGAATAAGAGGGGAGGAGTTATTTTATAACTTGAAAAACTCCTCCCATTCTTATCTCTTCCCAATGTGGGATATAAATTGGGCCATTAAAGCCACCAAAACCAACAAATCCCCACCTTGGCAATTTCGAGTCCCACTAAATGCAAAGTGATAGCTAACGTCAAAGTGCTTCTTCCTTGCATGAAAAAACTGGTTCTTTGCTAAGTGAATAGCACTTTGACTGTCACAATACACCACAAGGTGTTTCTGACCAACTCCCAAGTCTTTTAGCAATCCATGAAGCCAAATCGTCTCTTTTATAGCCTTTGTAATTGTCATATACTCTGCCTCTGTTGTAGACAAAGCCACTATTGACTACAAAGTGAATTTCCAACTAACTGGAACCTTAGCATAAGTGAATAAGTAGCCAATTGTAGATCGTCACTTATCCAAATCACTTGCATAATCAGAATCACAATATCCAACTATGTATTGACCAAGTGATTTATCCCACTCAAATAATAAGCCAACATTTATAGTATCCTGAATATACCGTAGAATCTATTTCACAGCTTGCCAATGAACCTTGCCAGAATCATGCATATATCTACTTACAACACTAACTGCCTATGAAATATCGGGTCTCGTACACACCATTGCATACATCAAGCTTCCTACTACATTAGCATATGGGACTTTTGCCATATATTCCCATTCTTCATCCATCTTTGGAGATAATTGGTTACTAAGCTTCAAATGAGGAGCAAGCTGAGTACTTACAGGTTTTATAACTTTATTCATACCAAAATGTTGTAGTACTTTCTTCAAATACTGCTTCTGAGTCAGCCAAAGCTTGCCTCCTTGTCTATCCCTACTTATCTCCATGCCAAGAAACTTTTAGCTTCTCCCAAATCCTCCATCTCGAACTCTTCATTCAACTAAGCCTTCATTTTGTTGATTTCATCTTGGCTCTTGGATGCTATTAACATATCGTCAATATACAAAAGTAAGTAGATGTAGGACCCTTCTTGAAGTCTGTGCAAATACACACAATGATTGTATTTACTTTTTGTGTACTTTTGACCCATTATAAATTTGTCAAATCATTTGTACCATTACCTCAGTGATTGTTTCAATCGGTATAACGATTTGTTTAGTTTTGTTGGACCCCAAACCTGTTTTCTTAATATTATTAAGTACGAATTAAGTTGCTAGTATGATTTATGGTATAATTTGATTTTTTTTAAAGTGTTAGTAGAAAATTAAGGTTGAATTGAGTTTAGC
>JAOTIZ010000004.1:21936510-21948093 GCA_027123425.1 Erythroxylum panamense
GCCATAGGCGGGAGGAGCTGGTCCTCGAAATCCAGCATTGTTATTTCCATTCAATCAAAGAGCAATATACAGAAATTCATAGAATTCTTCTTACCTTGTTCTGGAAATCTATCAGTTTCATACATCTGTTGTCAAAGAACTTTATCTCGTCTTGCTTGTCCGCACTGAAAGCAGTAAAAGTTAATTGGAATTTTCTATGTATAACACTCTATTTACAGCGTTTGGGAATTACACAGATAAGACATAGAAATCAAGTTTAATAATACCAGATAAGGCTTGTAATTATCCTATTATGTGATAGTCACCTCTTCCTTAATATTCTTAAACACTTCTGTCTTGAGATCCCCGTTGATGAATGCATATATGGTTACTAGTTGTTGGTTATGCTTTAGTGTGTTGATGATTTATGATTTAAAATTACCCAAAAATATGCCAATGTGTTTGACTGTCCTTTATTAATTAGGAAAAGATATTCTTGATGATCTTAAGATGCTTCAAAAGAATGATCAATTGTATGTTCTTAACTACTTTGAAGTTTTTCGTTTTGAAGTTACTATTTCAGGGGCTCTTACTAAAGGGCCAAAGAGAGTCTCTTGAGCAGATGCTAATTTTTTGACTCGTACTGACTGCAGGTTCCTCTGCAAGTGGTAGCACCTCTTAATAGTGTAAATTTGGAAGGCTTTACACTTAGCTTGTCCGGTGATCATCAGTTCATAAATGCTGGTCTTGCTATATCCCTTTGTAAATGTTGGCTTCAAAGAACAGGAAATTGGGACAAGCTATTCCAAAATGTTAGTTTTTGCTTCAGTTAACATCATTTGTGTGTACATATTTTTTTTATTGCCTTGGATTTGCTGCTTTCTTGTTTCGAATTATATCAAGATTTCACTCCTACAAATTGCTTCAGTTAACATCATTTGTGTATGTTGTTCTTACTGTCTTAAGTCAATCAGTCATCAGACATCAGGCTTTAAGACTCATTTTGCCTCCTTGGTCATTTCGAAGTGAATTGCATGTATCCTTAGTATATTTCCAATAAGCATATAGGTGCATTGTAGATTCATTTCACCTTCAAATGTTAAAAGAAGTATTAATACTAGTGTTAACATTGAATGTATTGTAACTCACAAACTTACCTAAAATCATTTATTGATACTTGAAACATGAGTTCACTGAAACGAGTTTAGTTATTTCTCTGGAAGTGGTGCATAGGAATCCTTTTCTAACTCTTTTCTTCTGTTTGTCTTCACTATATGTACATGTTGGTTTCTTCTTCTGTTGGCAATTGGAAATATGATGGAAATTTTATTCATTGGCCCACCCTTGTGTAATGCTGCAGATGGACAAGTGGGAAAGCTATTTGCCAGATGTGTTTCTCAGAGGTCTTTCAACAGCGTATCTTCCTGGAAGGGCTCAAGTTGTTCATGATTCTTTTTTACAGTCTTCTATATCACCTGAAGTAGGAGAAAATACTTGTGGAGATCTTATTTTCTACTTGGATGGGGCTCACAGTCCAGAGAGCATGGAGGTTTGTGCCAAATGGTTCTGTGATGCCATTAAAATAAGAAAACAATCACAATCAATATCTTCTACTCTTGATCTTCAAATTAGAAAGGAAATTTGGGCAAATGGTTACAGCCATCAGGGAAGAGGCACCTTTGAAGACATTAACAAAGTATCAAAGCAGGTGATATGTTGATTTTTTTTTTCTTTCTTGTCATTCAACAATGATGTTTGAAGCAACTCCTTTCCACTTGTATTTGTCCTATTGCTATGGTTATCTTATTTTTTGCTTAAAATGTTTAGATATTTTTATGGTCTAGTTTATTAGCTCCTAACGTATATATGTTTATACTTTCAGATCCTCTTGTTCAATTGCATGGATGTCAGAGACCCAGAAATTTTACTTCCAAGGCTTGTTAGTTCATGTGCTTCTGCAGGTATCTAAACTTTTAGATTTTTTTGTTTATTTTAAGAAAATCTTTATTTACTTGTCATCCTTTCTCTTTCAGCTACAACTACAAAAGAATGAATACCTTATTATTCCACCTTTAATTTGTATTGTAAACATAGCCACAAAAAAGGAACTGGCTAAGGGAATAAGCAATCATTTTTTCTCTTGACGGTTTAGGTCTTTCCAACAATAATAACAATATCCAATGAGGGTCCCGTTGAGCGCGGGGTTTGGAAAGGTCTAGTAGTACGCAAACTTACCCCTATCTAATAAAGAGCTATTTCCGATAAACCCACATAAACAACTTATATATATATATGTGTGCATCTACATACTAAATTAAAATAATAATTAGAAAATATAAAATAAATAAACATATAAAAATAAAAATAACTATAAACATAAACATAAAAAGTACTAGAACTAGTACTATAGATAAATAAGTATAATAAAAATATAGACATATGTAATAAAATAAATAATACAATAAATATAAAACAAGTTGTAAAGTAACAATAAATGATGGAATAAATAAATAGATACACAAACTAAAAAGAAGACAGGTGCAAGAATAGATCAAACAAGCCATTCCAAGAGACTAATTGGATTAAGTAAGAAACTGTTTGGCTAAATAACTAGGAGAGAAGTATTAAGAAATAAAACAATTAGGCTAAATACAAGATATAAGACTCAAGAAAAATGTTTAAAAGACTGCAAAGAACGAGAATAAAGAGAGCCTTAATTCGTATCTTAGTACATCAAAGTTTTCTATTGTGGGTTATGTCTTTGGTAAGTTCGAACTGAACCATATCATTCTTGATCACTTTTACTCGGTTCTTTTTAGACCTTTCTTTTGTTCTCTTATAGTCTTTAAGTACTATTTTCTTACATTTTCTCACTGGAGCGTCAAGTGTCTTCTTTTAATATGCCCGAACAATATAAGTTTGTCTCTCTTAATTTTTTATTAATACCAGTCACCTTTAATTGGTTTCTTATCATTACATTTATGACATTATCTCTTCTGGTAAGATTACATATCCAACGGAGCATCCTCATATCTGTTACCATTAGCTTATGACTATGCATTTATTTGACGGGCCAACATTTTGCCCCATATAGCACGGCGGAAATAATTGCTAAACGCTAAAATTTACCTTTGAACTTGAATGATATATTTTTTTCACAGAAAACTCTTGATGCACTTTTTTATTTAAGTTACTTAATCTGATACGGTGAACTATATCTTCATCGATCTCTCCATTGCTTTGGATGATAGATCTTAAATACTTAAAATACTCTTTCCGACGTATATCTTCTAAACTGATATTTTCCTTCACGTTGGAAGCTACCTTATTGCCTGAAAAGTTATACTCTAAGTACTTAGTCTTAGTCTTGCTCAATTTAAAGTCCTTTGATTCTAACGTATCCTTCCAAAATTTTAGCTTAATATTGACATCCTCTTTTGTCTCATTCAATGCAATAATATCGTCAACAATCAACATATGCCAAGGTACATTCTCTTGAATATTCTGGATGAACTCATCCCTTATTATGAGCTCAACGAGGAGCTTTGGTGTAGCTCAATATCAATAGAACAATTTTCTATTTCACCTCCTATTATCTTTACTCTAGTCTTTACCTCTCCATTTATATCTCCAATAACCCGAATATATGTCAAAAATTCTCTTAACCTCTAAACACCTCCACGTGATTTTTCTAAATACTTTTTCATATGCCTTTTTTGTATGTTAAGTATGACTTTCTCTTCATTATACTTTATTTGACAATTTATTGGCTTTTGATACCGATGCTTATCTAGCATGATTATCAGTGTTAAAGCTATTTTTGTTTGTTGGTGAACCTGTGATTTTCTTTGCATAGATAGCATTGAAACTTTATTCTCTAGATTATAGTTGTTAGTTTATCACTCTCCTTTAAACCTGTGTGAATTGTTCAAAAAGGGAAAGCGGTGCAAATAAAGAGAAAATGGATTTTCTTATAAGTCTGAAATCGTAATAGGTTAAAGACAATTTGATTAAGTGGGTTTTCAAAGAGGAACTATCAGTGGATGCAAGATAAGTAAGATGGCTTTTTATTGAGCTAAGTTAGGCAATCAGGAACAAAAATATTTCTTATCCTGTTATGTATTTGATTAGTATAAGGATGATTATGAAACTTGGATCCCATATATTAGGAAATTAACACATTTGTCTCAGGAACTTACTTCTCCAAGGCCATTTTTGTCCCAAGTATGTCAACATATAACAAGGTTATATCTGGTACCACAATCAATCCTTCAAATATGCTCAGTAGGGATTTGTCATGGCAATTCAAACTGCAGAGCCTTTGGGAAAAGATTGTTCATGGGATAGGTATTTATCTTCTCTTCCCTTACAAGGCAAGCATATCTTGATTGTTTGTTTATGAGTCATTTTACAGCCTTGAAATACCATATAATGATGAATGAGTAACAAAAGCTCAGTTAACCAAAATATAAACAATTGAATGATGTGTATCTGTTGAGCAAAGATGTTTGAGGACATTTAATATGTTAAATAATTAAAAACAGCTAGTAGAACTGTGGTTGATGCTATGACGATGGGCAACAGATGATTGGCAGCATTGTAGAAGTTGCTGCTGTTTGGCCGTATTTGATGTTGGCTGCACTGATAATACCCGAGGCAAACAGCTTATAGTGGCTGAGAATGTCTGCAGGTGGGTGATAATGGAATGGTTGGAGAAGCTGGCTGGTGCTGCTATGGTAAGAACCAAATGATGGCTGTGACAGTAGGTGTCTGGTAATCAACAGCAACCTGGGGATTTGAGATGATGATTTGTAGCCTCTTACTGGTGGCCAGGGTGTTATCTTCTAGTATTGAGCTTATATCGTTGGATACTGTCTATATTTGGCTAGGGATAGTAAGCAACTGGCTATCACTGGGAGGTGATGGATGTTTGCATATAACTTAACTGGTAAAAGTGTGTCTCTTGTGGGTGACGTTGGTTCTCAGCAACAGGGAACATTTAAATTGGAAGTCATTCTCCAATTTCCACCACAATGCTTTCACTCTCCTATGCATAGAAATAAAAATTTGGTGTTGATCATATCAGTGAAAATACTGAAGGTAATAGAAATAGTATCATTCCAAATGCGGGATCTCTTATTTTAAAGTACATGGAAAACCAGGAAAAGCTGGTTCATCTGGTCTGCGTGCATGGGAGCAGGAGTCTGGTCTGAATATTCCCTTTTTCAAATTCACTAGCTTCCATTTCTATCATGTGCATGCTTCCTAGATAATCCTAGATAGATCATGCCACATTTTCCTCTGATGACAAAATTTGAGCCATCTCTGAAGCTATTGTGGTCCAAATGGATCAATTAATTAGTAACTCCTTAATTTTTGTTTATTTAATGCAGAAGTAGATCCTTTACTTGACCAGGGAATCATGGACAACATCAACAACTTACCACCTCCCGAATTCCTTTATGAGGATGCTTCTCATTGCAGTATTCCAGATGCACATTTGGCTTGTAGTACAGTGATTCCTTCATTGCCATTGGCCATAAAGTGGTTGAGGGATTGTGTCCAAGAAAAACCTTCCCTAAAAATTGAGGTAAGTCCCGTAAAGTAACATGACTGATGCTGAACAACATGCATGAGCGAACATTACTGCCAAAAATGTATTGAACCCAATAGTGATAGGCGGAGCTAGGCTAGATGGGAACTTTTTTGGGGATGTGAATGAACTAGAATGGAGTAGTAAATATTCTTGTTCTGATGTCATTTCTGCAGTAATGTTCTTATTGTTGAACGACAGGTTCTTGTCACTGGATCATTACATCTGGTCGGAGATGTCCTAAAGCTACTGAGGAGATGACACGAACTAATAGAATTCTTTGCGGTTAGACAATGCGCTAAATCCTACAGCTTATTTCTCTTTATTTGATTTAAACTCCATTTTACTTGGAGCACTCAAGTTCGCCCAATATTGTTCTTGGTTTTGATAATTCATGTTGAAAAGTTGTACAATAATCTGTTACGAGCTCGAGTTCTGATTATTTATCGTTTTCTCTTACGGTTATTTCGCATCCCGACCCTCTCCTGCCTCCTGCTTTGCATGACCACTAGGTTTCTCAATCAAGTCCTTTTACTGAAATGCTGCTATTCGAGAATTTGCTCACCTAAATTTGTCAATGGTGTACTTCCATTAATGTTTACGAAAGTGAAACGGGCATGTCACATCAATATGATATTGACATAAAAAGTCAGAAGACGTCAATATATCATGTCAGCATATAGTAGTATAACAACGTGAATTCCATCGAAACTACATGGTGGTCATGCCATGTCAATACAATGTTGAGGTACATGACTATTAGCATTTTTCAGTGTGTGTAATACCTTGATGTTCCGAAGACCATAAATATACTTCAGTTTCGTTGGTGATAACATCTGCAGCTCTTACCATATTGCACTAGTTCTTTACTTTCATAATAAAAGCAAATAAGGATAAAAGCGAAGATTGTTTGAAGTGCAAAGCCTCAATCTGAAAATGATGAATTAATCAAACCAAACATTAAACATAGACATTAAAGGTGTTGTCTGTACGTGTTTTACTCACTTTGTTCCTCCCTCTATTGCTTCAAGAATGGCCTTTTATTGGATGAATTATACAAGATTTTAAGGATTTCATCGATATACTAGTATTGATATGCTTAGGAAGTAAAGCCTGTAAAAGCAATGTATGTTGATCATCAATAGTAACGCATTTATGTTAAAAGACGTTATAAAGGCCTTGCACGACTTCATTCAATAACATATGTATAGTGCTTTTACTTTGACACCCTTATTAATTTGTATGTTAAACCAAGTGATTTCATACTGATAAATTTGATGATAACGAAATATTGTAATATTAACAATATTGTTTGATTGTTGATAAGTAGCATTAGAGAGCATTGTCGTAAGAAAAGACTTGTGGAACACCAAAGAGTTTATACTGAAAGTTTGGATTGGATGAATAAATCTTTAACAAGATGGTTTAAAAGGATGTCTAAGTCAAGTGTCGAAGAAGTTAAGTTATTCAAATGTTGCTCGAAGTTTCAAGGCAAGTTACAAAATTATTAAGGCGTTAGAGCATTACCAGATTATATAAAGCCCCCAAAAGGCTTTCACTCTTCGATTGACCCGTCAACCGAGTTTAGCCAACCAAATGAAGGGGTAGATCAATCGTATGTTTTTATAGGTCGAGTGGTTATGATATATTCGAAATACAAAACGATACTTAAAGAAATTATTAAGACGTACACCTAACATTTTTATAATATAGTCAGCATAGTTTAATTCAATATGTGAATTTTCATGATAGATTTGACTCAAGTAAGAAGATTGATTCGGTCCTATTATTAGATTTTTGTGCAACTCTCATTATTCGTACGAGGAATTATTCATATATATAATCTTCTAAAATTTGCTACTTCAATTCTTATATATGAAACCTGAAATTGAATATTTTATATTCGCTACTTCAATTTAATACTAAATAAATTTATGAATAGTTTTTAAGAAAACTATAATCTTGAATTAAACTAAAGAAATCAATCCAAGCATTATATTTTGGGTTACATCACGCCTAAATTTATCCCAATTTTTGTTAAAGAGAAGAAAACTAATAATAAACAATAAAGAAAACAAGATAAAAGAATGAGTTTTGATAGACCAAGGTTGATTTCTTTGACCTTCTTCTTATCCTTTGGCCATCCCTACTGTTGCTCTCTGGCCTCCTCACAAGCTCTCTTGTCCTCTCAGCAGATGTCTCCTCTTGATCACCATGTCTCTCTCCTTTGTATCTCAATACCGACACAGACCTATGGTCCTATTTTCTTCACCGTTGTGCAAAATCCTAACTTTTATAAACATCATCATCAACACGGGTCTCCAACACTGTACTGTGTTGCTCTCTTATTAACTTAGTAATCCTTTTGTCGAGCGTTTAAAGGTTCACTTGATGAACATATGTTTGAACTTCATAAGCACAAATCCATATTTGGGTCATGTTGTAGAAAGAGGGTCCCTATTTGACTTATGTTCTTAATATGAAATATTATCCTAAGAAGCATAATGCACCAGGTTGGAACAAAGGATGAACATGGGGTTGTGTTCTTTCATGTGCCAAGTTGTCAAAGAGGTAGAATGAACCAGTAGGCTACACGGAGTTTAATAAGGTACCGTGCTGGTATCCTATTACTGAATATTGGATCATGTTCAATCCATGCTAATCTAAAATCACTTTAAAACTTCTCTAAATTTGCTTCAACTTGTCTGAATTCATTCCTTCTTAAGTTGAGAGCCAAAATAAGGCATCTAAATAAAATATAAACCACATTGAGTATCAATTCCTACTGAAATAGTCTAAACATAAGTAAAATGCTCTCAAAATCATGCTAAATACATTAACCTAATTAACACGGATCAAACTCCCTCACACTTAAGCCTATTATTGTCCTCAAGTAAATTAATCTCGTTACTTGAGGATAACTTTTATTGGTGATATTGAGAAGATAAACTATAATGGCTACTAATTCTACACAGAATTTATTTACAAGACATTTGGCTTTCAACATGATCCTTTTTATCTCCATAACTGCACATTTCTTACAATCAAGCCATACTATTTTCTAAGATATGTAGGGTTTTATCAACTCCCTCTAAATACGTCTTCTTCATAAAACAAAGAAAATTGATTAGATAAAAGAACTCACTACCTCTGTCCATTATAAATACACATTATGCATGACTTTTGGGCTACTAGCAGAAATAATTGGATGATTTATAAACTGTTTATGAAATCTACAGATGAAGGTAGTTAATGTGAACGATATTGGTTTCCCTAGTGTCATTTATTTGCTGCGTTCGTTTATTAAGTTTCTAGGTCAGCTTAAGGCACAAGTGAAATTGCATTGAATTGCCCATACTTTACTTGATTTGATTTCTCACTTAACTCGATGTATTTATACATGAGATTGGCATACGGTTTAATTAATATATGCTTTTTGGGAATTTACAATGCTTTGATAACGAACATTTAATTACATTGATTCTGCATTTAATGTTTCAAAATAAAGAGGATGAATTAATTATATATAAATGTAGGGAAAATGAATATGGGAATGTTATACTTTTAGGTTAATACATAAGTTAGCTATACACGCATTGCATTTATATGATTTCATATAAGGACATTTATTTAGCTATACACGCATTGCATTTATGATTTCATATAAGGACATTTATCTATTTTATTTTTGTTATAATATACTCTTTATTTATATATGCATGGTGTTCAATGTTGTTTCTTAATTTCTAATCTATAATTCGTTTAATTTTAGGATATAGGAAAATGATGAGACGAGGACCACCATCACCACTAAGGAAGTCAAAGTAGCAGCCCTAGTGCAAGAGGCGTATAGTCAATGCCTCTACCTCTACTTCATGGACCATGACTCCTCGGTCTCATGCACCAAGAAGATGGCATGCACCAGAGGTCCCATCACTGATAGCTCTTTTGATACTCTTAGAACACCCTCTCCCGTTTTTCACTACTGAACTTTAGTTTCAACAACATTAATCACTCCAGACCAAGCAATTTAAGACTCCACGATAGAATAATTGGGACATCTTGTTGAAGGCAAACTTGGAAGATGAGGTAAGGGAGATCATCTCCTTTGATGGATAGCTTGATTTCTTTATTATCAAGGAGCTAATGCACCAAGAGCTCATACTCAAGGTATGTGCAGAGACTGTAAACTCTGTGAATTATAGTATGTTTTCTACGTGCTAGAGTGTGTTTTTAGTATTATTTTTACATAATAATCATGTGTTTAGAACTTAAATTTATGTTCTTATTAGTATTTTTGTGTGTTTTATTTGATTGATTGTTGTTTATGGCCAAAAATTGATCTTAATTTTATGTTCCAAAGGTTGTTTGAGGTGTTTCACAATGAGTGAGGATAGGAAAAATATTAAATTGTCATTTTTGTGCTAATTTTGGATATAAATATCTTTAATGTGTTAAATTATTATTCAAAATTAATGGACTTGTTTCTTAATTGTTCTTAGATGATTTTCAACACATGAAAGATGAAATTGGATCAAAAAGATGAAAGGAAAATAAAGACAATTCAAATTCCTAGTTGGCAGAAAAATAATTAATTAAGCATGGGCACGTGCAAGCAAAAAGATTATCTGCAGAACCTGATTTGAAATCATGTTCGATCTACCTAAGATCTTCATTATTTTGGGAATCAAGTTGTTGCCTTACTGATGGAGCTCTACGATATGAATATAGTGAATATGGGAGGAGTGTATCTGCTGAATATCATGACAAGAAGGAAGAGGGAGAACATGAAAAATCATTAAAAAAGACATTCACTGTTCATGTTAGGCATTAGTAATTTACATTTTCTACAAGAGTTCTTGGTTTTTTAGGATTTTTGGTATTCTTCTAAAAAAAGACCAGGAGTGGAGACTTTATATTTTACTATTCTTTTGTTGGTTTTTACTTTCAATATGAGTAGCTAAATCTTTCTTCTTGGTTGAAGGGAACCACGTTATCATCTATTATATGTGAGATTTCTAAATAAAGTTTATTTCATTGACGAATATTGAGTGTCTTCTGAATTATTTTTCATCATTGAATTGATTGAATTCTAGGGTGTACAGCTATGAATTGATTTGTTTAATTTATAGCCAGATTAGTAGGATTTGACGTTCAATTTTGCTAATCCAAAGTAACAATTAGGATTACCATCTTTACGTTAGGGTTTGGAAATTCTAAGAAGATGCTTAACTTGAATGCATGTCATACGTGTGTTGTCTTGTTCATTGGTTTCTTAGTTCTTAAAGTTATTAATTAATTAAACTTAAGATCGTATCTAAGTTGTTGACTAATAATAATATTTAGAATACATGTTTCTATTTATTTAATCTTAAGAGAAAACATTACCTAATGAATGTTTGTTAATGGATTGAATTTTATATCGAGGATCCATATTAGTTTGATAACGTAGGTGACCCGAAACCAAGGTTTGTTTATCGAATTTTCAGATTTGATTATTTTTGCTAATTTTTTATTTCTACCATTTTTAATTTCTTAAATTTACATGATTAAACCCCCCAATTTGTTTTAGTTTTAAACTTGTATAACCTTTATTGTTAAAACTCCTCGTGGGAATGATATCAACTCTTCACTAACTACATTTTTCATTGCTAGAGTTGGTATTAATTTAGTTGTAGGTGACAGTAATACCAAATTTTGACTCAGTTATTAGGAAATTTCTTGACGGTATATGTATGTTACATGAGTAGACAAGACAACTCAATGACTATTTGATTCAGAGATCAAGAAGATAATAAGAGCTTATGAAAATAAACAAAACAACAATAAAAAGTGCAGAAAACAAAAAGGATGGTTGCGAATTGCACTCTTCATGAGCTAGCCACGCCCACAGATTGATACAACTCACCAAGGCAATGGAGATTTGAGGATGCCAATGGGTCCAATTACAAGGTCACGCTCCAACAAGCTCAAAGCACAACTTCAGATTTATGTACAAGCTTTTGTTTCAC
>JAOTIZ010000004.1:21960781-21982984 GCA_027123425.1 Erythroxylum panamense
ACCTCAATCGGAGGTCTACACCATAAATTATGCCCAATAAATTGAAATTAAACCAATCAGAAACGTCTCCTTCGCCGCGACCTTGCGGCTCTCGTCGCGACGTATACGGGTCGCTCGCCGCGGCGTGAAACACGTTCGCCGCGGCGAACACCTTACGCCAGCTCGCCGCGACGTAAGCCAATTGGCTCGTCGCGACGTAACCATTCCCGCTCGTCGCGACGTCTAAATATTTTATTCGTCGCGACGTGCGGCCCTGGTTCGTCTTCTCCGATCGATTTCCGTCCATTTCTCTCTCTAAAAACCAGTATTAACACCCTAAACTACCCAATCCTTTGCAATAATGCCATAAATACATGAAACAACCATTAATAACAACATTAATGCCAATAAAACTTACCAATCAAGCCACAATTCCACAAATCTCTCCAAAATCGCCGTAACCCTAAAATCCTTCAAACCCACGATAATCCACTCTAAACCTTCTCAATCCTTCATCAATCACCATAAACATGTTAGCCTTGCACAATAAAGAGAAAGCCATAGAGAAAAATCGAAGGATCTCACCGTTGGGAGGAATCGAAGGTCACCGTAGAAGGGAAGAAGGAGAAACGAAATGCCTTAGACAAATTTTCCCCAATTTCTTTCAAACCTAGCTATTTATAGACATAGGTCTCCAAATCAGTCCAAATTTCAGTCTCTAAATTTCAATGGCTCAACATATTTATTTCCTATCAGTATAATCCTAATTTTTCCATTGCCATTGGACAGTTCTTTCAGTACTATACAGTCAATCGGTCTGTCAGTCACAAATTTCCGGTCCGGGCATTTTCTCCCGAATTTCCCGAAAATTTCCTATAAGCCACTATCAATTACCAATTACACTTAAACTTTTCTAAATCAGTCATTTGAACCCAATTACTCCTAATTTCTCATTTAATCACGATCCAGTCAGTCCAGTCAGTTCATGCTCACAGTCCAATGCCGGAAAATCATAAATGCATGTACCTATGAAATAATGCATATGCAATAAACCTGTTCCTCTATAATTAGAGGCCAGTAACATGATCAATTAGTGAATGCAATGAAACCTATCAGTCTGTCCCAATTTACCAAAATACCCTTGTTAACAGTAACGGGATGTTACATGGAAACCTTCAGATTATTCTACCCTTGTTTTGTCTTCCCTTCAACTTGTGAATTCAACTATGCTTGATCCTAGATATTTAAAGGTTTTGATTACCCTATATTGAGATCTAATCAAGTAATCCTAATTGAAATAGATAAAATTTGAGTTGCAATCTCTTGATTTCTTAAAACTATTCCTAGCTACTCAATTATATTTGAAGCAATCTTAAAGATAATTATCTCACAATTAAGATCTCTCTTTAATTGCTTATTAACCTAATATTTGTAAGTACATTAATGTATCAACTCTCATTGTACAACTTAACATAAATATCTTGATTCAATTTCTCTATTGAAATAAAGTATGAGAGCACAACAAATATCACAAAGTAGTAATATATTGAATTCAACAAGGTAAAAGTTATACAAAACATATCAAGAATAAAATCCCAATATAGATTTAGAAATTCATAATCATGTTCAAAACACAACTATTCATATTTAACATACAAGGCAATGAAATAGAAGAATAGAAAAGAATGAAATAAGCTTGAATCCTTGATTTGGAAAATTTGAAAAGTTGGAGTTGAACTTGATGTTTCCATTTTTTATCTTCTTATTTTATGATGTGTAGCCTCTTTTTTTAATGTTTTCTTCCCTTTTTTGTGTCTTTTTCCCTTTTTTGGTGTTTATAATGACTTTAAAATTTGGCTATCTTTTTTGTACCCTTTAATAATATCCTTTTATAACAAAAATTAGGTTTTTTGGAAAATACATTGTCACTTACGCGACTATGTAGGTGACCGTATATCTCAAAATATCTTGTAAATTGTGACTTTTCGCAGTCACATAAGCTTACACGTGCAACATACATCGGTATGTATCTTCACATTGACATAAATGTCTTGAAGCTCCACACTTCATAGTGACTTACATAGTCTTTATCGTGTATCTCTAAAGTCACTTGAATTCTTTCGTTTTATGCCTCGATTCACCTGAATTCTTCTCTTTTTGATCTATGAAGGCAATCAGCACCTAGAAACATATTTGAAGCAAAAAAAGTATCAAAAATACTATAAAACTATTAAATAACAAGCAAAACACACTAAATATGGGTGTATAAATATAATCAATTAATCATTTATCAATCCTCTTCCAACAAACCATAAAACTAAACAAATTATTGCATGATATGAATAATCATTGGTTTTATTGAAATATCGTTCCCAAGAATATTAACACCAAGTCCTCGATTGATTAAAATCTCTTTCTAATTAAGACCTTTAAAATTGTCTCAATCAATTCATTAATTTCACTATTAGGTTTGATCTTAATATAGGGGATTTATGTTAACCTATATTCAGGTTTACATAAAACTCATTTCAATTATGGTAGATCTATTTATACAAAAGAATTTCTCAATCTGAATTAAATGAAATTATACATGAAATAGTATGCTAGCAATATTAATTTAAGAATAATTAAGAACATATAATTAAAACTTAATGAAAGTCAAGAATGAATTAAGTTAAAGTAAAATCACTACGAGATCTATCCCAAGGTTCATCTATTTCAAGTATCAATAAAAGTTTAGTTCATAATTATAGAAGATATAACATCAAAATTAAAGGAAAACCAAAAAATAAAAAATGATGAAATTCCCTGTAGGCTTTATAAAATCTACTTTCGATTAAAGGTAATCCACTCCAAATATATTTTCTTGTTTGTTCTTCATTCTCTCTATCGTCTTAGGAAATCAATACATATTTTTTTAGCCTCCTACAAACCACTTTGGACCTTCTCCCTTATTCTTTTTACTTTTCCCTTTTATAATTCCATAACCACCCACACAATCGTGTGCATAATCGTGTTCCTCAATCTCGCTTCAATTCTTCAAAAATTGTAAAGAAATATGGTCCCAAAAGGGTACACAATCATGAGCATGCCCTTGTCCTCCTCTACATGATTGTGTCCTTGAAGGATGGCTTCAATCTTTCAATTTTCTACCTTGATTTTGTCATATTTAAGCTTCGTTTGACCCATGAAGCTAGTTCAAACCTAAAATCATAATAAGAACGAATTAAGTACCAAAAGCAATAAATTCTCTCAAATAAACAAACAAAATGCATTAAATATAAGATTAGAAATGTAGTCTATTTGACATTTATCACTTAGATATCAAATGTTTTTTTAATATTCAATTTATTTTATTTTTCTTACATGTGAAACAACATGATTTAGATAATCATGGGTAGGGCCTAATTATTGAAATTAATGTGCTTAATCTTTTGACTATATACCATGTAAATTTATATATTTAATTAATTTTTATTATTCTTATCATTAGTAAAAATTGAGTACAATTAATTCATCAATTAATTAGAAGAAATATTAAAATATTAGTTAGGAGTTTTTAAAGTGAAATTAATATTTATCTTTTTTATAAATATCAAGTAGGTGCTGTAGGTATTGAGTGGTTAGCTAAACTCTTTAATGTGATCCTTGAGTCAGCCAAGATGTCGGATGAATGGAGATTGAGTTGGTTAATTCCCTTGTACAAGGCCAAAGAAGACATATAACAATGCCAAAACTATCGAGGCATCAAACTACTTAATCATACCATGAAGCTGTGGGAGAAGGTAATTGAAAAGAGAATATGGAGAGTTGCTTTGATATCAGACAACCAATTCGAGTTTATGCCTGATAGGTCTACGACAGTGGCAATTCATCTGCTTCAGTGACTAATAGAATGATACAGGGGACGACAACGGGATTTGCATATAGTTTTTATAGATTTGAAAAAGGCGTATGATAGGGTTCCTAAAGAATTCATATGCTAGTGTTTGGAGACAAAAGACATTCATACAACATATATTAGAGTGATTAGAGATATGTATGAAGGAGCACTGACTAGCATCAAAACGGTAGGAGATACGGAAGTGTTCTCTATTAGTGTTGGCCTACACCAAGGCTTGACTCTAAATCCTTTTTTGTTCACTTTAGTGTTAGATGGACTTACCAAACATATTCAATGGGAAGCACCTTGGTGTATATTATTTGCTGACGATATTATCCTAGTGGATGAGACCAAGGAGGGGGTCAATGCCAAGTTAGAACATTGGAGAGAAACATTAGAGTCGAAAGGTTTTAAAATGAGCAGGTCCAAGACGGAGTATTTAGAATACATTTTCTCAAGTAGCCAGATGGTACAACAGGCGGAGGTAGCGATTGACACTGACGTCATACCACAGAAATCAGATTTCAAATACCTCAGACCCATCATTTAAGAGATGGAAATATCAATAGCGATATATTACATCGTATTAGATCTGGGTGGATCAAATGACGAAGTGCATCAGGTATTTTATGTGATAAAAAGGTCATCGTAAAACTCAAAAAGAGGTTCTATAAAATGGTGATTCGGCCTACTTTGCTATATGGGGCAGAACGTTGGCCGACTAAACATAAACACACAAGACAGTTGGTGGTTGCAGAAATGTGCATGCTTAGGTGGATGTATGACATTACCATAAGAGATAGGGTACGGAATCGGATAGTGAGAGAGAGACTACATGTGGTAAGTATTGCAGACAAGTTGAGAGAGACAAGGTTTAAGTGGTTTGAACATGTACGTAGGATACCCTCTGATGCTCCGGTACGGCGCGGTGAGATAATAGACTTGAGTGGCTACAAGAGGAGGAGGGGAAGACCTTACAAGACCTGGAGGGGAGTGATCAAGAAAGATATGTCAGAGTTGGCCCTCACGGAGACAATTGCTAGAAACAGGAAAGTCTAGCGTGATAGAATAAAAGTAAACGACATACAAATCACATAGGAAGTTTAACCGAATGCTGGGGAAAGATTCCCGCGATGGATGCCTAAACAGTAGGATAGTCATATCCTCAGGGCCCAGGGACGGAGCCACATGTAGCCTTGGGGGGGCATTGGGCCCTCCAAGGTTTTTAAATTTTTTTTAAATATATATATATATAAATATATAAAAAACGGAGTTATTTAAGGGTCAGTGATATATTGGGCCTCTAAAATTTAAAAAAATTAAAATTCGGGACCCCTAGTTTAATTTTCTGGCTCCGTCACTGTCAGGGCCGCTCAGTGAAGACTCCTAGTATGCCTAGTAACGAAAAGAGCCGATCTTTTATAAGGTATAAGGTAGTGACAGATTGAGTTATACATCAGGTATGTCTTCGTCTTTTATTGAAATTTTATGTACTTAATTATTTGGCGTGCTAGTTTTTACTTATTTTCTTTTCTTCTGTGTCTTATATCATTATTTTACATGTTATATTTACATATGGATTTATCGAAAATAACCTCTTTATTATATAAAGATAAGATTGTGTATTGTTATATTTTTTCTGAACCTCACTTTATTGCGAAATTTTAGATCAAATGTAATGATAATATTGTTGTTATGGTACGTACCAAAAAATTGGGAAAACAAAACAGGATCCCCTATTTTGATTTCCATATCTTTCATTTACGTTCAACTTTCAATTCCATTCCATTCGTTCTTTTATCAACCTCGTATCAAGCTGGGCGTGAAGAGTCTGTCAGGTAAAAGGAAACTACTCTTAACTGGAAAAATGAAATAGAAGGCGGAAACCGAACTGTACTTGGCGGTAGTTTAGGAGTGAGGAGTGTGAAGTTATGTTAGTGTTAGAAATAGAAGGTGGAAACAGAACCGTATTTAGCGGTAGTTTAGGATTGCGGAGTGTGAAGTTGTGTTTAGTGTATACCTTTAGCATAAAATAGACGAGGTTTGCCAATGTTACGGCAACAATCCTTAAAAAATGAATGCTTTTCAAGCATTGCACTCAACTCGCTACACTTTCCTTAATCTCTGCACGGCCTCCAGGTTCATCAACTTGTATTCGATCGGCAAGAAATTTTTAACATAAATATATTATCTCAATTTGGATGAGAAATTCATGATTTCATTTTTGTTGCTGTTGTTCCTGTTGTTGTAGAGTTGCAGTGACGCAGGAGAAACTGAGGGTTTCGGTTTTAGTTTCATTGAGAATGAGGTCAATGGTCTCAAAGCGACCGCTTTCAAGTTCCGAACCGCCGGTTGTTGAAAGCAATAAAGATAAGAAATTTAAAACAAACCCTGATTTCAACCAAGTCGTTGTCAAGGTTTGTCTTTTATTTGCTCTAGTTTTGCTTTTCAGTGTTATGGAGCCACCCATTGCTTAGTTTTTTCTTAATTAATGAAAATAGGAAACTTGTTGGAAAACACAATCAACTGAAATTCAAAGCTTCAGGGATGATCCAAGGAAAATTGACACATTGACATGTCAAGAACTAAGAACAACGCTGAGGTGAAATAATTGTGCATTCCTAATGTTGAGGTTCTTACTTTAGTCACCTCTCCATTGATTTTTCTGAATACTTTTTCTAATATTTAGTTGATTACTCTAGTTAGCTTCTTTAGACGAGGAAGGAATTTCTAGGACTTGTGTAACTAAACTTTAATCAATGTATGTTCGCCTTTGGTGACTAGATGAGCTTATATTACCTATTGTAGTACTTCCAATTTGTGGCACTGTAATGATATGAGTTTTCAAGTTTTCAGGAATGTTGGAATCCCTGCTAAAGGCCGCAAGTCAGACCTCATATCAGCACTAAAATGTTTCATGGATAAGCAATTAGATGGTAACATACATTACCCTTGAAAAAGGTGTTATATTTCTTTTATGATGTTTAGGTGTTCCAAATTTTTTGTTAAGTGGAAAATTACGTGAACATCCTTTGGTTAAAAGACATGTTTCTTTCCTTTTTATGATTTGATGTTCTGTAGGTGGAAGCTCTCAGAAAGCGGAAGCACAAGGCACTTTTGTCCCTGGAGAGCAAGTTTTGTTGCAAAAGAATATTGGGAATGCATCTATTGAAAGCTTTGATTTCAAAATTGGCACATTTGAGGGTAGTAGAAATGTGCAACAATCCCTTTTTGAGGATAAGCCTATCAAAGAAGATATTGACACTATCACTAGAAGAGGTAAATTTTAAGTTAAAACTGATATTATTTCAAAGTTTTATTACAATCACTTTTATTCTCTCTAGATCTTTACTTTCACTTGCCATAATGTATGGGTTTATTACACTAGACCCCTTGTAGTTTGACCTTTGTTTCATTTCATTCATACCCTTAAAGTATCACCTATCCTCTTGTGGTATTGCCACACAACTTCCTCCATGATACATCATTAGTTTTCCTTCTATTCATTAACTCCAAATGACTTTGTATTAAGAATTTTAATACTATGTTGTTTTGTATTAAAAAGGATGAAAAACTAATGAACTATGATGGAAGTGGTTGTGTGTCATCTAAAGAATACCATAGGAGAGTAAGTGATAGGATTCAAAACAGAAGGATTGAAATAAAAAAAAGGTCAAACCACAAGGAGTCTCAGTTTATTCAACCTTAAATCTTTTCCTTTCTCTTCTTTCATGTTTGTGACTTTTGCAATTCTTGAGTTAGTATTCATTACACCAGATAACCTACTTTTTATTTTGTTGCTAGTTGGCAACAGTTCTCAAGCACAGCGAAGAGTATCTTCCAATGGTGATAGTTTAGATGCTAAAGCTAAGGACATTGTTGTGGAGGCTGAAGCTGAGCCTTGGACAGTTCTAGCTCACAAGAAGCCTGAAAAAATCTGGGTTCCATATAACCCGCGAATCATGAGGCGTCCACCTCTTGCTAGGGACAAGAAGTTTGTTAAATTGTTATCTTGGAATGTCAATGGCTTACGAGCACTACAGAAGTCCAAAGGATTTTTTGCCCTTGAGTTGGCCCAAAAGGAGAACTTTGATGTGCTCTGCTTGCAAGAGACCAAACTACAGGCAAGATCTGCTAGTTAAAGGCTTTCTAATCTTGTTTTAAAATTTCCTCACCCTTCATCATACTTTTTCTTTGTTGACCTTCATTGGTGGAGTTGAGTTTGCTAGTGAACTAGTATTTATGTTATGACTCTAATTTAATAGAATAGATAGTGAGTTAATTGCCTTTTCTAACTTTTTTAAAACAGGAGAAGGATGTAAACTCCATCAAATGCCTGATTGATGGTTATGAGAATAATTTTTGGACATGTAGCCTTTCCAAACTTGGGTATTCTGGTACTGCAATTGTGTCTCGGGTATGCCTCTTCTTTCTTTAAAAGGTTATTATCTTTTTGTATCTTGGTTGGAGTTGCTTCATTATTTTCTACATAAAATATCTGGGAGAGAGAGAGAAATTTGGAGGGTTGTGGATGGTATGAAGTTGTGCCTTGTTTGACCCAAAATGGTCATATTTGTTGTCATGTTATTCATTAAGTTATGCAACTAGGCATTCGTAAGTTCTTGAGTATCAACTTTGTCATTTATGATATCAACATTCTCTTGTTACATGTCCTCAGGTCTTTTTATATTGAAAATTCAAACTGTGATAGAATTATGGTTTTAGTACTTTCAATGGGGCTGAATTTTGAAGATTTGATCATTTATCTGATCGTTTATGTAATTCATTAAAGTCTGCACTTGTGTATATGACAGATAAAGCCACTTTCAGTTAGATATGGTCTTGGAATACCCGATCATGATAATGAAGGACGAATTGTGACAGTAGAGTTCGAATCCTTTTACCTTTTAAATGCCTATGTTCCTAATTCTGGAGACGGCTTAAAAAGACTGGTAAATTTATCTTGTCAATACTATAAACATTCAATGTTTCAATGTCAACATAATATGTTAGCTTTAAGGGGAATTTCCAGTGCACTGATTTCTATAATGGTAATTATAGTCATACAGGATTACACAGTGGGACCCATCTCTTAGCAGTTACATGAAAGTAAGTTTGTTTCTTTTTCCTTTCAAATGTATGTTTAATTTTGAATCATCTCCAATCGCTTATCTATTAAATTTGTTACATAACTTATGCATTATGTTTTTGGGGTGGGGTTGTCTTGGTGCCATGATTATTTGATTTAAGAAAGATTGAGGTCAACCTCTATGCTACTTGAGAACTGAAACAAGGATACTATCGTATGCTATAAAGAAGTGAGAAGTAGGCAAAATATATAATAATAGATATGAATGTTTCTTTATGAGTATTAATGCCAAAGAAAACATAATGATGTAGGACCAATATATGGCTGAAAGTTTTAGGTTTTTGGTTGCTTGAAATTCAGGTTAGAAGTGTTGGAATGTTAGTGAGAGCTCAATATTTGAGAACATTGTATCCAAGCTGGGAATGGAAAATTCCTATTCACCAGCTTGAGGGGGAGAGTGAGGATCCGTACTAATAGATATAGATAATGTATTAGGTAAATATCAGATATAGGATATGTAGGGATCCTCAGATAAGGTTAGCTTCGTAGTTTAGTGGGATTAGGAGATTAATTTCCTAATCTATGTTGCATTCTTTGTGTATATATATCCTATTAAGTATCAATACAGTAATATCTTAAAACCCTAAATTCTGATACTAATTAAATAAGGAATCTAACTCAAAATACCAAATAGATATTAAATCTTACTCTAATAAGGATACTTATTATTCTTTAATAGACCCAAGTCCTAAACCAATAAGGAAAAATCAAGATAAGTTAGGAACACTAATTCTATGTTTTTTATTTTTCATCATGCTCCTCAACTCGAGTTGAACTTGACAACTGAAAGTTATTATCCATGCTCTCTAGCATGACAAATTGATTTCCTTGCCCTCCAACTTTTCTTATTTTATTGTCCTTCATTAACTTCAGCCATGTTGTTAGAATCATTCCCATCTTCACTAGCTCAGTGTTCTGGCCAATTAGATTACTTATAGGGTTTGTGCTACCTTGAAAATGAGTATGAAGGCTATCCAGTATTTCCAGAATTTGTAAAATTAGTCCATCTTACTCTTGGTCGTTGAGCAGTCCTTTATATGTCCTTCTGCCACAAGCTGCCATTGCTCAATTCCAGCTCTAATGCCAAATTGATGTAGGATGAGTAGAAAACAGCTTCCACACTACTTGAGAATTGAAATAAGAAGACTGTTTGCAAAAAGAGGTAAAATATAAGTGTTATGAATGTTTCTTTATTAAAATTGATGAAAAAGAAAATTTTAAAAATTGGTTGCATAAAGATTTACTAACGTTATACTAATAACCCTAGAAATTACTTATAGGGTGTATAAACAATTAAGCATCATACTTACGTTTAGATTCACCTTTGGAATCTAAGAATCACTCTTAGATAAGAAAGCATTATACTTCTACAAATTTTTAGCCTAAAAAATCTCTCCTCTTCCTCTCAAAATTGAATCATTTTGTCCTCTTGATCCTAATTGTACTTAAATTGTGACTCTAATTCAAAATACCCAAATAGAAGTTGAATCCTACTTAGATAGGATTCTTATTATTCTATAATAGATTTAAATCTTAAACAAATAAAGACAAACCAAAAACATACTTCCCTTTCTAATAAGTAAAACTTGTTTTTTAAATTTTGCGTGATCGTCTTTCAACTTTCTATTTGTTACTCATGTTGATTGATTGATTTTAATATGATGGACTGGAGTTTTGAAATATTTTATCATAATCAATATAGTTTTAAGATTAACAAAATCTTGATTGTTGATGTAGCTGTAGAGAACATGAAAAATTCAAACAAGTAAAAAATATTCTCTTGAAAAGCTATACTTTCATGCTTGGAGAATAATGATTTAAAAAATATTTATTTTAGGAAGTTTGGGAAGTACTACGACAATATTGTCCTTACATCTAAATTTCATTTCATTTTCATATCTTATAAAAATCATAGAAATTAGTTTTGGTATAATATTATTTTACTATTAACTAAATATATACTATTTATCTATTTAATATTAATTACTATAATAATTATGAATAATATAATTTATAAATTTAATTTAATTTAATCTTAAAATTAATTTAAAATTTAAGACAAAAAATATTTTAAAATTCTTTTCGAATTTGATAATTATTTAATACATATATTTAAATTTAAAATATCTTAAAATACTTGTAAATATATTTATTTGTGAAAATTTTAAATATCAAGCATTTAATTCTAAATAATAGCAATTTAAGTAAAATTTTACTTATTTATTTTTAATAAAATATAAATATAAGAGATTAAAATAATAAATATTATATTAATAAAATCAATTTATCCCTAATAAAAGTATGGTTACATTGATTTCTTTTTGTTAAAAAGTAAATAAAATAAAATAGGGAGAACGAAAAAAGAACCACAATAAAAAAAGTAGAAGTGCAAGTTAATAGCCTCTTCACGAATTTTTATTATAGTCTACTACAACAAAAGTTCTATAGCTCCTTTATCTCCCCTTTCCCTTTAATATAGAAACATTTATTTCGACTTATTTGTAGTGTTTATATTATATGTGCCAGATATTATTTGTTAATTAGATATGACAGTGATGCACCACGTCTGCTAGTAACTTACTCCATTTTGCACTTCGTGTGGACTATGCAGGAGTTGGAAAAGACAAAGCCTGTCATTTTGAGTGGTGATCTGAATTGTGCTCATCAGGAGATAGATATTTACAATCCTGCAGTAAGCCATTTTCAGTTTAGTGTTTTGCATGATTGAAATAACTGATATTCTGACATGCCACAATACCATCAAGAGTTCATTTACTTGTCATTTACATAGTGCTTTGCTATGTTGAATACAGGAGCAAAATAAGTAGTTAGGGATAATAGGATCTTTCTGTGTTCCATTAAGCGGTAACATCTGGGGATGTCTACAAATACTTAAATATATGAATGAGAGGTCAGTGCAGCAAACAAATCTGAATTTTGTGTATTTTATTTTTTAATTTTTGCATTAAATTCTAGGGAAACAGAAGAAGTGCTGGGTTTACAGATGAAGAAAGACAATCATTTGGTGAAAACTTCTTGTCAAGGGGATTTGTGGATACATTCAGAAGACAACACCCCAATGTTGTTGGTTATACATATTGGTCCTACCGGCACGGACTACGCAAAACTAACAAAGGTATCTATTCCAATACATTCCTTAACATAATTTATTTTATAATATGCATCCTCTGATTTTTGAACCACCTACTTAAAAGATAATTGAAAAGTAACGTCACAAGAATACTGCAGTCTAGTATGGAATATTTTGAGAATGCATTTTATTGCAGGATCCTTAATTCCCAAGAAAGTATAGGATGCCGTAGAAGTTAAATACATTGTTTACCTAATTCTTGTCAACTATAAAGGTCGATTCTTAATATTTTACCGTACCTGGAGTTTTAGAATCATTTTCAATCTTATTTAATTCAAAAATTTTAAACATTTACAGTACCTGAAGTTTGAGAATCATTTTCAATCTTATTCAGTCCAAAAATTTTTAACAGGCTGGCGACTTGATTACTTTCTTGCATCCGAATCCATAGCAGACTATGTTCATGACTCGTACATCCTTCCTGACATTCATGGTAGTGATCACTGTCCTATCGGTCTTGTGCTCGAGCTTTAGTTTGGCTGCAGATGTAGTGCAAGAAGTCGGGAGACCTGGATTGAGATGACACTGTCATTTAAATAAGTGCATCAGCCGGGAATTCCATTAAACCTAAAATTATATAATCTTCTGTTTTTGTTTTGTTGTGTTGTGTTTTGTTTTTTGGGTGATATGCCAAAAACTGATTTTAATGAGCATAAATCATGTAAACTTGGGCCACAGGAAGCTAAAAGTTGACAGAGGAGATGGTTCTCTATTAATGATGGGTATTTTAGGAACTAAAAAGTATTTCCAATTATTAGCGAATGATGTATGACCCAACATACTATAACCCTGGTGCAATCTTGTGTAGTTATTTATTTGGATATTATAGCTTTCATTTTCTAGCAAGTAATAAGCTTTATTATAACCAAAAAAGAAAAGAAGAGGAGAAAGTGCCTCACAAATAAGAACATGCTTGAAAGATACAGCTCAAGCAGGGAAGGGACTTCTGATAAGTCCCTGCTTATCTAGAGTCCCAAGGGAAGACCAGTGAGCAAGAAACAGGAGCTCGCTCCTTAGCACTACCTAAAGCTTAATAAAGGAAATGGACTTGGTAGCTGTGAAGTGAATTGGTTGGGGGTTATTCATAGGTTCTACTTCGTGGTTACTTAACGATCAAGGCAATTCTTAATTCCCTTGGCCATCCAAGCTTCTCCCATCCATTTGACAATCTAGTTTAGCAATGCTGGAGCAGTTTTATGCTTCAACTTGAAGGCCCTGTTGCTCCCCTCCTGCCTAATACCATGCACAACTTGGGAAACTTCTAGATGTAAACTGCAGGTTAAGGTTTGATGGTGAATGTATAAACATATTGCGGAAGATTTTCCTTTTAAGAAATTCCAAATTGTGCCAATTGAATGAAGGTGTTCTATCCATTTCCTATTTTCTAATATTTGTTGAAGTTCAAGCTATCTCTATCTTCAACATCTTTATCCATGATCAAGAGATCCTGGAACTAGGTTTTAAATGTCCGCAGCCTTTTAGAATGTATTCACTTGAACCAAAATGTTTGGGTATCTTCTCTTTTTTAGGAGTAATTTATTTGCCAACTTGATATGGATTATCCCTAGTCTTCCCTCTCTCTTAAGTTTGCTGAAGTCCTTTCATTTAGCCTTTGCTTTAGCTACAATTTCAGTAGCTGATGTTCGTATAAAGTATTCCAATACATTCCCCATTTGTTTTAACAGTTACTAGATGACAATAAAAGGTAAGATGACTGGAAAATGTGACAGCCGTCTTGCATGAGACGAAAATTTAACTCTCCCTAAATTTATCCTTTTCTCCACTTGGTGAATAAAAATCATGTAATCTGAGCCTTGAAGTCGTCAATGACAATCCTAAATACCTTATTGGTAGACATCCATACTAAAACCATCACAATTTTATGCAGGGGCTACGGACAGATAAATATATTGAAGATTTGTTTGCAATCATAGAAAAACCAGAGAATGAATCAAATTCTTTGAGAGTATTAGAGAGAGTTCAAATCAAAATAGCATTAGCATAAACAAATAATAAAAGGTCGTCACATACATTATTTTAGTATTATTTTTAAACTACTTTAGAGGATTTGGTACTTAAAATGAGAAGATTTTTCATTTTAGATCATATTTCTACCTCTCCAAGAAAAGAAACGAATTTGAAGAAGAATTGAGTCAAATTGGAGTAGACTTGGAAGAACCAAAGAAGGATTCAACAATATGACACCTACATGCCGTTATATTAAGGTAGTGTTCCAATGTGGCAGCTTTTGCTTCTCCTTTGCAGCCATACACATCCCTGTGTTGATATATGACATGCAACACGTACCCATGTTATGGTCGTGTGTTAGAGTCGGGTAGCTTCTTAAATATTATGGCTTCAAAATTAAAGTAAGGGATAAGAAAAAAGAAAGGAGCTTTTTGGCTAAGAGTCGGAAACATTGGAAAGCCAATTGGAAGCCATTCTACAATGGTTATTGATCAAGAACAAGATAATATGACAAGAAAGACAAGATTTCAACAAATATCTTTTAAAGATTCAAGATTCAAAACTCATGACAATGATCTCTTACTCTTGTTTTATTTCCTGAGTTATAGTTGTTATTATTTTTCTAATTATGAACTAAATAGGTTATAGATTTAAGTATGATGAAGCCTAAGATGTAATATATTTGATAATTCTTTCGGTTTAATGAATATCTAATTTCTTATGATATATCCATTTTTTAATGATTGATTGAATTAAAGGAGTGAAAGTGAAAAATTCAATTATTTGATTCATCCATCAAGATTCAAGAGATGAGATGTATGGTAGATCATAATGTAGGTAAAGAGAGTTAAGTGTGAGCTATTCCAGAGAAAATCGCAAGATCTTCCCAAGTTAGGATAAAATCTATTAAGAGAGTTTGCATAGTGAGTTAATACATTTTTATGCTATCTTGATTTGAAAGAGATTTTACTTAACTAACACAAGGATAGGGGTTATATGTCCAAGAGGGAATATAATTGTAACTTAAGAACTCTTACTGGTCTAAGAAACTAAAGTCATTTGTGAAATCACGATGAAGTCGAATATAATTACGAGAAAATACCTTACCTAAATTTAATTTATCTATATAATGCCTTTATTATTAATTTTTACTTTATGTTTAGTATTATGAGTGATTTTTCCTTTTTAGTTAATTGTAATAGATAGATAGATAGTTATGTTTTTTATAACCAGTAGTAACCCTATTCTCTATTGAATCAACCTATACTCACTTGTACTAGTTATAACTATGTCGTGCACTTAAAGTGAAACAACACAATCAAGTTTTTGACATAGTTGGGAAAATATTAGTTAATATTAATTTATTTGTAAGCTGATTAAACTAGGAATTTTTGTTTTGTTTTATTCTTTTTATCATTTGTTTATTAAATTTCTTTACTTTATCTCTTTTGAAGTTGATTTCTTGTATATGCAAGTCAAACAATTTTAGGGGATATTGCCAAACTAGATCCTAAGATTAAAAGAACCTTATATGTAAGAAGAAGATTTTTTTTAGGTAAATAGAAACTAAAGAAGAAAAGATTAATATAGAGAACATAAGGTCTTTGAAGAACTTTACCACACTAATTTCTTAGGTAATTAGTTCAGGCATCACTAAGCCCAACATTGAAGATAACAACTTTGAGCTTAAGCCTTCTCTTCCTCTATGATGCATCAAAATCATTTTGGAAGATTATTGTTTGAAGACCCAATCTTGCATTTATCGATGTTTTTGGAGTATTGTGATGCACTGAAGCTTAATGGTGCCTCCAAAACGTCATTAAGCTTAGGTTGTTCCCTTTCTCTTCAAGGGAAAAAGCAAAAACATGGTTGTAAACACTGCTAAAAGGATCTACCACCACATAGTATCAGCTTTCCCAGATATTCTTAACTAAGTACTTCCCCCCAGGCAAGACTATATATATAAGGAGTCATATTACCACTTTTTACCAAAGGGAATATGGATCACTATATAAGGCTTGGAAGAGATATAAGGAGTTATTAAGGGCGTGTTCCCATTATGTATTGGAGAAGTAACAATAGACCAGACTTTTTTTAATGTGACATACAATACGATGATCTATATCAATGCAACTACTAGTAGAGCTCTTATGAAAAAATCTATAGATGAAGCATATACTATGATAGAGGATATAGCTAAAACCATTACCGATGTTCTAGTGAGATAGTTATTCTGAAAAAGATTGTAGGTAAGTATGACCTTGATTCCTTGAATCTTTTAGCTGCAAAGTTAAACATTTGATCTTAAAATTTTGACCATATGACTATCAACTTTGTTGGTGCTTCTAATGTGTTTCATGACATTTATGGATCCCTACGGCATTTAACTACATATTTTCGCTTGGGAAACTCATGTTTGTATGATTCTACAATTGATTAGGTTAACTTCGTCAATAACCCTAACCAAAAGAACGCCTTTTTTTACTACCTATCTTGGTTACAGGAACCATCTTAACTTCACCTATAGAAATAGGAGTAACCTCGCCCTTCAAAATAGTAGGTAACCACCTAGTTGTCAACTTATACCCTATAACCCCTCCTTAAAAGTCTAACTTAGAGTCTCTTCAGGAGAACTTTCTGACCACCTAAGCTAAATAGAATGAAGAGTTTAAGAAAAAAATTATGAAGCTCAAAGAGTTTAAGAAAGAGATTAGGAAGCTCAACTATGAGGTAGATTTTATAGCTACCCATAGCAAGAGGCTTGAGGCTGAAATTGCCCAATAGGCCAACGCCCTTGTTAGACTAACTAGTTGATTGCCTAGTATACCTAAGAACACTAGAGAGCATTTTAACACTTTGATATTAAGGAGTGATAAGTTATCAGGGAAACCTAGGCTAAAGAAGCTTAAGAGTAAAGGAAGGGAGGTAGGACATATATTAAGGAGAATGAAACCAAAGGAGAGAAAGGAGAAGAGGAAGAGGAGCCTAAATATATGCCCCTTACACCATATAGGCCTCCTTTACCATTTGCCCAAAGATTGGTTTATTAGAAATTAGCTAAGGAATTTAGGAAGTTCTTAGAATTTTTTCAAAAAAATATGTTAATATCTCCTTTACTAATTCTTAAAACATTTGCCTTCTTATACCCAAGTTTTTTAAGGAATTTTTTCCAACAAGAGAAGGCATAAGGAGTATGAAGCTATAATTTTAACTAAGGAGTGTAAAGGCACAACCTAAAATAGGCTACCTCTAAAAGTTAGAGATCTTGGTAGCTTTTTATATCCTTTAATCTATTAGAAATATAATTTTTAACCAAATTTTATGTGATTTAAGGGTAAGCGTTAGTGGTGCTTTATATTTTACGACAATCATATATTTTACGACAATCACATAATATAATTATAGCTAGCACAGGTAACTATGAGTTGATCCCACAAGGACTATCCATTACTTACCAACTATTTATATATTTAATATGTTAGAATAATGACTATGATAAAAGAAATATGAAACTAAAGTAAATAATAAATATAAACACCAAAACAAGGCAATGGTAAAAAAAAGTCAATCTATGAATAAACTAAATTTAGTTTATGTTTTCCTAAAACTTACATTATGTTCAACTCCACCCTAATTTAATAAATGATTTTAATTTCTTAGACTAGTAAGAAATTCTAACTTAGACTATATTCTCTCTCGATTAGTTAAAATTGAAATCCCTTTTAAGTCAAAATAACTTAAGAATGCATTTTTTTTATTTTATGAATTCTTTTGATAGGTTTTACCCTAACCTAGGAAAATTTTGTGCATTTCTCTCAAATGGCTCATGTTTAACCCTCTTTATCTATGTTATGATCTAACCATGCATCTCATCTCTTGAGTCTTGATGTATGTATCAAATAATTGAATCGTTCACTTTCATTACTTCAATTAAATTTGTTATAAAAACATGGATAAATTTAAGAAAATTAGAATTTCATAAAACCAAAGATTAATTCAATACTTAAATTCTAAGTTTCATCGCACCTATATTTATAACATAGTTAGTTTATGGCTGAACAATGAATAAAACCTAAAAAACAAGAGTAAGAGATTTTTATCAAGAGTCATGGATCTTGAAATCATTAATGGATCCTTCTTAAAATTTGTCTTCATTCCAATGCTGAATTAATCTTGATAAAATGGTAATTAATCTTGATAAAAAGCCATTGTATAATGGTTTCTAAATAACCTCCCAATTCTTTCCAATCATTTCTTAGATAATAAACTCTGTTTCTTTTTCTTCCTTTTTCCTTTTTATCCAAAACTTCAAATCTTTAATAAGTTACAAGACCTCGATATGGGTCTATATACTAGGTCATATTGTTTTTGACATATTCTATAACTTTTTTTTGAAAATCTTCACCGTTAAGAAGGTACTGACATAGGGACACATAAATGTAGTGTTTCTTAAACTGGGTGGTAACACAAGGGTGTGTAGGACTATAAAGGATAAACAAAAATGACCATTTTGGAATATGGCCCTAACATAGTGGCATGTAGGTGAAATGTTTAAAAGTCCTCCTTCAATTCTTCCAAATTTTTTCTTTCAAATTCACTCTTTCCTTAAAGAGTGGAAATAAAACGTAAAATAAAAATAAATCTTATTTTAAGTACCAAATCCTTCAAATTCAAAATACAACCAATATGCTTTGAAAATAATACTACAAGTAATGTATATATAATATATATCAAACCGCCCCACATATAAACAATTTATTGTCCTATGCAAACCAATTCCATTATTAAATCTCAAATAAGAAAAAATTCTAGACAAATGTCAAAAAAGTAAACATACGATTATAGACTTTTATTACTCATTCAACCATAATGATCATCAAAATGTTAAGTAATTAAGCGCTTATATCAATTCATAAGTTGGTTTAGTTTGCTTCACAATATTTCAAACTTCAACTTGAATCAAAAAAATCAATTCCATGCACAAAATGAACATACACAAGATAATATGCTCAACTTTTGAACATATTTACATCCCTTATTAATAAGAAATAAAATTAAATAAAAATAAAATCATTCAGATCTTATTTAAAAATTCACCTAGACTTTTTACATGAGAGTAAATATCATTTCATGAATATCTAAGATTATTCAAATGGGTCACTATCTCAAATGGCTACTAACTCTACTCTGTAACTTCAACCTTTTATTGGTTTAACGCCAATATGTCAATCTTATAGAGGAGATGGAGATATTTGTGGTGGCACGTAGGATACTATCTTTAACTAGTCTACTAGGTCATCAAAAGATATCATTTCCATTAAGCTCCTAATAGATGACTCAGTAGGTATTATTTTCATACCATCTTGGTTATCCCTCTCTCTATTTTTTGTTGGAATAGTGGTCTTTTTTCCTAGTGGTTTGGTAGTATCCTTCGCCTCTTTATACTCTACATCTTTAACATCCTTACCTCCAGTAAACTCCACCAAATCTCCGTCCTCCTTTAATATAGTTCCATCATCCAATAGCTTTACATCATTGGCCTCATACTTATAATGATGGTGCTTCATCCCCTAATGGTCTATATGTTGCATTAGTGGAGGTAGGATCTCTATATTGAGATACTATATGAACCTTACTAATGATATCACCCAGTTAGTGCATGTAATGGTTCACATACGTAAGTATGGCTAGTTGGGCTACTAACATAGAGATCAATGGTGGAAGTGGACTTATTTTATGCTTCCCTTTCATAATTTGGTCCTCTTGTGTAGAAGCCTCATTTATAACTTGTGGCAGTGCATTAATAAGTATGAAATGTTATCCTTGAGTGTCAGTTCAAAGCTCCACCATATGCACTAATTATAAGATATCCATAATTTTAGGTAAGAGAGTGGCCACCACTGTAAGATCAAGGCATCCATTGGCACCCCTAATACTCTCACTAGTCTTGTGATGTCTGAACCTCTGCCAATTCTTATGTATAATTTTCAAGGATTATTTAATTCTCATGTTCAAGCATTCTAAAACTCCATTTTTGTAACCCCAGCTATAAATTCTCTTATAAGGTTTAACCTAAGACACCTTTGGAAGGTTTTGGCAGACACCGTGCATTGTTATCAAAAAAAATTTCTTTTTTAACATTAAAGGAGGATTCGGAGAAAGATTAAGGAAACCATAATAACATTTCTATTTCTTTCTTCTATTATTTCACTTATGTTGATATTTATTTATTTGTGTTTCGTTTTCATTATGTTTAGTTGCCAAAAAACCTTATGTAGGGTTATAGATGAGGCTTATAAAGGATCTTTCAATTATCAATGCACAATTTTTTTTGAATTAATTATCTTTTTTTTTAATTATTAAGTTTGTGATTAGCTATCATAAATTCAAATTTAAGCAATGTAAAAAAGATTAAGAGGTGACATATAGGAGACTAAACTTTTTACCATTAGAGAATGAAAGCACCCTACATGATTGTGATAACCAAATAGATTAATTATGCTTAACAAATTTAATTAGTTTAAATTAAGTATCCAGAGGTGGTAGTTGCCTAATTACACATATTTGTATGCCTTTATAAAGAGCACAGATACTTCAGGTTAATTTTTTTTTAACATAGATAATCAATCTTTTACGATAATTGGAATTTCCTATAAGTGAACTTTGAAGCCCTAACATTTGCTTTATTTATTTCTCTTCACTACTTTAATTACATTGTTTCTATTAGTTTAGTGATCAAATTATCTTTTATAATCTTTCACTTTATTTAGTTTATTTTGAATTGGGATTAATAAATTTAAAGACACAATTTTAATTGGACTGCTACTCTAGATTTACTTTAATTTTGATAACTATATGGAATTGATTATGTACTCTTGCAGATAGACTTAGTAGATTAAGTTTTTAGCCATTATTATTGGGGATTATTTAATTTCTATCTTATTTATCCTATTTATGTTTTTTTGGTTTTTCTTTTTATTTTTTCTTTACTTGTGTATAATATTGTGCTAGTATCTTCATAATTGGCAACAAAATCATGCAATTTTAGACTTTGTGATATAATAAACTCTTGATCTTTCAAACCTGATGAGGATGTTGATGGATCATGAAATAGATAGTAAGAGGTGTTTTATAATTATGGTGTGTATAGACATCCTTGCATGCATTGACGTAGAGCAGGTCTTTATTACTATAAAAATGTCAATTATATGTTGCCTATGAGGGAAATAGAAAAAATGATCCTTTCTCCAATTTGTGTCATTTAGGATGGAATAACTAAGTTCTAACTATAAATTTAATGCCAATAACCACCATTATAGGCAATGAGATGGAAGACATGATCCAATAATTTATAATTTCTCTTGATGATATATTTGATAGATTAGATAGATTGAGGGAAATTTGAATCTCAAATGGACTTAGTTGAATGGGTGATACAATCTAATTATGCATTCATTCACAATTTAGAGATTCAAGTAAAAGAAATAGCTAAGATGGATGGTGAAAGAGGTCAAAGTGAACTTTACGATGATATAGAGGTTAACCCAATAGATTAAGTGTTATCCATACCACTGAAGAATGATAAGACACTTGATGCTGATGATTTTAAAGAGGAGGATATGAAAAAGTCATACAAGCATGAGGAAATGGCAAAGAAAGTGACGAATCAAAATCAAATCAGCTTTGATCTCTTCTATAACTAGCACCAATCACAATCTAGAGTAGTAGATGTTAGAGAAGTGCTCTAAAGGCAATCACCTTTACCACTTATTATACAAATTATTTTATGATTAATAAAGACATTTTTCATTATTTCTATATTTATACATTTATGAATTTGATATTGATCTTAAATTGATTTAATGAAGTCCTTGATACAAAATAAAGCATGGAGGAAATCATGATGAGATCATGATAATGAGATTCCTATCATGTGTAATTATGTTAGTATCTAAACATTTCCTAGTCATAGTGTTGGACCCCGATCATCAAGTAGAATTTAGAAATATTAAATGTATGAAATGAGTATTTTTGTATATGTATTGTGTGATAGATGTTAGTGTGCTTTAAGAA